>CM077221.1:40196379-40681379 GCA_039654775.1 Spinibarbus caldwelli | reverse complement strand
ACGAATCGCAGCATTTCTTAGATCATTCTAATATTTGATATTTGCTAACATCGACTACAATGAAGTCCTTGAATTAGATTAATAAGAGAACTTGACAAGGGCAGATAAACTGTTTTCACAAAATACTGCCGAGATGAGATTTCACTATTCTGAAGATAATTTGCTCTATTAATTATGAGTTTTACATTTGTAAAGCCCCAGATCAATCACCGGCACTAAAGCACGAGTGGCTCCGATTTGCATATAAAATGCATTTCTCCATCTGTCAAGTCACTCCGAGTAATAAGCTTTTCTTTTTCCGTCTTTTTTTTTTTTTTCGTCTTCTCTTTTTGTTGGGGACCGGTCTGTTTGCTCTTTGATTACACATTCAAACACTGACCAGGCCCTTGTCCAAACAGCACTACTGGAGAGCAGCTAGTGAAGTGTAGTCAAACATCTCTCCTTCCCCAGAGTACAACGCCACATCACTGCAGTGCCCTCACACGCGGCGAACAAGAGCAAAGAGCAAAAAACCAGAGGACAGCGTGAAAGAGGGACCCTAAAAGAGTTCTAATGAGAGCCTCATAACTGCCTCAAATGGGGCCAGTCTTTGCACCCCTGTTTTGATAAAGACGAGAGATGGAGTGAGCAAAAAGAAAAGGTGGCGTAATTAAAGAGCCTAATGAGTTTGGGGGTCTTTTGTGAGCGCCGAGGGTTCTTAAAGCAAGGGGGGTATTTTATGGCTGGAAAATCTTCTCTTTCAATACTGTCAAAGAAGTTTCTTGCAGAGTAGTTATCACAGCATGTCAAATTGCTCTAGCTCGAGAAATAATTTGGATTTTTTTTCCCCCTCACAGAGTGCTCCGAAACAAAAGGCACCCCTCTGGTCTAATTTGCCTTGGTAGGGTCCCTCCGGGTGGGGGGTCCGCATGGACAGAGAGAGCCTCGTCTCCTCACTGGAGGATTAGAGGGCCAGGAGGGGGGTTGAGGGGTGACACAGTCCCCTTGCAATTTCACCCAAAATGCTGCAATTGTCTCTGAGCTCGAACAGGGCAGAGCAACAACGCTCATTTTCCCCTCCATTCATTATCTCTCCTATATTTACTTATCTTTGTCTCAAAATGGAAAAAAAAATCAAAGTGTTTAAAGGGCCTCTTTCATGTGGAGAAAGGTTTTTAACAGCGCATTTCGCTCTGACACGGCTGTGTTAAAGCCAAGGGAGCGCTTGTGCTGGGAAGACAGTATGAATAGCAAATGAGTACTTTTCTACTTTTCTTTGGTATTATATACTGAATTAGATCCTTGATTTCTTCAAATTACATTTCCCAAGGGCCCCCCGTATAATGTGCTCCTTTTGGGCTGCGATGTACAATTTTATGGTGTCAAATTAGCACGAAGAAAATTACACCATTCTTCCTGGAGAAGGCACCTTACGTGGTATTCTTACCTCGTGTGCCACATCTTTTAATGATTTATGTATTTCTTTGAAAATAATTCCCCTCATCAGGCATCCTTGGCTCAAGAGCACTTGGCAGGAGCTTATAAAAGTGAGCTAGCTGCACTGGATTTACATGCTAATAAATGCAGGCCAAGGGGAAAAATATATCTTTCTTTGTTTACAATAAAATAAACATTGACATTGTCATTCCAAATGAACGTCAGAGCCCAAATGTTCAATTGCAGCCAGCTCCGCTTTGCTTTTTTTCCCCAACGATTTCCAAGAAATTATCGCTGCCAGCCTCATGCTAGCAAGATTAAAAGCATGATTTTTGTGGCGCTGGAGATGTGGAGACAATATCTTAAATTTGGATTGAACACAAACTTTTTCTTCCCAGGGAAAATCGAAAAGAGTTACATACTCTTTGAAGTGCTGCTAAAAGTTGTGCCTGGTCTGACGAATTTCAGAATGCTAGCGTAGCATCAATATTCGAGCGAGCGCCAAATGACGTGGGGTATACTTTCTAAATTGCAAATTCTCAAGCGAACCGTGTCTTCAACAGGTGCCGCGCGTTTGTCTAGCTCTTGGAGCGCGCTCTTCATTGAAGGTGTTTATGACAAAAATTTGAATATGTACAGTTTAAAGGTCCCTTTCCTTCCCCTGATTCCCATTTGCACACGGAGCCAAGTGAAATGGAGTTTGTCTCTTATCTTTTCAAAGCCAGATGATTCTGTTTTTGCTTCATTATTATATTTATGCTGAAACGTGTTGGCTGTTCCACTACGCTGAGGAGGTTTGAATCTTCAAAGACGGACCTTGAAATTGAATGGTGGATGGAGCTTGAGCTAGCATGAACAATGTTTAATTCTACAAAGAGGGAACGTAATAACAATACACCTTCCTGTGAGAAACTGAAGGCCAAAAGAGTATTGAGTTAAAAGTATACAATTTAAAACATTTCCATCTCCAATAACAAATGTGCTGCACACACTAAAATGCCCACGTTTGCTTCTTTATTGTTTCGTCTCGAAGACAATGGGGCTCGTGAAGCTGAGCATTTTGTGTCAGGGCTGCCTCTATTAGTATGAGTTTTAGAAAAAAAATATTTTTGGATATTCTTGATGGCAAAAGAAAGGACTGGATAGCTTATGATGCCACCTACAATCTCAGCCCCGTTTCACAGGGAAAAGAGGAATGATTTTTTCGGAGAACGCCTGTGTCTTTAAAAACCCTTGTCACGACCACCCACAAACCCTTGCCGGAGTGAACTCAGCAAAACATTTTTGTGAACAATTAAATTTTCCCCCCCATCCAACTTAATTACTGCTATTCCTGTAGTAATACGTGGCTGATTTGAGAGACATAATTAGGTGGGATATTGAGAGAGGCCTCTGGGGTCCCGGACCTCATGGATCAGAGAGAATGAGAGAGAGAGACAGATATAGAAAAATAGATAGTTAGATCGAGACCGAGCGAGAGAGATAGAGAGATGCCATATTCTCAAATTATTCTGGGGGGCGAGTGCTCCCAGGCAGCTTATTCAGCTAAGGCCTGGTAATTAAATTATAATTTAACCTGCTGACTCTAGAGCAAGAAGGCCCCGGCTGGGCTGGGGGTGGGAGATCACTGACAGGATTTATACTTAATGAAATAATAAAGCAACAGCGGCAGCAAGAGTGCTCACACGAGTCGGAATACGTTCAGTGTTTACGTTCGTGTGTATGTGTGTGTATTTGTTTTAGCTATAACTGCAGGTGCCTATTTTTTTCCTATTGTTCTATTCTCGCCTGGCGGTGGATAACACGTTCCCCCCTTCCTCCTCCGGTGAGAAAGGGTGAGATTAAGGGAAACAACATTAGGAGAAGTGTGAGAGAAAGAGAGCGTGCACAGCGCCATTTCAAGGCAGCGCCTCTCGTCCATGGCGGAGGCTGGTAAGATGGACTCCCTCCTCAGCGTTAGCGCTCACTAACCCAGCCTCTGGCTCATTAACCCCCCACCACACCACACACACGCACCCCACCCCGGCCCAGCGCTGGCCTGCCTGACGGACAGCTCTAGTTAGTGGTCCCTATGAGCACAGGGAGAGAAAGTGGCGAATGACTGGAGCGCAAATGACAGGTGCAGTTAAAATGGTGCAGCGCAGAAAGGCTGCAGGACAGAGTGGCTGGACCACAGTGAATTTAGCAGCGTGAGACAACTGATGCTTAGTTTGCTTCTCTTACATTTCTTTTTCTGGCAGGAGTGAATGAAAATTTGGTCCCGCTTTCTATTAGGTGGCTATAACTACTATGTACTTATATTTAAATTAATCATTTGGTACAATGCACTTATTGTGTACATACTTGTTTTTGCATTGTACTTACATTTAAAAAATACCTGCATGTAATTACATCTGTATTAATTTCTGTAATTACATTTAGAATTACACCCTTACACCTTAACCCACCCTTAAACCTAATCGTACCACCAAACTTGTCCCTAACCTTACCTTTATCCCACCTCATTAGCAGCAGAAGTGTTTTGCAATAGAATATGAACAGAATAAGTACAGTACATTGTACTTGTTTTTTGATGTAAGTACATAGTAGTTAAGGCCACCTTAAATAAAGTGGGACCAAAAATATAGTTAAAGACATTTTATCTCATACAAAAAGTACTTAGCCAGGGCATTGCCCTTAAAATTAACCATGGTTTAATTATAGTAAAAGTGTAGTAACCATGTTTTTTGGCAGATTGATTACCATTTGTATAACCAAAGTTTTACTGCAAATACAATAGTTAAACTATGGCTAGTGTAGCAAAATCATGGTTAATTTATGGTCACTGTGGTTTAACTATAGTAACCATGTTTTTTTTGTTTTTTTTTTATTTGTAGTAAAACCATGATTAATTTTCATAAGGGTGTAGAGTAATCAGATGATAATGGCATCGTACTGTGTGATTGCTATATTCAAATACCATGCTGTGGGGTCCAGAGCAAAAATGGATTTTGCTGATACTGATTTCATTGGCGCTATAGTGTCTTATTATTCTAGTCAAATTTATTGATTAAATGTAAGAATTTGGCATAAAAGGTTATGTATACATTTAAAAAGGTCCCTGGAAATCAATTTAAGGTGGCAATTTGAGGTCCCAACACAAATCAATAAAGTAAACTTTAGTTTTACAAAGTTTTACAAAGTGGATTGAAGTAATTGTGTTGCTTTAGCTCATTTTAATTAAGTTTTTGTTTTTTTCTTCATTGTGTTTGCTTTTAAATATTTAGTAGTCTGTCTGTCTGTTGTAGGGCAGGTTGTAGAAAACAGAGCCACAGTGTCCATACAATTGTTGTGTGAATGTTTTCATGTTTTGGTGGCCACTTTGCTCGGCTGTGGCTGTGATGTTTTGATTTCACTCCATCTCTCTCTCCAGCAGCTGATTTACATCTTTCAGCTCACCTCCTCACCCAATCTCTCCTCCACCTTTTTATCTGTCTGCCCACCACCTTCAGTCCAGCCTCATGTATAAAGTAATCAGATTCTCCCAGCAGCTCCCGGATAGAAAGAGATGGATATGAGAGAAAGGATGGGAGGGAACGGGGAGAGATGGAGGGGACTTAATAGATCAATTTATGCTGCTCTGGAGAGGGACGGGCCTGGCCAAGACCCTCTTACTTTCTTTCTTTCTTTCTTTCTTTCTTTCTTTCTTTCTTTCTTTCCACTCATCCATTTCTTTCTCTGACTTTCGCTTTGCCTTTCACTCAGTCTGTCTCTAGTGAAAGTTTGTTGACATGGCTTCCCTCAACAGGCTGTCTTTAAGCTCGGCACACACTGTCTGTTGTCTTTGTGGGATTTCATATGTGCAAATAAACAGCATGCGTGAATGTGTAGGTGAGATGTGCCGTGGCTAAATGCACACACGCACACACAGACACACATACACAAATGCATTTTTAAGCTGCGCATTGATGCCACCATTATTCTGAACTTTCCTCAAATGCACATGAATATTTTTCTGCGAGAAGGTGAACAGTACCATTATCATTCATGCCACCCCCAGCGTTCATTATCCATAGCCCGCCTTCAATGCCGGGCCTATCTGATGATTATTAAAAGGATTATCAATGGCAGAGTTATAATTAGCGGTAATGGAAGGCGAGCAGTTGCTTCTGCCATAGTAATTATTGATGCAGATCAGAGGGGATTAAACTTCATAATGTAGAGATTGCTCTGAGGCAAAGTGACGTGGTGCTTTCTGATCTTTTGGAATTTGCTGAGTTCTCTGAGAAATATAGCAGAGAATTGCAAAGCCTCTCTTTGTCTTTATCTCCACTTGACTGTTTGAGCTTGTGAGATTTCAGCAGGCAGACAGCTTGTCTTCAGGCCAGCGACAAGCACGGCGAAACCACTCACCGCCGGGCCCTTTCTCATCAGAGAGAATACTTGAATGGCAAATTACTTTACACTCAAATACGTTCTGCCAGGCCTATCGGCAGAGAAGGTGTTTTTACAGCATTGCCAGTTCCTGACCAGATTAGTGTTGGGTTTTTTGTTGTTGTTTTGCTTCTTCGGATGTGTCGGTCGGACATCTGGTTGTTTATTAATGTCAAAGCATTGCTATATCACCAATTCACACTGCTGTAATAAATCTGTAGATTTTACAATCAAATCATTCTTTCTGCTTTGTTATTTTTTTTTCTGCAATCCTGCCATGCTGAAATCAGGCATTCAAAGAGTGCTGTGTGTGATATTGTTGAGATCTCTTTTGAAGGAGATACACGTGAGTCTTTTTTCTCCGATGAAAAATATGAGAATGAAGAAGATGAAGTGTGTAATTTCTTCACCAAACACAATTGCAAAAATAATGACTGTTTTCAAATAACTTTCAAAGCGTTTCCTTTGACTGCCATTGGTCAAACACAAAGATAGTCTCGCTATTCAAACTCGCACCACTGGATGAGATACTACTACTGTGTGGGACTGGTTTGGCATATGCACATTTAAGTACTGAGTAATCTTAATTAGCTACATGTACTTACTCTATGGTTAGGGTTAGCATTAGGGTTTGGCAGTTACTTGAATGTAATTATGCATAATTAATAGTTATTAAATAGTAAGTTCATGTAACGTGTAACAAGGACACCTTAAAATTAAGTGTTACCGAAAAAATATATATCTGAAAAAAAAATGTATCTATCTATCTATACTATATATACATAGTAATTACTTTGTAATATATAGATAACAGATAATAGATAAAGCCAAAAAGAGTGTCACTTCATTGACACATTCCGAGGGAACGAAACACGTTTTATACTTATAGCTGATACTTACTACTCTGCGTATTAAGCTGGGATAATAAAAGCATAAAAAAAAAAAATGACACACTTTAGCCAAAGTCTCTATTTGTGCTCAGTAGGAGAAATAACTGAGATATTATGGACATCTTACTCCATAACCCGATTTCACAAAGCTCACGGTAGCTTACGCTCAACAATACGGCCTCTCTTCTCTGCGGCTTCTTGACTGACAGGATGAGCATTTGTAGATTTGGGCTAGTGGTCAAGCAAAGCTTATTTTAAATACATTGAGGGCACGGAGGAACATCTGTTCCTATCAGCAGCGTCTAACTGCATTCTAGGCCCTGCCTGTGTTATTCATGCAATATTTAGATGACAAGCCCAGCCGAAGAGCTGCTGTGGAGGCCCGTGTGCACGCGGGTCCATGAGCTATGCTGAGGCTGTATATCTGATTTCTTGTGCGTCAGAGTGATGGACGTCGAGGGTCTCACTCTCTCTACACGCTCACAGACTGATGGTGGCACAGTGAGTGTATTCACAGGCAGTCCGTCTCTATTGCAGCTGTGTCATATGGTACGGAGGATATATTTTTGCTCTTAAGTACTTTCTTATGTGAGAGATGTGACCAATACATCAGTGATAATGTTTGATTAAGGATTCCTGGAAAAAAATAAATAAATTAAAAAAAAACACTTTTATAGTGCTTTATTGATTGCACACTATTTGTTGCATGCAGATGATTACCTGAGATATGATGAGTATCTAAACATGTCCTGATGGACATATTTTACAGTGTGACTGACACACACCTATTATACATATTACATTCCCTGCATTATAATAACACAGTGTCATTTTTGATTATTTCACAAGTGCAATAATTAGCTCAAAATTGTTTCCACCTTCCTGTTGATTCATGCCCATAAATTGAAACCAGTGAGTGAATATTTGCCAGTCTGATCCATCTCAGCCAGCTGTTTAGTGTGGTTGAAAAACAGTGAAAAGAGTTTTAAAATACCTCTATATATGCTTACTAAGCTAAAATACTGTAAAAACTGTGATATTGTGAAATGTTATTGCAATTTAAAAGAATTGTTTTCTATTTCAATACATTTTTAAATGTAATTTATTCTTGTGATGGCAAAGCTGAATTTTTGGCATTATTACTCCAGTCTTCAGTGTCACATGATCCTTCAGGAATCATTCTAATATACTGATTAGCTGCTCAAGAATCATTTCTGATCATCAGTGTTGAAAGCAGTTGTGCTGCTTAATATTTTTTGTGGAAACTATGATACTTTTTTATTTTCAGAATTCAAAGTTCAAAAGAACAGTATTTATTTAAAATGTAAATCTTTTGTGAGATTATGGATGAATTTACTGTCACTTTCAATTCAAATTAATGCACCCTTGCTGAATTAAAATATTAATTTCTTTAAATTAAAAAAAAAAGACTTACTGACTCCAAACTGTTTAACTGTAGTGCGTATAGACAAACACACACATGCACACACAAATATAATTTAATTGAAATATTTAAGGATGCTTTTTTCTTCATTATGATATCAGGACAGTTGTATCACCCTGTAAATTTTGTCATTCTATGTATGAATTTGAATGCATTTTTGGATAAATTAATAGTTTTATTCAGTAGATTCACCTTTCTATAGTGCTTTATTGACTGCACACAGTTTGTTCCATGCAGATGATTACCAGAGATATGGTGAGTATCTAAGCATGTCCTGATGAATACATTTTATTCTTATTGTACATATTACATTTCCTGCATTATAACAGCATAGTGTCATTGTTAATTTTTTCACGAGCACAATAATTAACTCAAAATTGTTTCCATTTTCCTGTTGATTTATGCCAATAAGTCGAGACCAATGCCGGTCTGATCCATCTCAGCCAGCTATTCTGAGGTTTAACAGCACCTCTTCCTTTTTCAATGCTAATCTGAATAACATCAGGCTCAGTGTGGTTGGAAAAGAGCGAAACGACACTCAAAAATAACCCACTTTTCTCAAACACGGTTTCATATTCAGTAATTTTGTTCCTTTTTGTTTGTACTGGATGTTGCGGGAACACATACTATGCGCGTTTGTCTATTCCAGCTCTGTACGCGTGTGTGTTTTTCTCATTGGTTTGCTATTTCGCTTGCTTACTCCACTATTGTTTTTAAAGACCCCCAGCCTTCATTCATCCAAAGCCGTCGCTTGTTTTTGACAGACTTCTGTCTTCCGTCAACCCCGTTGCTGTAGCTGTGCGCCCCTAAAAACAAAGCTGCTGCTTGCTAAACAAACCCCTGTATGCGCATGTGGCGGCCTGCTTGATATCGCTCCCAGTAGTCCACATTCACTGCTGTTGGGCTGGCACTGACTGCCGAGCTACAAAGATGAGAGACAGAGAAAGCACGCACCTGCTGGCAAAACATCTGCGTGTCTCGTAGCCCGGGTGAATTCACCGTATACCTGTTGTAAACCATTAGGGGATGCTGCAGTCTTTCCACGGCCAAGCCTGGAACGACATCCCGTTCTGGATATAACCACGTGAGAGCCGCTGATGACCCTGCTCATTTGCTCTAAATGTCTGGATTGCAGGAACATTAGGAATTGTTCACATGCGAAGGCTGTTGTCTATTGCAAGCAGGCTATTATGATAAGCAGACATAATGGCTGTTGTAATTTTTCATCAAACTGTTCCAATATGAGCGGGGAACGGGTGGCTTATGAGGCCGGTCATGCAAAAAGCAGATGCGCCTTAATGATGCTTCTATAATAACTTAAGAGAATGGTCTCATTTCCCTGTGCGTTTTCCTTTTCTAAGTGATATGGCACCATCTTTGAATCTCTCTCACCTCCTGAACATAACTTATTTAGAAATAAAACCAAGTGGCATTAATAACGCGTTAAGAGGGATGGAAATTTGTCTTGGAAATGTTTGAAGGATTGCTGCCAGGAGGGCTGGGAATTAAAATGGCCTTTGGTGCGGCACCATTGGACGGAGAGAGACGAGAGGAATATTTCAAATAAGAATAATGTCATCATGGAACAATTTTCAACCCTATAAGGCCATAACACACACACACACACACACACACACACACACACAGATCTCCTAGGCCTTCAAATGACACAATATAAATGCCCTGTCCCTCACGCCCGGCAGATGATGTCTGATATTCCATCCTTGTCGTTTTATTAAAGATTTAAACAGTTTTGCATCTCAAACAAATACTCGCCGACCGATTTCCCTGACACCGGCAGCCTCCTTTCGTCACCGTACAACCTGGGAACGGAAACGGGGAGGGAGGGAGGGAGGGAGGGAAGGAGGGGGGAAAGGAGGGAGGGAGAGGGGGCAAGGCGCTATATTATATTTCCAAGTGTGTATTTAATAAATGTAAAGAATACATTATTTTATATTATTAGTGCTAACAGGCCCCAGTGTTAGATTTAGAGGAATATGACTCCTGTCAGATGAATGGGAAGATGGGAATAAAACGGATGCGGTGATGAGCGGGAGAAGCCAAATCTCATGACATTACCATTATGAGTCCTGTGACTATTAGCATGCGCCGAGGCTGTTCTTCACAATGTGATCTCTCCTTATTAGTATTAATAATAATGAGAATATTCTGCTTTAATATATCTGTATGTTCAAGCTCATATTAACTGCTTTTGTGAGGGAATGAAAAGATGACTTCTAATGACATCCACGCTTTTATTTCTCTGCCTTTCATCTCCAGTCTTTCAGCAACGACTTTATCGCTCTTGTCTTCGTGTCATTGTTTTATCAGCCGCCTTCGCCTCATTTCATCTCTCCGTCTCCAACTTTCTTTCTCTCTCGGCTCTCGATTCACCCTAAATCGGTTACATTTATGACACGAGTCTCTGTGTTTGTAAGAAATATTTTTATTTATGCATTATTCGCCGTCTTTTTCTTTCTAGAGCGTGTTTCGTTCACCCCTCCCACCCGTGTGCTCAGATGGCGTTATCAATATCCATGTCACCGGTCTGACACCGCCCATGCCGTATCAATAAACATTTTACAAAGTCCGATTTTGCTGCATCTGAATTATTTATCGCGCGTGATAAGGGTTTATATTTTGTCGAAACCCAATCCTAAGTGGGGGATCTGGTTGCTTGTATGTTTGTCTTGGATCTTTAAAAGCAGCATCCAGAAAGGGTTGAAATCGACCAATTTGGCCTGCTCTGGCGCAGCCGTGAGGGAAGAGGCAGCGCTGGAATGATGGCGGAGGGCTGTCAGACCCAGCGACTCCCCCAAAATGGCAGTGACGTTCTGGGTTTGTCTCAAACTCAAAGGCCTGTCGGCCTATTGGAGGCGTCAGGCTGCAGTTCCACGCGGCCTGCCGCCTCACCGAAGAATGTGCCATCTGCAATGACTGATCCTGTCAAGCCATCCGCGATCCCTTTGTCAGGCCGAGCCGAAGCCTGACAAACACGGGGGTCACAGCCGACAAACAGATCCTGAATTTTTAATATCCACACAGCTACACCTTTAAGGAATTGCCTCGCTCAGGTGCAATGGCCAGCGACTACGGAGGCTCTCTAATGGTGATGATCATTATAAAGAACAGTGTGAGTGACTGTTGGTCCAATTTTCCATCGGCGATAAACAATAAACATCTCGAGACTCTCGTAGCCGCGGTGCAAACACGATTAAAGACTTCGTTCCTCGCTCTCATAACTCAAGCTTGTCCCAGATTATAGCGAGAACACTTAGCAGATAGGGCATGATTGCAGAAGCTGTGCTTTTGTTCGAGTAAATCGAGGACGATCTTAGCATGGCGAAAAAAACTGTTGAATACATTAGCGCTGAATGCTGGAGGGGGATGCTACTGTCTACTGTTGCAAACCCAATCACTTTGGCACACAGTTGGAGGGCCACTGTGGCAGTTTTTAGGACTAGCATTCAGTCAACACTTTTCAAATATCCCCTCATCCTTTTAAACACTGCACATAATACTTTTTTGACTTATGCTGCTTGTTCCACTTTAGGTCTGAAACTTTTTTTTGGCCTCTTGAAACCAAAGTTTGCTCAGCCTGACTGGAATTTTTTGCTTTATTTTGCCTTTTTAATCATTTAGTTTTTATTTCACCATTATTAAACTAAAGTCACTTAAAGACATGAAAGAAGATATTGTCTTCTAAAGGAAAAATGCATGCATTAATATTAGCTCATTAAAGAGAAGTGTGCTTAATTGTATTAAATGTGCACTTGTAGTGTAGTGTAATTCAACTCTTAAAATTATATTTTTAAGAAAATTATTTGAAGATTATGTAATATTAATAAAATAAAAGGTCAGTTAAGTGTACTTAAAGAGAGTTTCTTTTAAAAATGCACTTTGTAATGTCTAATTAAAAGTTTTACTATATATACAACTATATATATGACTGTAATATATTTTCATTTAATTGCAATTAACATGCAATCACATGTAGGAAAACATTAATTTTGCACTTAAATATATTATTTTTAAGTTATTATTTTTAAAAAGGGTAATTCTGTCCAGCTTGAAGTAATATGCCAAAATATTAAAATGAAACAAATTCATTCTTGTTGTATGTGAAATTAAAGCTGTCTAATGTGATATGAATATTTCAGAGGCAAGTGCCAGGTCCCTTCTTAATTCATGTTCATTAAGGAATCAGTATCAAGAAATCCGATTGATATTATTGTTTGACTCATGGAATAATCACATTTTGAATTTTAAAATAGTAAAAATGTGCTCTACTCCCTGTCTTTTTCTCCATTTGTTTATGAAAGAGAGCTTCCGTTTGCCTTATTACTCATATAATATCAGTTTCTGCCATTTCACTTGGTGTAACAAAATAAAAGCACAATTTCGGCATCTAGCTGGTGCTATGTATAAGAAAATATTTTCCTAAACAATGACAATGATTACACCAGTTACGTGAGACCACTGCAGCCTTTAGAACGCAAAATAAATAGCTTCTTCTCAAAAGCCGTTGATTTGATGTCGATTTGAAGGCGAAGTGATTGTCTGAAAAACATACAATTTTCACAAGCTCTGCGGTTTTTACAGGCAGGAAAAGGGGACAAAGGGCCCGACGCCCAGCCAACAATTGGGCAATAAAGAGTCAAGTAGTTGTTGTCAAGGCTCGCTCGTTCTCTTTGTGTTGGAAACACAAGTGGAGAGCGCATCATAAACTTCTCATCGGAGTTAGAAGTGCAAGCGCGTCCGTGTGTTGTTTGGCAGCGGAGGCAGCTAGTGTTCATTAGCACTGCTAGAATGCCTTGAGGCATGTTGAGAAGGGGAGGCCGAGGGGAGGGGGGTGCGGTTTGTATGGAAATTGACCAGTGTGCTGTAACTGTTCGCCTGGTGCAAGCCTTTGAAGTGGAGCTGTTCAACACTGCTGCTGTCTTTGTTCTTGGTAATTGCCTAAATGATCTCAGTGGAGTGCAGGGCCACGCTACAACTGAACTAATCCAAAGCCTGCCCAATAATTTGACAGAGAGCCCTCATCTCATCACACCCCCTTTCCAAATGACTCCACCAACCACCATTCTGTTTAGCGTCTTTATTAGCCCATCCGAGAAGAAAGGGGGGTTTGTTGTGTGTTTGTTGTCGGAACGAGGTTTAGCCGCACGCTTAACCCCCCACCCCCCACCTCGACTCGTCTTCTCCCCTCTCTGCCTTTCTCTGGCCATTGATATGGAAATGAGCCCAGGCTCCATTTGCAAATCAGGGAGGAATAATTAGTCCGGAGCACTTAGCAACAACAACAATAATACATGCTTCTGATCCGGGCTGAGCTGCCCTCTCTTTGTCGTTTAACCCGCCGCTGGCAGTCGGACAAGCCCTGCCGTGATGGAGCCCCCCATGGGGAGGTGAAGGAGGGGGAGAGCGCGCAGGAGCACAGTGCAGGGGCAGCGCTGGAGCACGGGCAGGGTTCAGGAGGCCAGCAGAGCATGGAGCAGAGCCTTCAGCAGAATCAGGCCTGGCCCACAGCCTGACGCCCAGAGCCCACGCTGGGGTCAACTTCACAGCGCTGCTCTCGCTCTCTTGCTGTCGTGCGCACACACTCGTGCCGGTCTGGGCCAGGGGGCCGCATGCTTTACAGGAGCGAGGCTAATGCCTGTGTGGTGTTTATCGCAGCAGACAACAATCGAGGGTCTTCGCTTTCAGACCGGCGGATGATATCACTGGTCTGGCTTACAGCGGGGAGATCATTAAAACCCATATGCATGCAGGACGGCGGTGGCACGCCGGGTTTGGGAGGAAGTCTGTCATGGTGTAATGAAGAAAGCCCCCACCGCTTCCCTGTTCTGGGACAGGACCAGTTGAGAGATATCAGGTAGACCAAGGTCCCGTATAAAAGTGGCCCACATGAATTATAAATCATAGGCCACCAGAGCCACAGCCTGTGGGATGCTGAGGGGGCGAAGAGGGACATGTTCCCGGAACAAAGGACAGCCACGGGAGGGGTCAGGTTAGGTGGGGGTAGGGCGGGATGATGGGGTGTCATACAGCAAAGGATGATGAAGGACGTTACATTTAATATGCTTGTGTGTGTGTCTGCGAGTGTGTGTTGGGTTTGTTACCGCATAAGTACGAGAACAATGTTTTAGCCTCACTAAAAAGGCAATAATCGCAACGAAGTGAAAGGAGAATTCGAAATATTTGACTACTTTAACTGTTTTGCAAATCAAAACGTCCTCTTTTTGTCTAAATGGACATAAAAAGCAAACAAGAAGACATTTCTAGCAAAAAACTGTCGTTTTTGACCTCTTTTTCTTTCTGTACTTTGCTAATCATCTCAAAGGATCTCAGTGGAAATTTAATACATAAAAATGCTTGTATTAGCTATCTGTACTTCCACATATTGATTTACACAGTGCCAGACTGTCTTTTATATGTGTATGGTAACGGTACAAAATATTAGATGGGAGGGAAAATTATGCTTCAATGTTTTAGCGTTCTCTCCCAAACCTTTTGCACTACACCGAGAAACTTTGCCATTGCTTACAAATATGTTGCTTTTCTTACAGAAACTTTACATTCATTCATAAAAATAGCATTGAAATATACATTTTCTCCCATATTTTTTTCCATCAGAGGGGCTCCGTAGTACATGAATGCAAATCCTTGTTTATCATGCCAACAGAGTTTTTCTTGTTTTTGATTCATTTGGCTCAAACACATATGGATATCTCCGATCTAAAGAAATCATCCTGTTTCATTTTATACTTTCAAAATAAAGCCCTGTTATTTCAAACTCGCTGAAAAGCGGCTGAAACATGTGGCCTCGCCTGTGTTGTTGAAACGTCTCCTTGAGGAGGAATTTCCGAGCGCGTGCATATGTGCGAACGCCTGCAGAAGCCCGGACGACCTGCCTGCTGAGGGTGTGTCTGTGCGTGAGCGCCATAGGGGGTGCTACCCGGTCCTGTCTGGTCGGAGGCCTCCCGTTTTCTGCTATTGGCCGGCAGGGGCTTGGCTTTGCCCCAGTTAGGAGTGGGTGAATGGAAATATAGTTTTTTGGGGTCCATGCTGATGAAAGCTTGATTGATGTGGTGTCAGGAGCTCTGTGATGGATTAAATTGTGTGTGCAGACGGCTGTGGCCCCGGCCAGTCATGGCTGTTGCTGCTTTTTCCGCGAGCCACTGCCGCGGCAGCTTTAAGAAAATTTGATTTTCGCAGCTCAGAAACAAACCGCAGCCCCTTTCTCTCCGCTGCCTGACTTCCATTTAGTTTGAGAGTGCACAAGTGATTCTTTATTGGATGAAATCTGCACTGAATTGGATAAAGTGTTAGAGCGCTGAGCCATCTATCACTATCAGCACCCAGCTCCCGTTTCGTCTTAAAAGAAAAGAATGAAAGCAAAAAAAGTGAAAAGAGAAGGCTCCAGAAAAAATAGACAGCCATAGGATGTTAGAGATTTGAAAATTAACTGTGGAGTAAAGGAATATATATCTTTGTATCCTCTATTCCTTCACTGTTAAGCCTGTTGCCTCGGTCAAAAGATGTCAAGTCCTTTCTCTATACCGCTCAAACCCTGAACCGCCAGCACACAAGAGTGAACGTTGCTGTCTTGTGAAGAGTGTTTGGTTACCCTTTGACACGTATCATCAAACCGGAGAGTTTGGACCCTGAGGTCTACCATCAAACTGTTATGATTAAAACCTGATGTAATGAAACTGAAAAACTCAAATCTGCATTTGCACTACTATTATTATGTTTAAGAAATTCACATAATCACAAGTAATAGAATAAAGGTTTTGAGTTTGTGAATAGAGGTTTTACCTTAGAATTATCATCTTTAAAATGTAATTTCAGTATGGTAGCTGTATTGTTTTGTTCATGTCAACCGAATTATAGCCTATTAATTATCTACCTTAAAATGCATAAAATAACTGCAAAAAGTGTAACAAAATCATGATGCAGACTCAAATATTTCGTAGTAGAATTACTATAATAAGTATTCTTAGTCTCAATAAAATTAGTCATGCTAAAATAACTCAGACACACTCCTTCAGGATACTAAATGCTAACTTTTTCAAATTTAACACGAGGAATGACTAAGGAACAAACAAATGTAACGTCTTTTGCACAACAAATGCTTATTGAAATAACAAACATCATCAACCTTGTTCACATCTACTATTAATAATTTACTTATGTGAGACATTTTATTAAAACCTAGGCAAAAGCACTAATCTTCAGCACAATGGTAACACCCAAAAAACCATTAGCCCATTTTCATTCTTCTCAACATTATGAAAAACAAACAAAAAAAACACTTACATTTAACATTTAACAGTCCCTTGTAAATGCTGGGAACAAAATTTATTCCCTTTCCATTTTACTAATTTAAGTGGATTGAATGCAATGAAATAAAATTTTGACCAAAAAAAAAAAAAAAGTATATATATATATATATATATGTGTGTGTGTGTGTGTGTGTGTGTGTGTGTGTGTATATATATATATATATATATATATATATATATATATATATATATATATATATATATATAAAGAATAGTTTTATCATACAATCAATTAAAAAAATTAAAATTCTGAGACTACTAAACTGGTAGTTCTTCACAAATTGCTCACCTACACTTTGTCCTCCAGTACATTGTTATTGTACACTTATTTCACATCTTGAAGCAAGCTGATGAATTTAATCATGTGTGTGCGATTAGGATGACATCCAAAATGTGTATTATATGTAGCCTCCAGACTTGTTGTGCCACAATGAAATTCCAAATCTGATACGTTATTTTACAAAAGTCACACCAGGGAATCAAGATCTTGAGTTTACATGTGAAAAGGTTAAGCATCTATAAGGCCTCAGCAGGTTTGTGTCACCATTGTAGCTAGCTTGTCTAGAACTCAGCCTGAACGCTTGCCATTTCCTCTATCTTGACTCATATAAACATCCCCTCAGGTGTGGGTGGGGAGTACTACAGGAGCAGCCCTGCCTCTTGTCCTTCAAACAAACCAATTAGCCGCTGATGTTTGTTTGCTCAGATCTGGCCATATCACAGCCATCCATTTTTAAACAGAAGGCCTGTCTGTCCCTCCCCTCGCCCATTAGCGCTGTGCTCTGAAGAGCAAATGGCCTTGAATTTAGCTCAGGGCAATGCTGCTGATGCACAGGGCACATCCATAAACACACTCACTTGCACAAATACGGGGAGTGAAAGTTACAAAGAACAGAAGACAATGAATGAAGGGAGAATTATTTAAAAGCAGCTAACTCCTATGTATTTCATTTAGGCATTCATAATTAATTTTAAAATGAACCACAGATGATGTAAACCTGTCTGGCATGGCCACTTTGCTGAACCTTCGCCCCTAAAACATCCCCGTGGCCTGAGTGTGTTGTGGTGTAAACCTGGCAGGCTTTCCTCTCCTTTATCCAACCTTAATAAATCATAGTGGGACCAGAACAGCACTCATCGGCCCGTGTGGAGATCTATAATGAGCCAGAGGAGCCAGGGGTCCACCTAACCTCTACAGAAATATTTAATTAAGATTGTTTAAGCTACACTACAAGCAGTCAGACATGTTCAAACACATTTCAGGAACATCTGTGTCATGGATAGCAGTGGGATGTTTGGCAGGAAATGAGGATGGAGGCTGATACTGTAGGTTTTGTTTATGCACTGAGGAAACTGATCCTGAATTTGGAAGAAACTTGTCCATTTCCATCCCTTTTTAATTGTACTCTAAATAGTACAAGGTTCTATAAATAAATAAAATTCTTTACAACTTAGCAAAATAATTTTGCAATTGTAGTGTTTTTTTAAACTGCAGTGCAAAAACATTATACACAATGAAATGGATTTTAAAGCTTTAGAGTTCTTGAAGGTTTATTTATTAAAAATAGGCTACCTAAAAGATTAAATAAAAGATTATTAATTAAAATGAATCTTAATAAAAAGTATTCTTTCAGATCTGCCAGTAGGTGGTGACAAGTGACTTGTAGTGTTATTTATTTATTTTTGTGCCACAATTCTGCACAAGTGAATCATTGAATTGTTCACTGAACCGATTCGTAAAAACAATTGATCACAACCTAAATATGTTTTAATTTTCTATATTAAAATTTGCATGTGTACAAATACTACAAACCCTGTCCTGCAAATGACAACAAAACAAATCTAAAATTTTTTCCTGGTTTTGTTCAAGATTCTTTCACTTAAGATTTGTTCTACAACAGCGATTCATTCACAAACGAAACACCACTACTGCATCTTACTTAGTTTTTCACTTGACAAGATCAGAATTTTGAGACAGACAGGCACAATATAGTTCCTCTTCAGGAACTCGAGCTGCGTCGAAACGCTCTGGGGAACGCCTTCAGCGTGATCGCGCTCTGAACACGTGTGAAATCTGTCCAAAGGATGGGCGAGACGTCACGGGCGGGTGACGTCAGAGACCAGGAAGCTATAAAAGCACGTGCGGTGGAACCGGCGTCAGCTTTTGTCATTCAGCAATCGCTACTCTGTGTGTGTCTGTCGATCTCTGTTGTGAGTCTTATTTACTGTTGTTTGTCCTTAGTCAATAAGCTCCATAAAGAAAAATGAAAAGTGCTGGCAAGTCAAAGCACTTGGGCGAGAGCAGATCACATTACAGGCGGTGTGTTCCTCCCTGCAATCGTTATATCACTGCTGGGGACACACACAGCCTGTGTGTGGTCTGCTTGGGAGCGAGTCACGCAGAGTCGGCTCTCGAGGGAGCCGACTGCTCACATTGCGAGCGTCTCTCACTGCGTGTACTTCGCTCCCGGAAGGCTCTCTTTTGCGAGGGAGCCTTCGCCAGCGTTCCCCGCGGTGCCGGTCCCGCGTCCGCCGAGGCGGAGCGGTGGCTGCACTCGTGGGGTTCGCAGGTGGATCTGGTGGAGGGAATGGAGACGGGCGAGTCCCTATCTTCTTCCTCACCCGCCAGATCCAGCGGCCGCTCGCTGGGATCGGAAGCCCGCTCTGCGGTCTCTTCCCCCCGGCGGTGCGGCTCGACGCTTCACCTATCTTCCTCCAAGGAGGTGGATGTGGTGAGCGTCGATGAGGTTTCGCACCCTCAATCGCCCCAATATGAGGAGCTAGTGGAGGTGGTCACTCGTGCTGTGGCCAAGTTGAATATCGATTGGCCCGCCGAGAAAAAGGCTGAACCGCAGAGAAGCAAATTAGATGAACGCTTCCTGCGAACTAAACCGCCACCTCCACGTCGGAGCCTACCGTTCTTCCCCGATCTCCACACCGAGGTGTCGAGATCGTGGGCTAGACCTTTTTCTTCCCGCCTCTTCATCCCCTCCTCTTCTTACTACGGTAATGTGGGGGGATTGAATGAGCGCGGGTATAGAGCGATGCCCCGGGTGGAACAGACGCTTGCGAGCTATTTGTCCCCCGGCGCGGCATCGTCTCTAAAGGCTCCGACCTTGCCCTCCAAGCCGTTGCGTACAACATCAGCGCTGGTGGGCAAGGGGTACGTGGCTGCAGGTCAGGCTGGTGCGTGTCTGCACACCATGGCGGTGTTACAGGCGTACCAAGCCGACCTGCTAAAAGAGCTGGATGAGGGAGAGGAGCTCAGATCTGATGACATCACTGAGCTCCGTAGGACCGCTGATTTGTCTCTCCGCGCTACCAAAGAGACCGCCCGTGCCATCGGCAGGTCTATGGCAGCGCTGGTGGCGGCGGAGAGACATCTCTGGTTGACCCTATCTGACATGAAAGAGAAAGATAGGGTCTTCCTCATGGATGCCCCGCTTGCGCCTTCTGGCCTGTTTGGCGACGCCGTCAATTCCGTCGTTGACAGGTACCAGGAGGCCCGTAAACAAGCGGCGGCATTCCAGCGGTTCCTCCCTCGCCGATCTCTAGCTCAGGGGGCTGCTGGGCGGGAGCAGCCCTCGCCGCGTACCAGCTCCTCATATAGAGAGGCTCAAAGAGAGAGCGTTGCCACTCGCGCTCCCCCGCGTCGGGACCGAGGTGGCAAACGCTCGGGGTCGGGGGCTTCTAAGGCTAAGCCGGATCTGCGGACCGTTCTTCAGTCTAAGAGGCCCTCGACCAAGAAGCCCTGACGGGCGTGGCCCAGGGCTTATGAGGGTAGGCCCCTCTGGGGAAGAGCGGGCTACACCGCATTACACGGTGTCCGTCTCTCCTCAGTGCCCTCAGGAGATCAGTCTGCTAACCCTGCCAGAGTTCCAGGGCGCAGCGGTCTCCGGCGAGCGCTTCTCTCAGTTTTTTCCGCCCGGAGACGTAGCGGAGCTGAGAAGCTCGCCACCCCTTCGGGGGTCTCTAGAGCAGTTGGTTCGGTCGTCCCCTGCCGGTCCTCCGCTTCAGGGCACCGAGCTAGCAGCTCTGAGTACACCAGAGGCCAGTCTCGAGAGACTGGTTCCCTTAGTAGACTATTTTGCAGCGTGGAAACTACTGCCGAATGTGTCTCAGTGGGTCCTGCACACTGTAGAGAGAGGTTACAGAATCCAGTTCGGTTCTCCTCCGCCTCGATTCAACGAGGTGAATCCCACTCTGGTGGGTCCCGAGCAGGCTCTGGTAATGGAACAAGAAGTAGACACTCTCTTGAGGAAGGAGGCCATCGAGGTGGTCCCTCCTCACGAACGAGAGTCCGGGTTCTACAGCCGGTACTTTGTAGTTCCAAAGAAGGATGGAGGGTTGCGTCCGATTTTAGATCTGCGTCTTTTGAACCGCTCAGTCATGCGACTGAAGTTCAAGATGCTCACACTCAGACAGGTCGTGTCTCAGATCAGGTCCGAGGACTGGTTTGTCACGATCGATCTAAAGGACGCATACTTCCATGTCTCCATCCTTCCCTCTCACTGGAAGTTTCTGAGGTTTGCTTTCAGGGGCAAAGCATACCAATACCGGGTTCTTCCTTTCGGCCTTGCACTCTCACCCCGCACTTTTACGAAGTGTGTGGATGCTGCTCTGGCTCCTCTGCGACTCCAGGGCATCCGCATACTGAACTATATCGACGATTGGTTGATTCTGGCTCAATCGGAGCTGGTGGCGATCCGACATCGAGATGTCGTTCTCGCCCACATGAAAGAGCTGGGGTTAAGACTAAACGCCAAGAAGAGTGTGCTTTCTCCATTACAGAGAACCACTTATCTGGGCGTGGTGTGGGATTCGACCACGATGCAGGCACGTATGTCTCCTGCTCGGATCGAGTCGATCCTCACGTCGGTCAAGAGAGTGAGAGAAGGCCGGTCACTCACTGTCAAGCAGTTTCAGAAACTGCTGGGTCTGATGGCAGCTGCGTCCAACGTGATACCTTTTGGCCTGCTGTACATGAGACCCCTACAGTGGTGGCTCAAGACCAAGGGGTTCTCCCCGAGGGGAAACCCGCTTCGCATGATCAAGGTCACGCGGCGATGCCTACGTGCCTTAGACATGTGGAGACAACCTTGGTTCTTGTCTCAGGGCCCGGTGTTGGGAGCTCCTTGTCGCCGCATGACGCTAGCGACGGACGCATCCCTCACCGGTTGGGGAGCGGTCATGAGCGGCCACCCTGCCTGCGGTCTGTGGAGCGGCCGCCATCTCACGTGGCACATCAACTGCCTGGAGATGCTGGCCGTGTTTCGAGCGCTGAAACACTTTCTCCCAGACCTGAGAGACCGTCATGTGTTGGTGCGCACCGACAACACAGCGGTGGTCTCTTACATCAACCACCAGGGAGGTCTGCGTTCGCGCCCCTTGTACAAGCTGGCGCACCAGATCCTTGTGTGGTCCCAGGACAGACTCCTCTCACTGAGAGCCGTCTACGTTCCTGGGTATCTCAATGTCGGAGCAGACGTCCTGTCGAGACAGGGGCCGAGGCCCGGGGAATGGATGCTTCACCCCTTGGTAGTAAAGCAGATCTGGAGAGTGTTTGGCCAGGCTCAGGTGGACCTCTTTGCGACTCAGGAGACATCGCAATGTCCCCTCTGGTTCTCTCTGACTCATCCAGCTCCGCTGGGGCTGGATGCCATGGCACAGGCTTGGCCTATGCTTCGCCTGTACGCCTTTCCCCCGATCGCTCTGCTCCCGGGAGTTTTGGCGAGAGTGCGCCGGGACGGGGTCAGTCTACTTCTGGTAGCACCGTTCTGGCCGGGCCGAGTATGGTTCTCGGACCTGATTTCTCTCCTCGACGGCTCTCCATGGGAGATTCCCGTCAGGAGGGATCTCCTCTCACAGGCAGGGGGCACTATCGTCCACCCTTGCCCGGAGCTGTGGAAGCTGTGGGTGTGGCCGTTGAGGGGGCACAACTCATAGCTTCCGGTCTCTCAACCGAGGTTGTTGAGACCATACTCCAATCCAGAGCTCCCTCTACGAGGAAACTGTACGCCCTGAAGTGGAAGCTTTTCACTTCATGGTGCGGAGACCTCCGGCTCGACCCAGTTAACTGCCCGATTGGTACAGTGCTGGAGTTCCTGCAGGCCCGTTTCTCCACAGGGTTGACCCACTCCACCTTGAAGGTCTACGTGGCGGCTTTATCGGCCTACCACGCCCCTCTCGGCGGCCAGCCAGTGGGCAGACACCCCCTAGTTACACGTTTCCTCCGCGGTGCGCTGAGGCTGAGGCCTCCAGTACGATCCCGTGTCCCTCCGTGGGACTTGGCTGTGGTGTTAGAGGCTCTCTGCAGGCCCCCATTCGAGCCCATTGAGGAGATTTCTGATCGCCACCTTACTTTGAAGACTACCTTTCTTCTGGCGATATCTTCTCTAAAGAGAGTTGGGGATCTTCAGGCCCTCTCAGTGGCCCCTTCTTATCTAGACTTTGCGCCCGGTCTGGCCAAAGCCTTCCTCTACCCTCGAGTGGGGTATGTCCCTAAGGTCCCCTCCTCTACACCACGGCCTGTCGTACTCCAGGCCTTTTGTCCTCCTCCCTTCAGGGAGCCCGACCAGCAGAAGCTTAATTGTATGTGTCCGGTGCGAGCACTGGACACATATGTCCACAGAACTGCCCTGTGGAGAAGGGCGGACCAGCTGCTGGTATGCTATGGTCCCCCCAAGAGGGGTCTGTCGGCTTCTAAGCAGACCCTCAGTCGGTGGATCGTGGATGCCATTTGCCTTGCCTACGAGTCCTCTGATCTCCCCTCACCTCTGGGAGTCAAGGCTCACTCGACCCGGAGTGTGGCGGCCTCCAAGGCCTTCTTTGCAGGTGTTCCGATGCAGGACATCTGCAACGCTGCGGGATGGTCCACGCCCCTGACTTTTGTCAGGTTCTATGGCCTCGATATGCGGGCCACTCCAGGCGCTTCTGTTCTCTCGCCCTCGTTGTGCTCCTAGGGATACACACAGGGCAGGGACTTGGAAGTCTGGCGGCGTGGGCACCTCGTTCCCCAGAGCGTTTCGACGCAGCTCGAGTTCCTGAAGAGGAACGCCTCTAGGTTACGTATGTAACCCTAGTTCCTCGAGGGAACGAGACGCTGCGTCTCGAAGCCATACTTCCGGCATCCCTGCGAGCGTTTGCTTCATTCCTGGAAGCTGACGCCGGTTCCACCGCACGTGCTTTTATAGCTTCCTGGTCTCTGACGTCACCCGCCCGTGACGTCTCGCCCATCCTTTGGACAGATTTCACACGTGTTCAGAGCGCGATCACGCTGAAGGCGTTCCCCAGAGCGTTTCGACGCAGCGTCTCGTTCCCTCGAGGAACTAGGGTTACATACGTAACCTAGAGGCGTTTAGTGATATTAGATTCAGACGCTCACCATTGTGCCCTAATTTTGAATATGTTTATTAAATAGTGCTTTATCCTTGTGCTTCTTGGATAATCAGTGAGTCTAAGCAACATTTTAATGGATTTCCTCAGTCGTTTTTGTTATTCATATATCCATATTATAGGCAGTATAATGACTGATGTTCACACATTTGTAAGTGTTTTTAATTCGCCATGTTACACAATTTATTGTGAAAAAAATTTTTTGGAGAGGAAATACAAAAACAAAATAGTTCTAGCCTATAATGTTAAGACTCGTTCTCTGTGAAAAAAAAAAAAAAAAAAAAAATATATATATATATATATATATATATATATATATATATATATATATATACACATGTAAATTTAAAAAGGCTAAATGGTGTTAAAAATGAATCTACAGTGACCACATTATTCTCTTTGACTGTTGATTTTTTTTTACCGCAATACATAAGTTATGCGCTCCTTATCAGCTATATTTGAACTTCTAAACCATTAGATTCTGTTATTTTTCTTGATTTAAAATGAGAGAGAGAGACCTGAGCTCATTCTCGCCTGCTTAACCAAAGACACAGATGATATCTTTGCGGTCAGGGCCAATATTTCTTTGATACGGCAAAGACAATCATTAAAGTGTTGCTGAGGCCATCAGCTAAAAATCCCACTGTCCTCCACTACACTCCTGAGCAAGGATAATAGCACTTACATCCTTAATGCATCATTTTTTTAATAAGTTGGAAAATTGATAAGACCTTCCAACAAAGGGAAGTAGTGAGCGGGTGCCCTGACAGTAATAATAAAAGGTAAAGAAAAGTCTTTTCTCTTTGGATCCTTTTAAGTTGCCAGCATCCAAAGTCTGCAGCAAACTAGCAGAAGAAGAAAATCATTACGCACCTGTTTCATCTGCCTCTTTTTCCATGAGTACAGAAACAGTAGGGCTGATTAAAGGTGACTAAAATCTAAAATCCACCGGGGCTCAGGCTGCCTCTCTCTCCTCGTCTCCACCAACTTTTATTTTTAATGGAATATCTGCCCTGAGCTCCTTTACTCAGGAACAGAGGGATATAAATGTTTTAGAATTCTCCTCTGAAAAAGAGAAAGAAAGGGAAGAAAAGGGAATGGAAGTAGGAAAGAACGGGTAATCGGAGAAAGATTTTAATCTAAATAATTCATAAACCCTTCCCTCAATCCTTTTTTCTCTCTTCTGACTGGTGTCTGATGAAGACACAAGGTTTATGTTTTCATTGTTTTTGTGTCTGAGTGTTGTAAGTGCATTTCGCTGGCCGCTGTGTAGATAGTGGTGCGATAAGGGCAGCGGTGACCTGAACGGCAATAAACAAGGTTAGCGTGGCTAGGGAGGCCCAGGGGAGCGAGGGGCAGTGACAGATCGGATGCTAATTGTGCACCTACACTCTTTAAAAAAAACAAAAAAACAAGGTTCTTTATTGGCATTTACAGTTCTGTGAACATCTATGGAACCTTTTCATCGCACAAAAGGTGGAAAAAGGTTCTTTTGATTATTAAAATGTTTTTTACACTAAGGAAGAAATGGTTCTGTTAAAGGAATAGTTCACCCAAAAATGAAAATTTACTCATCATCAGGCCATCCAAGATGTAAAAGACTTTGTCCCTTTATCAGAACAGATTTGACAAAATGTAGCAGCACATCACTTGCTCACCAATGGATCCTCTGCAGTGAATGGATGGCGTCCGAATGAGAGTCCAAATAGCTGATAAAAGCATCACAATAATAGGTGACTTTTTTCACTGGAGAAAGCAATATTATGGATAGCGGAGCCTTAAGCAACAGTTTGAAGTTAAAAACGTCTTAATGTTAGATTTGTTTCTTACAAACAGGCAGCTTTTTTTAACAAGACATTAATTGATGGACTGAGTGGTGTGGATTACTTGTGGATTCTTCTGATGTTTTAATCAGCTGTTTGGACTCTCACTCTGACGGCACCCATTCACTGCAGAGGATCCATTGGTGAGCAAGTGATGGAATTTTACATTTCTCCAAATTTGTTCCGATGAAGAAACAAACTCATCTACATCTTGGATGGCCTGAGGGTGAGTACTGTTTTTTTTGCAAAGTTTCATTTTGAGGTGAACTATTCCTTAAAGAACTGTTCACTGAATGGTTCTTCTATGGCATTACTGTGAAAACCCCTGTTTAAAACTTTTATTTTTAAGAGAGTAGGACAGAGGGTCTGGATTTAAAGAAGTAGAGATTTATTCTCAGAGTATATCGCTTACTCAGCGTGTGCTCAAGCTAAGCTTTATGTGTGTTAGTGTAACAGTGGTTGGCATGTTATCATGCAGCTTCCTGTTGCTTCTCGTGGATAACATTTGCTCACCGTTGAAACAGACATATGTGATCACTGTAATTGGCAGGAGGTATCACTCACATTCTCACAGAGATCGATGCAGCCCCTCTATCTTCTCAATCTGACCCATCTCTCTGAGCAGGGGAACCCCCACACTGAGCGCTAAATGTCAAAGTTAAGTAGAATGGCAGCCTTTCCTTTTTTTTTGCATTTAATTGGAATATTTTACCTGCTGTTGCACTCAGAAGCTTTTTGGCGGGTGAGATAAAGAGGATAAAGGAGGAGAAGACTGAAAAAGGAACGATGACGATATGAGGGCTCAGGGCAGGGCAGGGCATAATGTAATCAGGGTTTTAGTAACATCCTGGATTTTATGCAGGATTTTTATTCAGTTCAGAACTTAAGAGCTTCGTCACTGTGCACTGGATGTGGACAGAGACATTATAAGTGGGAGGAGAAGGACCACCTTTATAAAAATTAACAGGAGAAATGGTAATGCTCAATAAAGCGGCTATAGAAATGGAAGTCGAACTGTTAAAAGAGTCAGCTGGCTCATAGAAGCATGCACTGTTTTTTGTTTGCTGTAGGAGATGCGTTAGCTGGGCCAACCAAAAAAATAATGTATTTTTATGATTTGGGCTTTAAAAAAAAAAAATATATATTATTTTATAAATTATTTTGCTGATTTATCCTTTTTAGTATCCTAACCCTATCTGGACTGACGAATCTCTGACAATATTCAAGAAATAGCTGAAATCTCTTCTGTGAGCACTTGCTGCATCCTGCTGACTCTATGCTTTCACTTTTTCTTAAATCCCTCCCTGTTCTATTGTTGCCTCTTTAAGATAAATTGCTTGTTTTATTCCTTATTTGTAAGTTGCTTTTATTTAAAGCATCTGCTAAATGAATGAATGTAAATATAATATTTAGGTAATGTTGATAAATATATATATATATATATATATATATATATATATATATATATATATTTTCATTTTAATTTATTTATTTATTTATTTTTTTTTTTATTTGATAAATATTTTATATATATTTTAATGTCTAAATTTCATTCATTCATTCATTCATTCATTCATTTATGCAAACCCTTAAGAAAGAAACAATGGTTTTTAGCTTTTAAAAAAGAAATGGTACTAGATGTATAATTCTTCAGGTTATACATGCATGTATTTTCTTTAAAAGGAAAGTTCACCAAAAATGAAAATTCTCTCATCATTTACTTACTGTCCAAAACCTAAATGACTTTCTTCTGTGGAACATAAAAGAAGATATTTTGAGAAATGTTTCCATTTTTTTAGCCATTTATTAGAAGTCATCTTTAAAGTATCTTATTTTTCGCAGAAGTTACTTATATATATATATTATGTATTTACTTATTTATTTATTGATTGAGTAAAGGTGTTTGCAAGCACTCCTTCTCGTGGCCAATATCTAGTGTGCCTTTACCTGACAATCTATGTGACATAATGCCTTGAGTGTGTATTTGGAGAAAGACTGCAAGGGCTGATGGCACATTTGGGACAGGGTCAAGATTTTACTCTGAACCTCTGTCCTAGTCCACAGACTATTTTATCAGGTCAACCGTCCCGCTGGACGAGCTTTCGGGGTATTTGTTTAGAGATTATGGTTCAACAAAGGTGAGGGGGACCTCCTCCCCTCCATCCTCCCTTCCATCTGCACTGCTGGGAGTCAAGTTCAGCCACAAGGTCTGGCCTGTCTGGGTGCCGTGGCTATATGGGTTCATTTGCATACAGAGGTCAACAGACTTGGGCCAACTCAACTTGGTCTAGTCTGTCCCCAGTCAGAGGAGGGGAGGGCTTGATTTATATAAAAATGTGATTTCTCCAAGCAGGGCCGAGCAGGATGACCGATCCCTTTATGCATGTTTCATGCAATGCAAATCAATTTTCACATCAACGTGGCAGCAGAAAACCCCAAATGTTTGGTGTTTATTTTGCGAACGGTATTTCGTATGGTATGCATAATGTGCATGCTCTGGAGAAATGAGTGACACTTATATCAAGGCAAGCAGTTGCCTTTTAAAAATGCCTTTTTTTTTATCACAATTCACTCCAAGCACTTTCCAAAAAGTACCTTTCATATGCAGCTGTCAACTCAAATCATTTTATTTAATATCAAACAACAAACTTTGCAGGTTGTTTCCTCGATTCTGCCTTAGCCAACACTCTAAGCAGTTTACTAGCCTTTAGCAGTATAAACTTCTAGTTTTATTCACACTTTATATTAGGTGGCCTTAACTACTATGTACAGTACACTGATTTTTTTCTCCTTTTTTTTACTTTAAGAGAATTTCTACTCAGAAAATGCTAGTACATTTTACAAATAATTAAAAAAAGGCAAGTAACACATTGAATTAAACATAAAATTTTGAACTAAAAATACTTTTTTGTAAAACATACAACTTTGGATTTTTTCAGTGTACTTAACCATTTGAAACAATATACTTAGGGGCCATTCACACAGAATGCATTTTTGCTTTCAAAAACATGAGAAACAGATACAGAACTTATTTTAATACACGTGTCGTGTGAGACTTTGCAAAAGACACAAGACTTGAGTGCAATGGACAAACAAATCCGTCTATTGACATAGAAAAATAATGGAAAAGTAGTGCAGTGGCATTGAAAATGGCCCCTTGTTATGCACATACATGTTGGTACATTGTAATTACAAGTGTGCATTTAATTAACATTTGTAGTTACACTGTTAATGTTACCTCTAACCGGAACCCAACGATTATCACAAAACCCTAATCATACCTCAAATTTATCAGCAGTAAATGTGGAAATTTTCCAAAACAACATGTAATTACACAGTAAATTCATTGTTGTTTAATGTTAGTACATAGTAATTAAGGACACCCTACATATTATTTAAGTACTAATATGCACACTTTAGGTAATAATATGTACCTTTAAGGTACTAACATGAACCCTTTAGTGGCACATAAGTTACAAAAGTGTTGTTTTGAAAGGGTACAGCTCCAGTGACAGCTTCCTTCTCTGAGAGTGTATAGTTTTGATGTATTTCATTCATGCTCGTGTATCTGTTCAGGCTACCAGCGGCCGGTCGCGTCCCAGCCTCTTCTTTATTGTCTTTTGTTTGGGTGGCTGGCCTGACTCTGCTCTGTGTAAGACTTTTGACCCTTTTTTTATTTGCCTGTCCAATTCCAGCTGCCCCTCTGCGTCCAGCCGGCATTAAAATATGCAGCAGATGCTATGGGGAGACTGTGAATGAATGCTAATGGCATTCTGCTGGGCTCCCAAATCATTTTCACAGTCCTGCAAAAATATATTTTGGAATATTGCGAGTCCGCGAAACCAAAGAGATGAAAGAGTTTATCAATTTATATTTTTCATCTCAAAATGAACCATACGGTTTTGCGCTTATCACATACAGTGACCCATTTTCATACATATTCTGTGACATTTTTCTGATTGCTGGTCAGTGTGCATGTCTGAACTAGACAAAGCACCTTGACGGTCTCAGCACAGCCTTAACGTGTGTGTGTGTGTGTGTGTGTGTGTGTGTTGGAGAGAGAGAGAGAGAGAAAACGAAAGAGAGAGAGTCTATGACCAATCTCACATGGATCCATCATGGTGTCACAGTGGCAAACCTCTGACTCCCCCCCTCTCTCTCCCTCTATCTCCATCTCTCTGTCTTGCTCTCGTCCTCTTCCCTGTGCCTCTTAGCTGGGTCAGGAGAGAACCTGGACCACACGTCCTGCTGTCGGATATCTGCTGGATTGGGGAGCGTTTGATGCCACCGGAGCAGAGGAGCACAGGTACGGCCTCTGCTGTTTTGCTAGAGCTGTGTGTCAGACTCTGAGGTTCACCTGTGCTGCTCTGACTAATCTCACACTCCCTCACTCCTATACACACACCTACACGTCAACACACACACACACACACACACACATGTGGACACAAACACTCACTCTCACACTCCCACACACTCCTTCAACTTTTGCTACATCTCTTTTGGCTTTGCTGTGATGTTTTGATGTGCAGTCGCTGTACTGTGTGCTTTACAGGAGACTTTTAAAGTTTTGTTATGCTGCTGTTCGGCTGGTGGGTGTGTTTTACTGATTCTGTGTGTATGTGTGTGTGTGTGTGTTTGGTTGATTTACATTTGTTGGAATTGTCCATTCGATGGTGATTTTGTTGTAATCAGATCTGAAGCTGCTGACATGGCTGTCAGCTTTGTCTGCTTGGTTTTTGAAACTCAAGTAACAGTTTTTTTTGTTTGTTTTTTTTCTTGATTGAAATGAGGATTTATCTGCTTGGGCAATATTTCTGCTTGGGCAATATTTAATATTTATTTACAACATTATTTTCAAACTATACTCTATTTTCAATCTACTTCTGTAGATCTACCATAAAAATGACTCTTATATCTCAACACAAACATGGTTAAAAGTTTGGAAGTTTGGAATAATAAATAAGACTTTATGCTCACTGAGGCTGAAACAAAAATACAGTAAAAACATCAATGTTGTGAAATAATTTTACAATTTAAAATAACTGTTTTCTATGTATTTTAAAATGAATTTTATTCCTGTCATGCAAAGCTGAATTTTCAGCTTCATTACTCCAGTCTTCAGTGTCACATGATCCTTCAGAAATCATTCTCATATGCTGATTTAGTGCTCAGTTATTATCAATATTTACAATGGATTGTGAATTTTGAAAACAGTTTTTGCTGCCTAATATTTCTGTGGAAACTGTGAATGAAAAACTGTTTCCAGGAACTGACGAATAGAAAGTTCGATAAACTTTTATAATAAATGTCTTCTCTGTCACTTTTGATTAATTTAATGCATCTTTGCTGATTGAAAGTTTTTAAAGAAAAATAAAAAAGAGACCTCATTCTATATATATTAATTCAGTCTCATTGTTTATGATAAAGCTACAGGTCTGGCATACAATTTTTTTTTTTTTTTTTTGCATTGTTTACTGATATTTTTTTGCGGACTTCACATTTACAAATGAAGAGTAGCTGCAATGTCTGCTTGTTTTAGATACAGTGCCACTTGAAAGTTTGTGAACCCCTTGCAGAATCTGTGAAAATGTGAGTAATTTGAACAAAATAAGAGAGATCATACAAAATGCATGTTTTTTATTTAGTACTGTCCTGAGTAAGATATTTTACATAAAAGATGTTTACATTTAGTCCACAAGACAAAAAAAAAAAACAAAAACAAAACAAAAAAAAAAAAAACCCTGAAGTTATTAAAATAACCCCATGCAAAAGTTTGTGAACTGTTGGTTCTTAATACTGTGTGTGGTTACCTGGATGATCCACGACTGTTTTTTGTTTTGTGATGGTTGTTCATGAGTCCCTTGTTTGTTCTGAACAGTTAAACTGAGCACTGTTCTTCAGAAAAATCCTCCATGTCCTGCCGAATCTTCAGGTTTCCAGCATCTTTTGCTTATTTGAACCCTTTCCAGCAGTGACTGTATGATTTTGAGATCCATCTTTTCACACTGAGGACAATTGAGGGACTCAAACACAACTATTATAAAAGGTTCAAACATTCACTGATGGTCCTGAAGGAAATACGATGCATTAAGAACCAGGGGGTGAAAACTTTTTGAATTTGAAGATCAAGGTAAATTGTACTTAATTTATTTTCCGGGAAACATGCAAGTTTCTTCTGTTGATTCCGAAGGGCAGTACTAAATGGAAAAAAAAAAAAAAATTCTACTAAATAAGAAAAATTTGGACATCTTCATCCTGTTCAAAGTTTTCATCCCTGGCTCTTAATGCATCGTGTTTCCTTCTGGAGCATCAGTGAATGCACTGTAGATACATTCACTTTTTTTTCTTCAGGTGGACACTTTACATTCCCTGTAAATGTCAATTGTGTTCATGGAACCAAAAGGCTTTTCAGAAAGAGCCCTTTGAGAGATATTTTTGTAGTAAAATGGGTGGAGATTGTGGTCTAATTGCCAGTGCGAAGGCTCCGCTCTCTTAAAACCTGTGGCCAGTGCCCTTTTTCAAATACCAGTGGCCTGCGCAGTGGCTGTGTGAGCGCAGTACTGTTTCATGGTGTTGCATTGTAATTTCGGTTTAACCCTATTACAGTTCCATTTAGGGCCAAGGGCTGAGGAAACCAGTCAGGACTTGTTTTAAACTTAATTCGTATGTACACAGACCCAGGCCCAAGAGGTTAATGGCTAACAAATTAACCCCTCTGGCATTATCTTACAAATAGCCTGCAGCATATGATAACCTATAATCAATATCAGCAATTATATGTCAGGCAGAGGCTCGTGTCGCTGACCTGCCTTCCATGAAGGGACTCTCTGCGGAAAGAGGATCTCTCTCTGGTCATGCAAACTGGCCTAATGATGTCATTACCAGGATTCGGTAAAGAGCACGGGCACCTGGGACCACCTCTGTCTGTGCTTCTGTCTGCCCCTGTATTTCTTACTGTAGATCTCATACACCACTTCATTTTATCGCTATAGTTGTTTTTATTTGTCAATTTTTCCATGTGCATGCATTCTCTATTTATCCCTGCTTTTTTAATACTGTCATTCAAACAGTGCTCTTGCTGCAATATTTATTTATTTATTAATCTTCTAACCTTTCCCTCTTTTCCAAATGTCAGTTTACACAGTAAAGAGCCTACAGTAATATTCATTCATTGTCTGAATATTTGGATCACTGTACAACAGGTGCGCTTGTGTATGTATTTTATGTTTTTTATTTGTTAATATTCTTTTATAACTTTAAATATGCTGTGTTTTACAAAAACAATGCGGTAGAGGTTGACCTACAAATATAAAGAACTCTAAATTCACAACTCAGAAAGTGTTTTCCTGTTACAGCTGCCATCTTAAACAGCCAAGAACTTTCTATTCATTTTTTTTTTGAATGAATGAATGAATGTATTTATTTATTTATTTTCGCTTCCTTCCTTTCTTCCTTCCTTCCAGATTAAACATTTATTTCTGTACAATGAAACATGCAATTAGAGCAGTTTAGCATCCACAAAAAGCCTGCATAGTTTTGAAATGACTGAAATTATTTTTCTGCCATTAAATCTAACAATAAAAACAATTTTAAGCAGGTGATCCCTGTAAATCTGGGCAGCTTATTCAGTTCATCAGCAACTGAGATGCTGGCCATGCGGGTGAAGGACATCAAAAAATAGCCAATGAATAAATTTAGATCCCTTACGGAAAACTGGTATATAATTTCACAGAGATGAACACCACTGGGAGTTGGACATCTCTGCTGAGCATACATGGATCACCTTTACTCCAGTGTCATCTGGAAATGGACAGGTTCAGGGGTTCACATGACACATGCAACCTGGACATGAGCATCCTTCCCTTAAATGAGTGAATAATTCGTCTGTGTTTTGCATATTGTTACCGCGACTTGTCCAACAACTTTGGGAACTGTGATTGAGTTCAAGAGTGTCACTGTTTAGGCTGTGAAAAAAACATTTGCATGATAAGCTCAAATTCGTTATTAATGTAAGTGTTTGCATCATTATAATTGATACTCCGTTTGTTTAAAGCCCTCTCGGTATTTCTTACAAATACAATCGTACGTTTAAGTGAAAAAATGTTATGCATTAATCATTTTTGAGTGTAATAATACGGGGCCCACCTGTGAATGTTATTGTTATTTTTGTATTTAGGATATTAACGTGTACGTAATTTATATAAATAATTTTATGTATGCATCCTTTTAATTTTATTCATAATAATATTATTTAGAATTTACCTGAACACTCGTTGTGTCATCTCAGTAATGCGGACGGGTTTATGATTAAGAGTTAAAAATTGCATATGTATTGTTTGAATAGATTTATTGAAGTAATATGATGTTTAAAATATTTTAGCATGCATATATTTAATTTAACATTTTAAGAGGTTATAAATAGCTGTATGTTGAAGGAAAATTAACGACGAATGATCATTTCGATTAGCTTTCGATTCTTTAGTGTTTATCATAAGATGAAATGTGCATTTCGTTAATTTATTATTAATAATTTGACAATGTTTTTCATCCACAGAAATCCCTGCTTTATTAGGCTATTTTTTTTTTTTTTTTATAAATTGTTTCAGTGTCAATGTTGTACTTAAAGCTATATTGCTGATAAAATAAACGTCATTTGTTTTTCGTCTCTTTAAATATTTATAATAAATACATAAGTTGTAAATGTGGGCTTATTTGATCGACCATGCATATATTTTTAACATCCCGAATCATTTTTAACTTGGTTGGTAAAGGCTAGTTGATAGACTAAATTATTCTATGCATTTATATGATCTATTCCTTAAAATCTGTTTTATTATTGTTTTTATTTTCTGTTGTTTGGAATGATTGTGAACTTGTCTCAGTTTTGATTAGAAAAGCCATTGAGTTTCATTTTGGAATACATCATATTTAAATAAAACGCGTTTCCCCCCAATTTTTCTTTTGGCAACTTTCAGTGCATATTTGTGTGTGAAGCGTGTGACGATGAGCGTCTCCAGTGAAGCCGGGCCTGATCATCGACCCCCAGGACCTTGAACTTAACAGAAGCTTTCTGAAAAAATCAGCTGTTCAGTGTGCTGAGATGAAAGCCATATGCCTCTGAGTCATTCACCTCACTCAATGCATTGTGACAAATGGACACTGCTGAGGTCCAGTCTGACCTATTTTCTCCACAATAATTACACTGCTGCCCCTTCACATCACACATTTGGACGTAAATAAAAGCCAAAGCATGCTGATTATTATGGGACAGTTTACTTTACAGTTGCGTCCTAGAGTAGGCTATTCATATTTGTTTAAATATTTTGCGCTCCACGCACACAACCGAGCTTCTGAAAATCAGAAAATACGTTCTTGGCAAAAAGAAAGCCAAAAAATCAGTTGCTCCACACAATGTGAGTTTCACACAATGTCAGTCGTCCACAGCACTAGATTTATTGTCGCCTTCAGTAGATAACACACAGTAATACTATTACCTGCTGTATATAAATCGAAACGTATTTATTTGTTTTTTTTAGTTTGCCCTCTGTGTCCTTGTGGTATTACATAGCCACGCTTAGATCACATGGCACTTTTACGCATTTTCAAGGTATTTTGTTTGATAAATGTAAACTGGTTCTTAGAGGAGGATTTTTTACTTTTGAAAATATAGGTGTTTTATTGCCGGCTTATAGTTAAATATGAAAAAGGATCATCTGTATGAATGCACCGATTAAGTGTATTAGATCCTATAATTAATGAAAATATATTTTCATGCTATAAAAAATATCGTGAATGTGCCGGAAAAAAAAAACCCCACACATAAAATAAGCAGATTAAACACATATTATGATTATATATTACACTAAATAAATTAAAATCACTTGAAATATTAAACCAGCAAACCACCCTCTTTCCCCCTATTGCCATTATTATTTAATTACATTGTTCTCCTTTCCCCCCTCTCTTCATGAATAATATGCAAACTAGTGGTTTTTCTGTTGCATGCCTCTCTTCACATTCCTGAACAGGCTGCCAGTGGGTAATTAATCCGGCCAATTAAGCAACGATGAAGGCTAATTGGCCCCTAATTACTTTGGAGAGAATGTGGCTAATTATTACAGGCTAATTGAAAGCCTTTATGTGGCAGGTTGTTGTGTATTCGAAGCACCCGGCCCTTACAAGCTGCTCTCAGTGGTAAACACTATTCACATTCAAATGAGACTGAAACAAGCAGCCCTGCTATTAGTGTTAGTCACTGCTGTATTAACCTGACGTGTGCTGAGCTGATTTGGTTAATTCTGTTGATGGCACAGTGCCCAGAAGAGGGGAGAAGAGCCCATCTACGATCGGGGACAACACACACACAAAAACGATGCCCCTGTTAATATTCCCTTTAATTTCAAACAATTAAAAAAAAAAAATGTAGTAACACAATATGCTTTATTCTTTTTTTGTTTAATATTTTAACGTTATTTATTGTAGATTCGAGATATATATGGTTTGCTCAATTATTATAGTATCATATGTATTTTAAAAAGCAAAAAAAAAAAAAAAACAGTGCTGTTGAATGTCCGTGCATGTGCCGGTGTTACAGCTGCTCAGCGTCGCACCTGTCTCCGTGTCAGAGGCGCAGATATGCTGGTCATGATTAGCGATGCGTGGCATATCTGTGACCCCCCACGCCTCTCCCGCGGCACTCATCTGCGCTGTGCAATATTTGACCTAAAAAAGCATTGTATTGTCTTGACAGGCGGACGTACGCGATTCAAAAACGACACAATAAGAGAGAAGGAGTGTTGTTTAAATATATAAAACCGAGAGTGAGCGCACGCTCGTGTGTGTGTGTTGACGTGACGCACTTTTGTTATTCAAAAATACATTAAAATGTCATGCATTATAAATGTATGTTCATAATATACACTGTAAAAAAATAAGTTTAATTTTAACTGTAAAATTTTGTAAAAACGTTACTGAAAAAAAAATGTTAATATGTTAACAGCGAGTTCCTGTACTATATACAGGGAAAAACTGTAAAAGATCTAACCAGACATTTCATGTAATTTTACAGTAAAATGCTGTTAATTATACAGTTTTTAGAAGTAAAAATAACAAATCAATGTATAATTTACAGTCGAAAACTGTAAACTGATATTCCCAGAATTCCCTGCGTGACACTCCACATTTGAAAGTGTTTTGTTTAAATCATGTTTTTAATAGTTTTTGTTATCAGTTATGTACATTTGGGCATTATGTTACATCTTCTGTTGTTTAATGAAAGTTTATTGCATTATTTAAGTATCGTGTGTTACCATGATGGTGTTTTGTGTTTATTATTATGGTGGTTGTCAGTATGTTAAAGGTACAAAACAAATTTTAATAGCAGTGTGTGTTGTTGAATTTAGTGGTTTACATTCAAATTTCCCTGTTTGTAAATTACAGTTTTATACTGTAAATTTTACAGTTTTGTTCTGTAAATGTGTTTACAGTTTTTCTGTAGTTTTTACAAAATTATTCTGGCAACCACAGCTGCCAGAATTATTTTGTAAAAACTATGGATTTTTTTTTTTTTTACAGTGTATTTACCTGTTCTATTATGAACATGTTTTATATATCTTAATTTGGCTACTTTTTATTTTATTTTTGTTTTGTGGTGTCTAAAGTATAAAGGTGGTGTAACTGTACAGAAACCTTAATAAAGTAGTCACATTATGTTTTGTTTTCATAATGTTTTGTTTGCTTTGATTTTTGCATAGTGCTTTATTATTATTTCCCCCCAAATTGTTTCTAGTTTATGACAGTTTAGTTCTAAAATAATATTGTTTTTGAAAAACTTCTGTCAGGCAAATCAAAGTCAGTGTGGCACCAACATGCATGAAGCCATTTTGCTGTCATGTGACAAGAAAAGAACGAAAGAAAGAAAAAAAGAAAAGAAACAATCCCAAACAGAGACAATCCTTTTAGACCATCATAACTGTGTGTGTGTGTGTGTGTGTGTGTGTGTGTGTGTGTGTGTGTGCACATGCGTGCGTGCGTGCATGTGTGTGTGTGTGTGTGTGTGTGTGTGTGTGTGTGTGTAGTGAAAAAAAAAATTGTTTAGGTCAAATACAGTAACCTTAAGGAAATGTCTTGATTAAAAAATAAGTATAACTAAAAAATAATAACAAAACATATCTTCAGCATTATATTTGAAAACATATGGATGTGAATTCAATGCACAAGGAAATTTAGTTTAGTTTTTAGCTCATAACTTTTGTTTTTGCAGCTGTTTATGGTATTTCTTTAGACATAAATGAATTCCAGTGATTATGAAAAAGAAAGAGAGAGATGCATTATTATTCATCAAACAGCTGAATATCACAAAAATACAGACATTCATTTCGTAGGAAGGTATCAATCGTATTTCAAATAAATGTATTTAAATGGACAATTATGTCAGTATAAAATATTGATTTGGGGATTTTTGGGCTTCTGATGGCTGCGTTCTGGAGGTGGGGGTAATGAAGGGTAATGCTGAGCGAAGCGTGGGCCTCCCGTTGAATAATCCTAGATGATAAAAGACTGAGTGAACATTTTCCTAGCGGCTCCAAGGTCAAGTCCATGACCCCCGACCCCTGAGAGCGCTCTGTCTGGAGAGGGAGGAGGAGTGTGTGCGTGTGTCTGTGTATGAGGCAGGTTCCGATAAGCTCAGGGACCAGACTGCTGTCTGCCTGCCCAGCTCGCTGTTCTGCTCCCTGTACCTCTCAGCTTGGCTTTAGCGTATACTCCATCTATTATTTATCAGACTTATTAAAAGTTATTTCTGAGCCGTCAGGTCTAGCCAGATGACCTGTGAAAGGAGGCCTCTAGAGTGTCCAGCTTTACTGATGGGGAGCGGTGGGAAAAAAAAAAAAAATCAAAATGGACTTACTGGACTTGCTAAAACACATAGGTTAAAAACAAACAGAAAATACGCCTTCAATTATTCAGTGCAGCATGTGCTATAGGAGGCATAAGAACTGCTCAATATTTTACAAGAACAATGCCAAAAGCAGATGAATGTTTAATTACAGCCAGGTGCTGCTAGTGGATGGGAAATCTGCTGAGGAGAAAGTTGTAGCGTTCCATTAGGATGTAGAAAATGAAGACGTGGTTTCGAGGAATAGGATCTGAAAGAAAAGAGTTTGTGCACTTTCCAGTCATGATCATTGAGAATATTTGTTCTGTTAAAACAAAACTTTTGGGTGAATGACTCATGAACATTTTTTTTTTCTATTTAGGCATATATTATTATTTATTTATTATGTATATTTACAAATGTAATTCTTCAGATAAAGACTGTTAAAAATGGTTAAGCAAATTTGTAAGTAAACAGATTATTGGAGAACATTTTACAATAAAATACTATTTCAGTCTTTATACTTCACAATGTATTGTTTAATGTGTTATTGCCATTTCTGTGTGGTTATTTGTGAAATTTCTGAGTGAATATTGTTTCAAAGTAAATCTTTTTCGGTGACAAGTTTAAACTGATTCTAATTATGCTTACAAAATCATGAATAGGTTTTAAATTAGTTATTGCAATACCACCAATTGAGGATACTTTCACTACTCATTTTGGTTCTTGTTAATTCTAAATATACTAATACATTTTTAACATTCAGTTGAATATATTAATGCATTTTTTTAATAAACTCTGAACAGCATTACATTTGTGTTCTTTTACATAATGATTGTTCATTATTTATTCACGATCCCTAAAAAAATTCTAAAGTTAACATTTAAATTTTGTAAATAAAATAGATTTTTAGTTAAGCTGTACTTAAACAAATCTGATAGAATCATTTCCTATTTAGGAAAATACAGCAAAAAAATGAAGCAATATTTAAATGTTTTCACTGCACACTGTTTTGGTGCTGAATATTCCGCTCTCATATGCAAAAGCGTGAAAAACAGTCAATCTCAGTAACCTTTTCTGGCGTGATGTGATGTGCACGCACGGACCTCCCAGCTGTGTCCGGAGAAAGGGGGGGTGTCAGAGTGAGGAGGGAGGGTCGAGGGGCCGGGCCTGAAAGGTCAGGAGGAGGCAGGAGACAGGCGGACCGGCTGGCTGCCGGGGCTTTGAACCTAACAGATGGTGAAGGTTAGGTGACGTCCCCTCGCCTGGCCTTTCCGCAGTAATTGAGGATAATTTGAGCTCCCAAAGAGAGCAGGCCTGTCCACTGTCAGGCCGAGGGAAAGGAGGTGAGGTTAATATGAAAAAGATTTTGCATTACCATCGGCTTTGTGTGGCTAGCCGCACTCTCTCCCCAGTCCCAGACCCAATCCTGGCCTCGGGCTGCGAGGATGAAGACTTGTCACCCAGGATTGGAGTGTAACGCCACGAGCATGAATACATCTCTAGCTTGACGCTCCTCTCTGCTCCTCTATTAACCAGTGCTCTGCCAGCACTCATTACGCACTGGCACCCGGACAGCAGGCAGGTTTGCGGACATTTGGGAAGGTTTTGGGGGGAGATCTGACACTACCGCTTCTATGCAAGGACAAAAGAGCGAAGGCAAATGTTTTGTGTTTCCCACTGTGAAAACACACCTCTCAGTCTGCTGTAAACTGCCTAAGACACATTCAAAGCTTATGCTGAATAATGTGCATAATCTTGCCTTAATGAAAGCTTGTACATTTAATGTGGTTCGTATTTTGCATGCTAATTCAGAATGATAGATTTTTTTTTTCTATATACAGAATAGCAAATGCTAATAAAGCTCAAACCTTTGAGAAATGCATGTATAAATGTAATTAACCCTATAAAGTGTACAGTGTCATATTTGATACACAAATTTAGCCCTCTAATTAACAACATGATGAAAACTTTGCTGAAAAACCTGTTATACACAATTTACTTCATGCTGTCTGTCCTCTAATTGATTGTACTTTTTTATAAAGTGAAAGACCTTTTAATATAATTTCAGGTTTCAGCTTTCAGGTTGCGTCTTTTTGCTGTAAAATCTTTACTGATTTTTATGAAGTAAACATAAGAACAGTGTTTTAGTGTTGGTAATGTTTCGAGATAAACACTTACACTAACTTAGGTGATCCATACATAATTTATTTATTATTATTATCATCATTAAGAAAAAAATCATGTAAAATGTATCAGATATGATCTATCGGGCTTTTGAGGAATGTTTATTTTTTCATCTCTCATCATTGTATTACATTGCATTATATATTTTGCCTAAATAAAAAAACTACAGAGCTTTGATAATAAAACTAAGCATCTTACTAAAACATTTTATTGGGAGATATAGAGTGACAAGTGATATTTGTATGCATTTGTATCTGCTATAGTCATTGATTTACATTACAAGCTATCAGAATTTCATTTTATTTTATTTTTTATTTTTTTAGCCATATAAATATCAGCATCTACACTAAAGATTTCATATTTTGAGCTCAGTTTTGAGCTCCATATTCTGCTCTATTATACTATGAACCATAAAAGCCTAACGGATCAAATATGTAATCAAAAAAACAAATACACAAACTTATTTTTGCAGATTTTAAATTACACATTTTTGGTCTAAAGTTTCAAAAACTTTAAGATTGAAAGATTTTTCTGACTATTATTTCATATGTCAGGCTTTAAAGGGTTAAAAAGCAAAGTCATGCATAATGTCTTTTCAGATATTCCAATACACCATCTTTGTACCGAAATTCCTATCTGATTCTATAGCATGCACACCGAAATGGCGTAAAATGCAGTTAAAGTATATCTGTGTTCCTTTTGAAGCATCTTGTCTATGATAAAGATCTGGGAGCCAAAATAACACGATGTTCCTCAAGCAGTACTCTGTCAGGGGTAACTGAGGGACCAATTCTAGCTGGAAAGTTTCCTCTTTGGTGTGATGAAGTCATTTACAACTATTGATCTGATAGTCAAACTGTGAGCGTTAACCTTAAGAGCCTTGGAGGCAGTTTGTGGGTAAGTGGAGGTGCCCCAGGGACCCCCTTATCAGTGGAAAGTGATCTTAGTGAGACACAATAGACAGAGATGTATTTTTAAAATGCTGGCATCGCTCAAACCCCTTTCATAACTCAGTCCATGCTAACGCAAATTGCCAGATGCCACAGACTCCCAGGACTGCTCTCATACCTATGAGCTGCCTACGGAGGGAGCATTGTGAGGCATCATACTGTATGTGTGCTCCTGACGTGAAGCCTGTTCAAAAAATAGGCAAGTTAATGTTATTCATTCCAGAATGCAATGTGACGATCTCCTAGAAAAAATAATCCTAATAAACTTTTATTTCACCCAATACAAAAACTGTATTGATTACAAATAGGTCTGTGTAATTATTTTTAATTTTAGTATTTTACCTAATATTTGTGTTATTTTTATGCTTTTTAAATCGTGAAGCTGTTAATTTAACTATACTGGGATCAATTGCAAATCGAGTCTCCCTCACACAGCTCTATTTTTGTGCCGTGTAGGCCCGGTTTCACAGACAGGGCTTAGACTAAGCCAGGATTAGGCCATAGTTCAGTTATCACATTTAAGTAATTTTTATAAACATGCTTAGAAAAAATCATTACTGGGGTGCATCTTGAGACAAAACAAAGGCACTGATGTATAAGATCAGTCGGTGCAAGTTTATTTCAGCTAAGATTTACAGTTTAGTCTAGGACTAGGCTTAAGCCTTGTCTGTGAAACCGGGGGGTAGAGTGTTCCAAATCAGTAACTTAAGTGGTTTCATGACCACCTTAGAAGGCAGCAGCCTATGTAGACAACAGGCAGCAAGGCTGCTCACTAGGTTTTGATACAGAGCTAAAGTGAGCTATTTTCAGTGGCATCAGTTTCAGAGCATAATGCATCTGTCAAAACAGTAACACTTTATTAGTTAACATTAGTAAATGCATTAACTAAAATTAACTGATAATGAGTAATGAGAAAAAAAGTAGTTAATAAAAGTACAGCTGGGCATTGTTAGTTCATGTCAACTCAGTTCTATTAAGTACTGTTAACAGATGAAACTTTAACATTAACTAAGATTTAAGAATTAACATTAACTAAGATTAATAAATAAATCTTAATTGTTAGTTCATGTTATCTAAAGTGATTAACTTATTTTAACAAATGTAACCTTATTGTAAAGTGTTATCGATATAACAACTGCACTGTGATCTGAAATAATTGAAACTAATAAAAAATAAAATAATTAATTTGAAATAGTTTCCTAAAATATATTATATATATATATATATATATATATATATATATATATATATATATTAATGTAAAATAATATAGAATAGTCTGGTTAAATGTTTGACTTTAACTTTTGTATGTATGTGTGTGTGTGTGTGTGTGTGTGTGTGTGTGTGTATGTGTGTGTTTATCAGAATTAATTTCACATTTTATCAGAATTAAGCTACCACCAAAATCAAATCTGTTACACAATGACCTCTTCTATGACTCAACTGTGTCAGATTCAGAAAAATAGGTTGAAAATTGATATCAAATCAGTCGAAACTCAATCAAAATATCTGAAGCTATTTTTATTTTTTATTTTTCTCATTTTCAGTGTTGCTGTACTTACTTTATTTTGCCTTTTTAGGGAACTCCACTCTGAGCATATAGTCACGACTTCCCACAAAACCTGTATAATTTTATGGTTTCAGTGACTAACAGCGGTTATAGCCATTAAAATGATGGCCTTGTGTTTCGCATGGGCCGAGCACCGGTCAGCTGTGCTTTTGCAGGAGTCTAGCTTTGCTTCCTTTTTTTGGTGTGTGTGGAGGTTTGTGATCCCAGCTTTCACCAGTGGGTCAGTACGGCTCTCCCCTCAGGCGCTGTCTAGCTGCAGGCTCTCCTAATGGAGCATCTCTACTGTTTCCTCTAGAGCCTGGCCTGTCCTCCTCCCGGGTGAGCTCCAGGAACCTGGCCATTTAGAATGGCTCCGGTGCCATTGACCCCGTCTGTGAACACAGCTAGCGAGAGGGTCACTCAGCTCTGGGCTTCACACTTCCTCTTTTAACCTGAAACACATTGCCACACCTGTGTGTGTGTGTGTGTGTGTGTGTCCGTATGTGCCGGATGCCTCTGCCGGCTGCTGCTTCGGATTATTATTTTTTCTTTCCTTTTCCATTTTAAAGGCAGTTTTATATTTAGCGATATTTTCAGCATTTTCAGTGGTTAAGGTTGACACTGATTTCTCATATTTTGGGTTCTCAGTTCTGGATCATTCCTGCATGGATAAATGGTAGCTAGTTATGCAATATTATAAGATAGTTATTGATATTTAAATGTGCTTGAGTGAAAGACATGCAGAAGGGTCAAAACATATATATTTGCAACAAAACATTCAGGAAAAATGTATTAACTTCAACATAATAGCACTTCTAAAACAGTTAACTTCTTAAATTGCTAATGAATTTACAAAGTCAGTTCACTAAAAGTGAGTTAGGGAACATTACTGCCAGTATTGTAAGCATAGCTATGTGTTTACAGAATTAGTCTAAACTGGTTAAATGTTGCACTATCAAATATATTAATTTAAAAAAAAAGTTTCAACGTACCTTCCGTCTGAATCCCAGGAGAAAATTTTTTGAAAATGTGGAGGGTGTAAATATGGAGATGCAGGTGAGCTTGTGCGGGATGACATTAGACCAGATGTCAGATGTGGAATCCAAAACATGAAATTTTACTTTCACTGAATTATTTGAGTAAAGTTGAGTGTACAACATGTACAATATTGAATTTAAAAATCCAAAGCAGAAAGTTAAGTTAAAATTGGCTCAAAAAACGTACATTAATGCAACACACACCAATGTTCACTTATTAGTTTGTGCATTTTATTTAGTTAATTAAAACACAGGTCAAAATGAGCCAAAATGAAGGCTTTCAGCATATAGAATAAAGCTGCAAATAAATAAAAGTGCATTCAAATAAATCTGCTGCAGTTTTATTATTAAAAACAATCATTTATATTCTTCACGTATATGCAGCGATCACGCTGTAAACTGTGTTGAAATGACCATTGCTTTGATTGTGAGAATTGTGCGTAGCAGTGAAGCAAGTGGGAAGTTGCAGACGTTATCGTGCATGTGCTTTGTGTTGGAGGCTGAAGTTGTTCATAGGGGAGGGCCGGAGGTGCGGCTGGCTTCTCTCTGTAATGATCCTCTTATTATTTCGCTTTTTCTCTTCAAATGGAGAAAAAGGGCATTCATCATTTTGTTGACCTGGGAGATCACAACAGCCAACGCGCCTTTGAAAAGTAAAACTGAACCTCGCTTTTAAATAAGATAAATAGTAAACAAATCCAGGCCAACCCTTTGAAAGGGCTTGCCAAGAGATTTACCTCGCCCTGTGGCAAATAATATTTCTTGAACTGGGTTTAAATTTCAAGTGTCTTGGGCTTAGAGAAACCTGCAACAAAAGAAAATGGGTCTCAGAACAGCAAATATTATCTGCTGCCGGGGCAAGATGTCAAGATTGCATTTTTGTTGTCTCAAATGTAGGAGCAAGGTTGGTGTTTGGCAAATCCCAGAATAAAACTCGATTTATTGCTGTTTATTTGGCCGGAACTGTATGACTGCTTTGCCACATTTGTGTACAATGTACAGAAACAAATGAGTCTGTTTACACTTTTTTTTTTGATAAACAGATGTCACTTTAGCTCTAGCTTTTTTATAGCTTAAATAAAAACACATATGCATAGAGTTTTTGTCTTGTCGCATTGCATAGCCTGTCATATCTCTTATTGGCCTTGATGACATCAATGCATCCAACTATGTGATTTAAATAAAATTAAATTGCAACATTCTAATTTACAATAGTTATTTATGTACACAATAACACCGCATACTGCAAGCTAACGCAATATTGGAAAAATATGAATATCCAAAAAATTGGAAGTCATTCTTGTATATTTACATTAGACTAGTTTGTTTCATGAAATGTATTCATCTTGTACCTAACATCAGCGTGCATTGTTGATTCACATTACGTTCATTTGTTGCTAATTCGATCTTATATAAACCATGCATTCATGTGCAGCATCTTGGAAGATAAAAGGAGAGGATGTTGTGTGCCCTTAGTTGTGTTGTGTACCTTGTGCATTTGAAGCCAATTACGATGATGACTGCAATAACTGTGTGTCTCATAATAACAGTGCTTGGGCCTCAATAATCATTTTGTCCCTTGATCAGTCTCACAAGGGGCTAAGATGAAAGCACACACGATTATGTATTAGGCTCATCAAGGGTTTGTGTCCGACTTGCCATTTCAGTCTCTGACAATGCAACAACCCAACTCACCTGACTCAACATCGGTCCTTGTTGCTTGTCTTTTAAATAAAACATCTGAGGTCAAACAAGTCGAGTAAGTCATACACAGAAGAGAGTTGTGCTTAATTGAGCAGCCCTTTTCTAGTGAATTACTGGCCAGAGTGAGTATGCAGAGCACTTGCACTCCTTTGAACTGATTTTGTGTTTGTTTTGAATAAATACAGTAGGCAGGGCTCAACGCTAAGGATTTTACAAGTAACAGTTACAGTTTCTGTTGGTTTTAACTCCTATAACCTTGTATTTTAAAAAATAAGGTTGTTACAATACCAACATTTTAGAAACGAATGGATTTTACCATTTTCAGTTCCAGTTTTGATACCACAGCAAAATCAAGCATTATTAAAGGCAAGTAAACAGTCAGTAATAAAATAAGAACAAATTACAAGTAATAGCAAATAAATACAACAGAACAAAGATGAAATAAACTGTTTGGGCAGCTCTAAAAATAGTATTCAGGTAATAAATACTACAGAAATGTAAATTGTATTAAAATGTATTAAAGTTATTCAGTCAAAAGCAGTGAGTGATTTTCTCTCTTTTTTTTTTTTTTGCTTGTTTGATTAACATTAAGGAGCTAGACAGCAGCAGGTATTGGGCTTTCACTTTAAGGGTACATTTACATGACATTTACAAAACATTTACGGAAAATGTTTTCCTTTGCATTTTTCACATACAGATGACCATGTTTTCAAAACAATTCCCGTTCACACGGATACACGAAAACAACTTAAAACACTGTATCATGCATACCAGGCCAGTAGTTGGTGATGTAGCTTTGTAAAAAAACACTACTCGAATACGTTATATGCTTTGCAGTTTACACAGAGATGATAGCGCTATCGTTTTCAAAAACTTGCAAAAGTTTGCGTTTTTTAAACTTCCAAAATGCCATTGTTGTGTAAATGAATGGCCATAAAAAGTTTTTAGCTAAAAACGCTGTCATGTAAACACCCCCTAAGACCTCATGCATGGATACACATCCGATTTTTTCACAACTGCTTACATTCATTTAATCGACTGTGTTTGCATGAATACTAACCTAGATGGGCTTTTTGACATAATTTTGTGTGTATTTGCTCTATGTGCGCACACTTCAGGTGTGAACACACAGAAAACGTCCTTTAGAGATATTGCTTTGAGTTCTTATTTGCATCTTCTTGTGCTTGAATGTTTTAAAATCACTTAAAAGGTTAAATTGGCAAAACTTAAAAACACTTGCACATGATATATTTTCGTGTGCCGCAGTACTGGAGCTGTAATATTTCCGTGAACTGTCCCAAACGTCTTTCATGCTGGCTCCAGGCCATCAGGCAGTCCTTGTTGTCGAGCCCTGCTTGGTTCTGCCAGCAGCATTTCCCCAGCACACACTGCAGCGGGCCATCGAGAGAGAGTAGAGGCGGTACCCTAGCACTGCTATCATCATTATATTTTGATTTCTCCCCCCTCTTTCTTTAATCCCTCTGATGAAGTCTGGACAGGCAGAGGCATGCTCTCACAGACAGCAATTTCAGCTCACCATATGTGGCTTGCACGTCTGGCCTCGCGGGGAGACGAGAGGACAAGAGGAAAGGGGCCCTGGTAGGAGCTCTGAAACACAGTATCAGCTTAGGGGAGATAGGAAGGACCGTAAGACACATGAAGTCGGAATTGGACCGAGGCGTTGGGTGCAGGGTGGGGTGTTTTCACAGCTTCTACACGCTTGTGATAACCCCTGATTCATTCGCTCGCAGCCGACCACCCCGTTACATCTGTCCATCATGCCTCCCGTACCTCTATATCCCAAATTTACTGCCTCAATAACAACACCGCCAGACCCCCAGACAAATTATTAGACAGGGGGCCACGCATACTATTTGCAGGTAAACAAATGAGGCAGGTACTCACACAAAATGGCGGCCAGTCATCTCCCACCCGCTGGTCTGCCGGGGCTGCGGAGCCTGCACTCCAATCACGTGACGTGAGCATGCAGTGGAGATGTATAGTGTGATGCCGGTGCCATCCCACACCGAAATATTTTCCTGGTCTGAGTTCTTCTGTAGAGGAAGATTACAGTCTGTGCTCTATGTTCCACATGAGTTTACAATATCTGCTGTTCATTCAGCAACCAATTTTTGATTTTTTTTTTTTTTTCTTGACACTGGTGCATTATTTTGCTGCTGTATTTGAAATAAGAATGTTTTCCCCATTGAAGCGAGGAAGGTAGTGCATCCTCCAAAAAAATATGAGTAAAACTATGCATAATTGAAACACAAAAATATGATTTCAAATGATATACAAAACTCAAATTTTTCTGAACACAATGAACACATTACATTGTCATAAAGGTCCTAAAGCATGACATAAATGTTAAGGTGAAAACAGCACAAAAATGGCAAAAGGTTACATAAGAGAAACTGCCTCTACATCACTGTGATTGACCATTTCTCACATCACACTGAATGGGTTAAACGGGTGGAAATAGAATGACCAATAACAAACTAAACAACTCATCCACTCTGTAAAACAACACTGCTAAATTTTCTGCCAAATCAAAGTAAATTTGAAATTACTTGATATAATGATCTGTGAGTGAACCGTTTTTTAATGACCACTCAGCTCGGTTTAAGATGCCCACAATCATCATTACACTTGTGGTGTTTACCAAGGATGTACTGTACTACTTTATTTATTTTTTAGGAGAAAAAAAAGAAAAAAGAAAAAAGATGTAAGCAAATGTTGTATTGTTTCATTGCTGATGATGTAAATTATATTATAGTAATACTTTCTTGTTGATAGTGTAAAGGAAATATAGTATTTTTTGTTGATAGTGTAAAGTAAATTTAGTATTGTTTTCTTGTTGTTAGTTTAGAGTAAATACTTTTGTATTAATTGCTTGCTGAAAAAATATTACAGTATTTCCCTCTTGTTGATAGTGAAAAGTAAATATTGTATTATTGTTCGCTTATGTCACGCCCCTGGACTGTTTTGTTGTAGTTTTTGCTCCCCATGTGTTCCTTGTGACCCAGTTTCTCCCCTGTCTGATTGTATTAATTTGCTCCAGGTGTGTCTCCTTAGTTCTTTGATTGTCCCGTCTTTAAAAGCCCCAGTCCTTTCAGTTAGTTTTGTCGGTCTTTGAATGTCTTCTTATGTTCTATGTTCCCTATATGGATTAAAGACTCCCAGTTTGTGAATTCTCCGTGTCTCCTCGTTCCTAGCTCCAGCATTCGTGACAGAAAGACCGACCTAAACAGTTACCTCCGTGTCCACCCTCCGTTTTGTTTTCCGTTTTCAATCAGTGTTTTTGTTTCCGTTGTGTTGCCCCATGGATCCCTACGTCCGGCCCGAATTCCTCCTCCTCCTGCTGGAGCAAGAGGACCGATCTCTCGAGGACCATACGCGACTTTTCCTGATGTTAGCGAACGCCACCAGCTACCCGGACGGCGCGCTCTGCACATTCTATAATGCAAGCTTGAACACCGCGTGCAGAGCGCTGTCGTCCGAGGATGGTCCTCGAGAGGATTTTGCCGCCTTCGTGGAGTGGACACTGGCGAGGCACGGATCCCCGTTCACCGTCTGTGCCGAGGGGGATCTCGCCAGTGCCACTCCTGACCCAGTGCCCAGCCCACCAACTCCCCGCAGTGCGGAGCACCAGCCCGAGCCCACCGATGACGGAGAGCCATTTCCCGCTACGATCCACGAGCCAGCGCCAAGCCGAGCGACTGAGCGGAAGATCGTCCCGGAAGTTGAGCCCAACACGTCAGATCAGGTGCGAGAGCTGATCACGTGGGAGCCAGCCGTGGACGGTGTGAGCGCGGAGTGGAGCTCCGCCCCCTGCACCGCGGCTGAGGGTGAGCTGATGATACATCTGGGGCTGCTAAACTTTGAAGGGGATCTGTTGGACTGGGAACATGATCTGGAGGTCGACGCTTCCCCTATCCTCTCTCCGTCTCCGCTGGTTCCAGCCAGCTCCGCTCCTCCCGAGCGCCCCCCTGTGCCCGCTTCCCGAAAGCGTCCTCCAGAACCCGCGCCTCCAGAGCGCCCCACAGTGTCGGCTCCCATTCCTGAGTTAACCCCTGGAAGCCCGGAGGATCTCAAATGCCCACCCTCCCACCCGCTCCTGCCTCCTCCACCGCTGTCGTCTGGCAGCCCCTCTGCTCGCCCTCAGCCCTCCATCAATGCGGTGCGAGCTCCGCGGGTCTGCCATCCTCCATCGCCGTGGCTGGAGAATCCCTCACCTCCACCTCCAGCCTCCGTGGCCCAGACTCCACCTCGGCCCGTAGACCCAGCGGCTCCACCTCGGCTCCTAGCTCCCTCGCCTCCACCGTCATCCATCGATCCACCAGCTCCACCAGGCTCCCTCGTCCCTCCGGCTCCGCCTTGGTCGGGTGTCGACCCGCCATCGCCTCGGGACTCCTCTCCTCTGGCTGCGCCTCGTCACTCCATCCCACCGGCTCCGTTGGGCTCCTTCCTCCCTCCAGCTCCACCTTGGTCCTCAGTCGCTCTGGCTCCGCCGCGGATCTCCGGAGCTCCGCCTCTGCCTCGGTCGCCAGAGCTCTCGGCTCCACCCTGGCCCCCCGGATCCTCGGCGTCACCCTGGCTCGTCGGCTCTCCGTCTCCACCTCGGGCTCCTCCTCCACCTGCTCCGCCTCCGTTGGTCGGCCCCCTGGAGTCGGCGGCCATTCCTCCTCCATGGCTCCTCCCTCCGTCGGCTCCACCGTGGGCCATCATCATGGCTGTGGCCTGGGTCCTGCCAGGCTCCTCCTGCTCCGAGTCCCTCCTGTCTCCTCCCTGGCTCCTCCCTCCTTCGTCGCCTCCCTGGTCTCTGTCTGCCGGCCCCCTCCCGGTTGTCCGTCCTCCTCCTGAGCCGCCGCCATTGTTCCCCACCCGTTTCCCCCCCCTTCTGTTGTTCCACGGTGCGAGGACGCACCTTCCGGGAGGGGGGAGTAATGTCACGCCCCTGGACTGTTTTGTTGTAGTTTTTGCTCCCCATGTGTTCCTTGTGACCCAGTTTCTCCCCTGTCTGATTGTATTAATTTGCTCCAGGTGTGTCTCCTTAGTTCTTTGATTGTCCCGTCTTTAAAAGCCCCAGTCCTTTCAGTTAGTTTTGTCGGTCTTTGAATGTCTTCTTATGTTCTATGTTCCCTATATGGATTAAAGACTCCCAGTTTGTGAATTCTCCGTGTCTCCTCGTTCCTAGCTCCAGCATTCGTGACAGCTTATTTATAATGTCAAATAAATTTACTACTGTTTGCTTGTTGATAAAGTAAATATTACAGTATTGCTTTCTTGTTGATAATGTAAAGTGAATATTTTAGCATTGTTTGTTTTTAGTATTGTTTGTTGATCTGAAGTAAATATAGTATTGTTTTCTTGTTGATAGTGTAAAGAAAAAAATAGGGTAAATTTAGTATTGTTTTCTTGTTGACAATGTAAAGTAAATATGGTATTGTTTGCTTGTTGATAGTGTAAAGAAAATATTTTAGTATTGTTTGCTTGTTGATTGTGTAAAGTATGTTTGCTAAAGTAAGTTTGCTTGTTGATAGTGTAAAGTAAGATGTTTTGATCATGTTGATTATATAAAATAAATGGTTTTCCATAAGCTTATGACCAGCAAACCATGTAAATATGAAACATGAAATTCCACCAGTCTAAAATAACCTAGAGAGGCCTCCACATTTCAATCGTCTAGCAGACACCACTGATTTAAAATGATATTATTAGTGTGTTTGTGAATAGCAATTCTGAATATTACTTCAGTCACTGCTCACAGTTCTCATGACTGCTACTAAAAAAGTGTTTGAATAAATATTTCTAATATTTCTAAAGTTTCTAAATCATGGACATCAGCATTCGTTTCATATCTCTATGATTGTGTCAAGAAAGGGCACAGTATTCTCAAGAGGAGAGGGAATACCATAAAGCAGGGATGGTTTTGGTTGGGGAGAATGTAAAATAATTAAATTTTGCTCAATAGACCTTGCTCAGTTACATGCAAGGAGAGATCCATAATCCCGTGTGTTCTCTATCTGCCTGCATTTCTAGTTTGCACGCTGCTGACCAAGCAGCCTGCTCTTTAAACCATATGCCTGCTTCCCATATACATAATAAATCCATTGCGTTACTCCCACCCCCCTCAAGCTTCGGTTTGGCCGCTGGGTGATGTATGAATTTACCTCAGGAGCAATGTTCTTCATTTGTACCCCTCTCTCTGGCCGGGAGGAACAGAAGAGAAGGTTACATTTAAACAGTGATTGGGGAGTATATAATTAAGGCTTGGAAGGGCAGCTCAGTCTTTTAGGTGTGAATTGAAGGGGAATGAGAATGACTCTGTCTATTAGATGCTCTAAAATGAAGCCACTGTGCAAGACTGGATCGCACTCTCGGGATTTCGGCTGTGCTCTGTGAAAAACATCTTCTGTTCAGAGAGGTTTTAGTAAAAGGAGTGAGGAAACTGAGGTGTGTGTGTGTGTGTGTGTGTGTGTGTGTGTGTGTGTGTGTGTGTGTGTGTGTGTGTGTGTGCTTAATAGTGCTTATTCTGTGATTTTGCTAGATGTCATTTGTAGATTATTGCAAGTCACCCTTGAAACTCAACATAAATATCTCTAAATACAAATGAAGCGTACAATTACAGGTTCAGCTTGGTGCTTGAGATGTGAAAATAAATGTATGCTATCAAAAAGACGTTCTCTTGTTTTACATAGTGAATGCAGTACAGAAGAGAAAGAAAGAAAAAAAAAAAAACTCTACATATTCACTCTCTTCTTCGCTTCATCCTAAACAGTCAGCCCATCACTCAGGGAAAGTATTATTTCCAGTGTGAAATGTGGTTGGGCAGTGGAGGGGACTTCTTTAATGGTACGTGGAGCAGGCTTAAATGTCTTTCAGATGACAGGGATGGAGCATGCTGGGAGATTGATGACATTTATGGGCACACACACCTATGCAGTCCTGCACCCAGCAGGCCCTCATCGGACCCACATCACCAGCACATTAGGCAGAGGGAAATGTTAAATGCATGTGGGGAAGGAGATGGTAGAGAGGAAAAGTAAGAAGAAAGAAAGAAAGAAAGAAAGAAAGAAAGAAAGAAGGAAAAAAGAAAGGATGCAGGACGTATTTTGAACTTACGTATACGTTCCTTTCAAACGTAAAGTTAAATTGGAGTGAAGTAAAAAAAAAAAAAAAAAAGTCTGTTCCTCACCGTCATAAATGGAAAAGAGTAGAAGTGAATCCTCTGACCCTGAAAGAGACTCGCAGGATAGACATATAATTAGACCTAGTTATATAAAATTTGAAATTTAACATACAAAAACAACAATACAGACACTGAAAACAGAACTAAAACTGTCATTTAATGTAGAATTAATAAACAAAGTCTTGAAATACCTAAACGACAATTGTGAGCACTAAACACTAAAACTAGAAATGTCTACAGTGTAAAAAAAAAATAATAATAATAAAAATAATATATAAATGCAAATTGCAAATTCCATTATTTATTTTTCCAACGTATTACTTGCCATTTCATTGCTAAATTTACTAGCAATATCTGAGTAACAATTGTTTCTACAATATTTTTTTCCAGTGTACATATACCTGCTTATTTTACAGCTCAAACAACATGCGAAATGAAAAAAAGATGACCTCACGTCTTACATAGAAATTTGAAAGACAGTTAAATTATGATAATACAAAAAAAATGTATTATCACAAAATCCATTTAAAATCTAATGGATAGAGATTCTTAAATCAAAAAGGTAAGACCCCAAGAAGTATATAGTTAATGTCCTCACATAAAAAATATATCTTTAACTTTGATATCTTTATATATCTATAACTTTAATAAACACATTTTTGCAAACATACAATTTCTGTACACATTGATGGGCAGTAGTGTTAAACTTAAAACTTCCCATTGACACATGTGGTGTATGTGTATTGTTTCGAATTTACTGCAACTTAACCCTAGAAAACCATTCTTTCTAATGCTTCAAAAGCTTCTTTCAATTTTGAGAGACAGTGAATTTTAGGCTCTTCTGTGACCATTCTCACTTCTCACTATTACTGTGATTCCATTTCCAGTCACAGCGTCTCATATCTGAGCTCACAGCACACAAGCTCATGTTTTTGTTAAGCCTAATGCAATTTATAATGTGCTCAAATATTATTTTTAAGATCCCTCAAATATTTGTTTTCTCTGTTTTACTCAAGCATAAGCTTTGAAACAATCTGTACTCTTTAGTTTTATTAATGCAAGCTTGTATTTGCACTTTTTTGCAAGAGAAGTTTGATTTTAGTGAGGCTATATCTTTCTGTTTCCCAAAATGATTAAATCTATATTTTATCTGTGATATTGATAATATTATTTTAGATCTGTTTCAAACCGTGCACTTGACTTTGGGAAGACTGCACAGATTTAAAACAGACATCTGTTTGTGTGTGTGAGCCAGAGAAATGGTAAGTGTGCACAGCAGATGCTTCTATGCATTTGTATGGGTGAGTGCGGTCCCTTGCCCCGGCTAGTCTTAACCTCTGACCCCCAGCTTTCAGCCAAGCATTGTCACAGAGAAGGTCAAGGCTACACACATGTTCTGTCCAGACTCACTGGAAATCCAGAGCAGAGGGGGGATTATAAAGACCTGGACATTTGAAAGTTTCTATATGGGTTCGCAGTTCAGAATATAGAGGTCTTTTATAGTTTTTTGATGTGGAGACTGAGATTTTCTCCTGTGAAATTGCCTTTATTTTTTATTTGCTATCACTATTTTGTTATAAGCGACAAATTATTTAAGAATATCATGAATACACTGATGTAAATTACATTTTGAAATGTTGTAGCATGAACAGTCTGGTTATTTATAATTCAAAAATTATGCAAATATAATATTTTCATAAAAAATAATACATGCAATATAATGTTTAATATATAGACCTACATTAATATATTGAAGTGTTTCCAAATTATTTATTTGGATAAATGGAGTGATAAAAAGAGTTACATGATTGTTGTTGTTGTTTCCTCCTTTTTACCCAACTTTTTATAATGTATTTGGGATTATACACTTTGCACATGCATTTTACTGATTCGATCTAATTATAAAAAAGACTACGTATAATCGCTTTCAACAAAGCATTGGAGACGGATGGCATCTCCAGCAGGTGCTTTTAGACGCATATAGGCCTACAAGACTCTACTCCATAAAGGATAAATCCATCGCGTTGTTCAAGGCACTTACACAAACTTTACTCAGCTCAAATGGATTTACGTCGGCATACAGAAGTTTGGATTTCTGCAATCCTCACGTGAGTGTCTGTTTTCATCAAGCCAATACTTCTACTGAAGCAAATGAAACAAACTTTCAGTGCAGTTAAAGTAGTAAACACAATATTCTCCCAAACGGCGTTTGCAGCATTTAACTTTTTGAACAAAACGCAGTATATATCAGTATTTGCCTTTCGTCCCGCAGTCGTCAAAGCAGCTTTAGACCTCTTGTCTTTAGTTTTTATGGCACACGTAAAATGTAGCAAAATGTAGCCGCCTGGCATCAGCATTACCTCAAAAGGTATATTTGCATATAGCACGGGAAGGGAGAAAGGCATTTATGAGGTAAAAAGGTTATTTTGTGATTCAGTTTTGTATTGTTTTGTTAATATCCACTGACAAGAAAAAAATGTGTATCTCAGTTATACTTGAGTCATCTTTATTATGAAACGTCACTTGATGAAACAGTTTAACATGTAGCCTAATACTTAATAGCAATTTCAATTAAAATGCTCTCTAAACATATAAATATTGACATGCTTATATCTGTGCAATGTGAAGAGTACCAATTTTTGTCAGCTTATCCTGTTTTTATCTGTCCTATTTAGTTTTATGGTGAACAAGCTACACACATCTGCAAAATTATGAAAGAGTAAGTTATGAAGGCATATTGTGTGTAGGGTGCTGTATTATAGACAGTTTGACAGGTGTCAGAAGTCTTGAACCTGTCCATAAGTTATATCATAATTGTACATAGGACTCTGTAATGCTAATAGATTTTGAATAAAAAATTAAAAGAAAGCTCTTTTGAAAATAATGTTGGGGGCAACATTATTGCATTAAATAAAATCATCAGAAATAAAACTGCATAACAAACAACCGTGCAGCATAAGAAACTATTTTTTACCCCCAAAATGTACTCAAAGGATAATGCAAATGGCTTCCCCTCCTGTAATTCACCAGTGTATAAATGTTGTCATTTTGTCACATAAAAAGATTGTTAACATCAAAAAGTGCTCCAGCAATATGCTGTCTTTTGTGTCTGAACGCATCAATCACCCTTATGACACACTGTACACAAAATTGCAGGCTGCAACTAGTCTGTCTATATTTGCAGATGTCAACAATTGTTTACCGAGAATGTTTTTCAGTAAATCAACAAAAATTAGGCGACTGTAGAAAAAAATATAGTGGTGAAAAGCCAGGAGTTTTACTGAACTCACTTTCAACTAACCAAACCTCGTCAGGACCTCCTTCTCATTTCATCTATTTCAAAAAAAAAAAAAAAAAGAAAAAAAAGAAAGAAAGAAAGCATATTGCTTTCTAACAGTAATGCTGTGTACTTGCTGTAGGGTAATTGGCTGCACCCTATATAGTGCAGTATCGTCGCTGTGGCTTTGGGATTTTGCCACTGATCAAAGTACTACTCCTGTACATTAATAAAGGCTTTTTTTGTGCCAGCTTGATTAGCTGTAATGTGCCTGTCTGCTTGTCCATGTCTGACATGATCGTCAGATGTACGAGGCAAGAGGGGGGTGTAGAGAGTGTTGTATTTCAACATTGCTGCCTTTTAAGGGCGCTGGGGCTAGATTTGTATTGATTTGAATTTGATAATGATTCTACTTGCTCTATTAAATTTGTATATATTCAAGGGCTCAGTTACACCCAACTAGAGGGAAAAAAAGGACAAGAAGAAAAACAAATTAGTGTGTGAGGGTGGATTAAGTTGCATGTAATCTTAGAGGAGGGCCACTGGTTAGCATTATAGGAAGTGTCCGTTAAGTTACTAAGAACCAGACACAAAGGCTCGGTGGAAGTGTGTTTGCTGTGGCTACTTTTGCATGTGTGACCACATGGATTTCAGGAAGCCTTTTTTTTTTTTTATTATTTGTCCTTTTTCCTTTGACCTATTTCCATGCTCATTCGTGCAACTCTCACACACTCATATTCACTGGTAGTCGAGGGTCTAGTTGTGTCACAAGGCCAATGGGTCATCTGTTATTAACAGACTTGGCACTTGTTGGTACCTCATTGATGGTGGTCAGCAGGCCTGCCGATACCTGTCCATTTCCATCAGCTATAGACAGAGGTCATTATCAGGCTGTGACACGGACCTCTGGGATTGAGCAGTAACACGGGCCAACCCCTGGCCGCTCAGGTCAATGGTCCTCCGGCCGGTACGACCGCCTATCCTCTCTCACACACTCACACTCTTCAGCATATGTCAGCAGCCTTTCAAGTCTAAACGTGCCTCCACGCAAATGACAGACTATCACCCGAGAACAGTGTGAAGAATCTCACTAGTGAAGTTCCACACTTTTTTTGGGCTGTAATATTGGGTTTTTATTCTCTGTCTTTGTCTGTCTTTCTCATTGTTCAGTTTATTTGTGATAGTATATAAAACATATGTAGTGTTTAATAGAAAAAAGAGCAACATTTACGATTTTGATGCAAGCTCAACATATAGTACAAGTCAAAATTGATTGATTGATACATGATTTTTTTTTTTTTCACATGACTTGGCATTTGAAAAAATTGTTAAAATTTGTTTTTGTAAACTACTAACTGCTAAATTACTTTGAATGACTGAAAGAATTAAATGCCTGAAGAGCTCTAAAAAAACTGAGTAGGATTTCCTTTGAAACAATTGTCACTCAGAAATTGCTAGAAAATTTCACAAATAATTACAAAAAATTGCCAAGTAACACATTGACTTAAGCTTGAAATTTTGAAGTAGAAAGACTGAAACAGTGTTTCTTGTAAAATACTCCAATAATCTTTGTCTTATTTACAACTTCAATTAATGTTAATTTTTTTTTATTTTTTTATTTTTTTTTTATTTTAGTTTTACAGTGACTTTCATTGTTTCAATGAGATTTTTCTTCAGGACAGATGTATTACCCTGATCAATTTTGTCTTCAAGCCCCCCATTTTTTTTCACCTAACGGGGCTTTGAAAAAGCTAATATATATATATATATATATTATTTTTTTTTTTTTAAAGTTCACTACAGAATTCACATAATTCTGTTTGTGTTATTTATAGTTTACATTATATTATTGTTCTAAAATATGTAAGATAGTAATAACGAATTAGCAGATGTGTCTAAACTTTCAACTGCTACAGTTTAAAAAAACCCTTAACATTTTGTACTTCACACCCGCAAAAAAAATATAGCCCAATCCATGCATAATTGATTAGCTGTATGATTGCATGAGTTTAATGTCCTTTTTCTGTGGTTTGAGAGAGAGCTCAGGGGGCTGTTTAGTGTAATAGGATGCTGATATTTTAATTCTGATCTGTGAGAAGAATGGCACGTACACTCTTAAAAATAAAGGTGCTTCACGATGCCATAGAAGAACCTTTTTGTCTAAATGGTTCCATAAGGAACCTTTAACATCTGAAGAAGCTTTCTGTTTAAGGTTCTTTGTGGCAAAAGAAGGTTCTTCAGATTATAAAAAGGTAAGCAAGAGATGGTACTTTAATGAACCTTTGACTGAATGGTTCTTTGTGGAACCAAAAATGGTTCTTCTATGGCATCGCTTTATTTTTAAGAGCGTATTTGTGTCACTTCCTCTTCTCGAGAATGTTTGACCACACCACTCAAATCACTCTAATTAAGCGTGGTGGCCCAAGGTTAAGCTTGCTTTAATTGCCTGTCATTTTGTTAAACTTAAAATGTGTTTGTCTCACATTCCAGTTTAAAAACAAGTTATTTGCAATGTTATATGTGATTGTGTGTGGCTTAGAAATGAAATTGGAGTGATGTTGTGTGTGTATGTGTGTGTGTGTGTGTGTGTGTGTGTGTGCGTGTGTGCGTGTGCGCGCGGGTGATCATGCATGTCATAATGAACTCTTGAACCCGTGACCCAGACAGAAAAGCCTGAAGTGTGTGAATTGCTGTGGAAAACAGCAGCTAATAACTTAAATGCTCTAAATTGTGCACAACACTTATCACATGGATAATAGCATCTAGCATCCCTCTTAGGGTTGATGACTCTGAATCTATCATGTATCCTGTTGTTGCATGCATATAGACTTTTAAGCAATTTTTAGGTTTGGGGAAAAATGTTGTAACACTTTATGTATAATGCATTATGTTTTCATAAATAATTGTAGACAAAATTAAAATGCATTATAAAATTTGCAGATCATGTGTTTGAATGCATTATACTTTCTAAAGGTGTAAAACTGAGGTATTACAATGTCGTTACAATTATTTGTGCGATCATGTAATGCATTACAAGGCATTAAGAATATTTTTGTTGCTTGTTTGTTTAAATTTTAGTCTTTAGGCAGCTGCAGTATGAATGTGCATGTAAGAGAGAGTAGAGGTCAGTGCACCCTGCTTCATTTGTGTGTTTTTAACCAAGTAAAACCCTGTCCATCATGTCCTCCCCGATGGGGACGCTGGAGGTCCCGCACTGCGTGTTCGTCCGAAACCAGACCCAATGAAGTCCGGAACGCACCGTTCATCTTCCAGATGGAATGATTTATAGATTTATCCAGGACCGTGTGTCTCTGGAGTCTGTCTGAGACCCAATCCGATACATTTATATTCTTTAAGCTGATGTTTGCTATTATGAAAATAGAAATAAAGCAGTTTAGATGCATTTGGATCATTCTGTGCATAATAGGGCCTGAGACAATGTAAGAAAATGACATAAGTGTGACTGGATGGATGGGAAGGAGTGGACACTGCTTCTCTTAGGGGATCTGAGGTCTTCCAGGAGGAAAAAATATATATTGAGATGCAACAGAGATTGTTCTGTCTTCCGTGTGTTGCCATCTCAAATGTAGAAGAAAACTGAACTCAGCCATTTTTTTTCACCTTATGGTCAATGAAGAGGGAAGACTGGATTTCACTCCTGTGATTCTCTCATCCCTCAGACACAGCCACCTGTCTCTTCCCTACATTCCCTTCCTTTGTCTCCTCAATAATAAGTATTTTCGTGTGGAGTGGAGAGAGGGAAGAATAAAATGACTGCAGAGGAAAATAGAAGGTGTGAAAGTGAAATGCACAGGAAAAAAACGGATGGAAGAGAGGAAATGATTGAAAAGAGGAAGTATTGAAAGCAGAGATGTGACCTTTTTGCTGTTTTTCAGTCTTTTGCTCTCCACTCTGCCCCCCTCTGTCTCTCTCTCTTGTCTCGCTCATCCAGCACCAGCTATATGTGCTGGTGGAGGAGCCATTTTGTGGCCTGTCTCATTACGGGGTGTTTTATTCAGTGGTGCGGTGAAGTGCTGGTCATCAGGGCAGGCGTCAGCTGGAGCAGGATGGAGCTGCTGCAGGGGGTCAGGATTAGACAGACACACCCCTGGGCTTGAAAGCTTGAACCTCAAGTTCATCACACCAGACAATGGGAAGCTCTTCAGAAAACCATTGGGGTCTCTGTGACAGACCGATGGCTTGACTCTGTAAATTGGTTCTTTCGAACTGTTCATTTTATTCATTTGTTTATTCAGTTTGTTTCATTAAAAGGTTCAAAGTTGTATTGCACAGAGGTTGGTCTTTCATAGCTCTGGAAGCATTGGTTTCTCAGTTATGTGCATACTTTATTACTTATTTTCATTTCTCCTAAGGAATTTTAAGAGAAATATCTGATACATAGACATCTGATACAGAGTAGAGCTATAAAATTAATATCAATAACATAGCACAGATTATTTGGTCTTGGAAGTATGTGATATCTGAGTTCAGGTGGAAATCACTTGCATGTAACTGCTGCATCATTATTATATTTTCAATTTTATGTTTTAGTGATTTTGTTTGTGCATTTATTGTGTTTTATTCATTTGTTTAAAATAGCTTTTTAGCTTATTTTTATTTCTGGATTGGTTTTAATAAATTTAATAACTCATCTAAAATATTTACACTGTATTTTATTTGAGCTTCTAAATAGTTTAATAGTTTTAATTTTAGTTAACAATAACACACTGAGAGACTATTTTTATTTATTTGTTTATTTATTTATTTATTTATTTACAAGGTAATAGTCTGAGAAGCATAAGACTTAAAATGTATTTGCTCTCCATTTAGTCTAATTTCGTCTAGGAGATCTAATTGTATTTAAATATCCTTCTTCTTCCTTCTTCCTTCTTCTTCTTCTTCTTCTTTTTTTCCCCCTTTAAAATGGGAAGACATTTTATTTTTATATGTACATATTTAATATATGTCTATACTGACACATTTCACTTCACATTTCATTTCTTTTAAAATGTAGTTTTATTAATTAATAAAATTAATATTTATGAATTGACATGGAAAGCTTCTACAAGTCCAAATTTTTGAACGAGTCCAACTGGCATTTCAAAAGAGTGATTCTTTCACGAACCTCTAAATTTGACTAATGTGACAGACTGAGAGTCCTGCTCTGTCTATGATCTCTCTGTCTCATCTGTCTTTCTCTCCCTGTATCTATGTCAGAAAATACTTCACTCTGTGACCCATAATCTTACTGTCCTAATGGGGTCACAGTAAGGCACATGAGTCATTCACTCCCAGTCAGCGTGTTGTGTGTGTGTTCTCATTGGCTGGACTATTGTGTCATTCTGTATCACAACCTACACACACACACACACACACACACACAGTCACGTAGTGAGTCTCCCCTCTCGTATCGTCTATGCCTTAGACCTGAACTGACACCATCACATAAGCACTGTCACTGGCCACCAGTCTGCCGTTTAAAATGGCTGTAATGTTATGCATGGCCGCTACTACTGAGCATGGGCAGAGGATGACTGCCCATGTAATATATTAAGTTTCTACAATATATAAATATATTGTAGAAACTTAATTTCCTGTAAAGCTGCTTTGCAACGATTTGTATTGTGAAAAGCACTATACAAATAAACTTGAATTGTATTGAATTGATGAGGATGGTCATGAGAAACTGAGTTTTCCAGAAGCACAACATCGCTGTTTAGATAAGCAGCATGATCCAAGACTGATTCTGTCAGTCTACTACTGTAATTGTTGTTTGAGATATTTGTAATTATGTTTGATTTAGGGTCATAACCAATAATCAAACAGATTTAGCCCTCATATTCAAACAGCCCCCATATTCAGATTCTCACAGTTTTGTAAAAGACAATAGAATATTTTTAATAGAAAAGAGAATATCTTTAATAACTCTGTGGATGTTTTAGGTCTTTAGTTAAAAAAAGGTGAAAAAACCCAAGGTGGGATTAATGAAAAGGCAGTTTTGGCCTGAGCAAATTATCTTTTTGAAATTAATACTTAATATTTTATTATTTCCATATATATTTTATGTGCTCTTTGCATTTTTGCAAATATAATGTATCCGTCCACATTCATTTCGCCACACCGCCTTGATGAGTACTTCAAATGTGAATTAAAGCACTCCATTTTTAGGGAGAAAATGAGTAATAATTCAGAAATATTAATAATACATAATCATAATGCTGTTCAGGAGAATTGAAAGTTCAAAAACAGCAGGAAAGAACAGAAGCAGAGACAGAAAGAGCCGAGACAGGTGGAGACAACGGGGCAGAGAGGGTCCTGACTGGAGTTGTGTCATGTTAAGTGTTTTGCCGGGTCAGTGTGAGTGTGATGTTGGACCGGTTGAGTTTTGGAGCAGGTAATTGTGTGGAGGGAGGGTTGATTAGTCATTCATAGTGTGCCAGACGAGCTCTCCTCAGAGAAAGCTAATTGAGAATGAGCGTTAACAAGTCTCCCCCCCCCCACCTCGTCAGCTCGGCCAGTTGTACTTAACCCATTTAAAAGTCCCTGCCAACACGGGCACCCTTATTAATATTAATTATACTTCGTGTTAATTTTAGCCAATCCATATCTCTGTTGGCTTGTAAAATGCTGAAGATGACAGGACTGCTGAGGGATTCACGAATATTCTCCACCTCCTCCTCCCCACTCTGTCTTTTTTCCCTCTTTCCTGCATCTTGTCATTCTTGGAAAAAGTCTTTCTTTCTTTCTTTCTTTCTTTCTTTCTTTCACTTACTTAAATTGTCTCTGTAAGGGAAATTATTTCTTTTTTTAAGCATGGCTTTTAAAACTGATGTATGAATATTTGGATGATTATGAGTGTATTAGAATGATTGAGTTGTAATAGTACCTGTTCTAAGTCTTAATGGCTGTGCTGCAATGGCCGTGACTATTTCCTCTGCACCCTCATTTTACCTGCACACAATGGCTTTCTGAACTTCACCAGAATGAGCCGTTCGATGGTTTGGGGAAAGGCAGGAACTGAAGCGGGTTTCTATATATAAACTATGTTTTAACTTCAATATGCCTTCTTATGTGAAGTGTGCTGATCGTTGGTCTGACGTCTGGGTATGGGGCTTGTGGTTATGTCCAAGCTTGAATGAAATGTGAATCATTGGTTCAGTGTGTGGTTTGTGTTTTCTCGGACTGCTGTTTTTGGCCTGAGGTCTACAGAGACCTGTGGCCTAACTTGGTAAGAATAGCTTAAACTGGTGGTTCCTGACAAGTTAATAAAAAAGCAACTTTACCTACTCCAAACAATATGTTGTATGTAGATTTAAAAATGTACATTTTCTTGACTTTTCTATGATACATTTTGGTACTACTGTATTTTGGGTCACAACTTGTCTGAAGTAGAGATTGATTGCCAGTTTTAGATAAGCTGGTTTAAGCCATAATGTCAAGTATGAAGACTCAATCACTCTTTTTTCCCTGTATTTTACATGCAGAGTTTCCTAGGTTTTGGACATTCAGATTGGTAAACAGCTGCCCACACTTTTTATATAATATAACCACTTATATATACAGTGTAGATATGAGTAGTTGTATATATAATAACCTTTTTTTTTCTTTTTTAATTTAGGCACACTGACAGTACACATTTTGGATGTCTCCCTTATCTGACCTATTCATTTCAGGTCTTGAAGTCTCTACTAATGAGCTGATGAGTTGATTCAGGTGTGTTTGATTAAGAAGAGTTTGAAAATGTGTGCCGTATTTTCCATAAAATAAGTCACACCTGGTTAAAATTGCATCGTTGATAGAAAAATAAATAGATAAGGCGCATCAGTGTTTAAGTCACAATTTCTATTACATTAAGAAATAATGTAAAATGAAGTAAATAATGTATTTTAGATCCCCTCACACCACAAGTAATCCTTTAAATTAAAACTGTTTTCACAACAGTCAATGTAAAATACAAGTATAAAACAAAAAATTTAGTGGCATTCATTACAAACAATATTCTTTATAAATGGCAAGCCTAAAAAAATATTTTAAGCAAAATTGAAACTACCAGTGTGTTGGAAATACACTATACATAAAAAAAGTTGGGCTCACATACCTCTCTCGTTTGGCATGAATCCAAATGTGTTTTGTGTGTTTGACGTTAATTGCATTATGCAAGTTGCTATGGAATTGAACCACGTTTCAGATGAAAAAAAAAGTGACTAATATTCTTGAAAATACGGTATGTTTGGTGTGCCTCCAGGAACAGGTTAAGTCCAAAATTTCCAGAAATCACTGAGAAGTTGTAAAAGAACTAAAAAAAACCTTCTTTTTATTTGCTTTATATGATTATTTATTATTTGTTTTATACTTCCAGCTTTTGGATCTCAGGCTGTCTTGCTTGAAAGTGTGGACACATTGGATAGCATTATTCTCAATTTTAGATATAGGCAGTAACACACTCACGCACACACACACGCGCACACATACACAATGAATTGAAGTCATTTTGAAGAAAAATGAGAGGCAGGGTGATTTTGGACAGCTTGGAGAAGCTGCCAGTGATGTCATTAAGAGACACCGGCCTGATAAAGCATGCGGACTGGCTGAATAAATAAATAAATTAAATTAATATCTTATATATTCTTTTCACCTCCCTCTAGGCCTCGCTCACCAAATCATGACCACTGGCTATATCTCAACCCCCCCCCACCCACCCACAATAAAATCCTCGCACCCTTGACCCCGCACCCCCCCCACATCTCCAGCTCTGATACTCCACCCCCCTTTTCCATCTATCCGCATGTGCGGAGGGGGGGAAACCGAATGCGGCTCAGTAATAAATAATAAATTTGACTAATACACATTCAGCCTGAGTCACAATTTAGCGCACCCGTCTGCCCCCCTCCACGTGTCCCACCGAGATGAGCGGCCGAGGGACCGAATCCAAAAGCGCGAGGCATTCCCCCAGCAGAAACATGTGGCAGCTCGATAATAGGCTAAAACAACTAGAATCAGACAGACAAAAAGAGCAAGAGACTGGAAAGCATATTATAACTCATCCATCTGGATCATCCTAGTAGATTGGGTGCAATCCCTTGTCGAAATTGTCTTCTAAACACTTAGAAAGAAAAGAAAGCTCCGCTTTGTGTGATCTCGCACCGTCTGCCGGCTCTGCCAAAGGTACGGAGCTCTCAGCGCACCACGGTTGCGTGAATGCCCGAGCCGGCGTCTACCTCTCCAGCCAGCCAGCGACTAGGAGAGCGTACTAGTGTTTGTGTATGTGTGTGTGCGGGAGGGAGAAAAAGAGAGAGAGAGAGAGACACCGAGAGAGGGAGAGAGTGGGGGTATTATGCACTCTAGATGTTGGCTCTTGCTTTAAGCAGCCTGCCTGCAAGCCCAGGTACAGCGCGCCGGCTCTCTAAATAAGCAGCACATTCAGGAACCCCATCAGGACAGTAGGCAGGGCTGCAGCCTGGGTGTGAAATCACACTAATGCGCCCGCTCTAGTCAGGTTGAGCAGGATCACTCACTCTCTCTCACTCACACACTACCGTTCCTCTACTACTGTAGCCCCAGCACCAGCAGTCAGAAGACAAGTGTGGATTGGACATCAAGGAGGGCAAGAAAGAAAGGAAGGAGGCAAAAAAAGAGAGACAGAAAGGTCAGTACACTGCTTTCTGCTCTTTGGAGTGCTGTTCCACTCTCTCTCCCTGTGTGTGCGTGTGTGTGTGTGGTGGAGCTGGGACTGCTGCGTGGTGTTGGCTGAAAGTATTGATTGTAAGTGAGTTTGTGAGGAGTGCACGCTTGTTTGATCCTGCCAGGTGCATGCGTTGGCTTGTTGGGGGGCTCTGGATTCAGGAGCAGGCCAACTGCCTTGACTAGTGTCTGCGAGTTCACAGGTGCCATGTCGCAGGTTCTATGTGTGCGAAACCGTTTGCACCGGTACAGATCTGATTGAATCGGAAATGTGGTGTTCTTGTGTCTCAATTGCTGCATGACGGGGGTGTCAGGGTCTATATTTAGGCATTGGGTGGGCTAGCTCACTGGTCAGATAAAAAGATTTGGGTTGGGGGGGGGGGGGGGTAGTTGTGTGGGAGGGGGGTTTTGGCAAAAAAAATATAAGTCGTTTTGTCACCATTTGAGTCATAGTGATACGTCTGCGTGACGGACAGCCGTGCCGTACGCAAGACTTACGTACGCCGTGCTGACATATTACACACGGGGGTCACTGCACTCGTGACCCGAATGCACGTGAGGGCGAACCCCCCATCACCGAGGAACTCTTTTGGTGCACTCAAGTCGTGTCCAAAAAATTGCATGTTTACAAGTTGAACACATATGAATGTCACCACAAAGTGAAACTGTTTTTTTTTTTTTTTTAAACCCAGAGTTTACAAGGTGGGGGGGCGTGTCAGTGAGAAAACATGTTGGATGCAACAAATTCAGCGTATGTAGTAATGTTAAATTTGTTCAATTGTAATTGTAAATGTAATTACTGTTTTTCATATTTACAATAAAACTCAAAGTTGCATGTGCAAAATACCATGGTATTGTACAATTACAGTAGAATGTATAATGATTCAATTTACAGCACCTTCCTAAATGAATAAAAACATAAAAAAGGCAAATTAAAAAAGCAAAACACACCCAATATGCATTCATTATTCATATATGTTTTTTTTTTAAATGTAGAGTTAAAACATCCTGTTAAAGTATGTTGCCATCTTGTTTCCAACCAAAGTGACTTGAATGAACTTGACGTTGTACTGAAATTACAACTTGTCAACTCGTAAATACAAAATTACAAGAAGGACTTTAATGCACCATATAACCCTTGAACATGAATTCCGCTTACCATCAACTACAGGCTAATGAATATTTTGTAAACAAGTTTTGATTTGAATATTTGCTGATCATTACCTTATTTTGAATGTTTATTATATTATTTACATTAGTAATTGTAACTTGTACATACATACACAGGACTTTTTGACAGAAAGACATACAAATGGACTTCAGCAATGTTGCGTCGTGCTGATGTCATAGAGGTGGTCATAGTACGGGCCCCTTCTTGTGGTTCATGTCATCGTTCAGATGCCTCACACCCCACACGCAATGCTCTGAGAAACAGGAAAAGGCAAGATTTACAAAATTGTCGCCAACACTAAAGACATCAACACACACATTTTAGCCATCTATCATTGCTGTCACTGCATTTCTGTGGCGACAGTGATTTATTCCAGCGTGGGAGCCCATTTGAGCTGTGATGGAGAAATAAGCTGCACCCAGTCTGGCTGGAGGACTGAATGCTCACAAACACCATCTGAACATAATAACACACATGCCGCGACGAGATGCAGCTTTGCGCGACTTTACATTCACCTCATGCTAAATGCTACGGCAAATGTCCGAAATGTGTAAAATATAGTCTATATTAATATGTTTTTAAGTATTAGCGAATGTGCAGAAGCAGTTTCAAGTATATTTTTCAATTTTATCTTATTTAGATTAGATGTTAACACCAGCTGTACTGTAAAATTGCAAACATATGCTACATATGTGAGATGTAAAAAGGAAATAATTCTGCTTCCAAACCACACGGTGTGCTGTGCTGCATCTGCTTTCCTCTAGACTGGAAACTCTGTATGGAGATACTCCGAGGACAAGTGCATTAACACACACACACACACACACACACACACACACACACACACACAGAGAAACACACACACACACACACACACACACATACACGCACAACCAACCACAACCACCACACAACAACAGTGGCTCAGTTTTACCAGAGAGTGGAGAGTGTGATTTGGATTTCACAGCATGTGTGTTTTTTTTGCTTGTTTTTTTTTTGTGTGTGTGTGTTTGTGTTTGTGTGTGTAACATGATGTGTTGCCGGCAAGCTCTAATTTTCATCCAGTCGAGTGTGTGCATGTGTGCATTCTCATCTGTCCGTTTTAAAATGATAAATTCTTACTTCAAGTCTCTTACTCTACAGGAAGATTCATGAGAATGAACATGCACATGTTCATAGACATATATGCAAGCATTTTGTATTTAAGATACCTAAATGGATCTATATATATTTTGTCATTGCTGTGTGTGTGTTTCTACTATTCAGCTTTTGATTTTGATCAAAGAACGTGTGGATGTGTTATTATCAATGTGTGCCTATTTTAGGGCCCAGCTTTATGTTTACATGTGTATTAGATGTGTAAATGTGAGCATTTATGTGCATTTCTTTGGTACATGCAGTGATGGAGTGTATAAATGCATGATTTAGGTGAATGTGTTTATGTTTGGTGGTCCAGGTCTCTATATTTGTTAGACAGGCTGTATCAGTAGCTGTGATCTCAGCTTGGCCTGCTTGTGTCAGAAAAGAGAGCAAGCGTGAGAGAGGAGGAGAAAGAAAGAGATGAGGGTCTCACGCTTACATCGCAATACTGTAAAATTAAATATATATTACACAATATTTTGTGGTATGATAATTTTAAAAACCTGAAATCACATCTGAATGCACATTTTAAATGGAAATACATATATATACACAGTTGTGGCCTTTAAAAATGCTACAATTTTGTGTGCAGTATCATGTGTTTTGTCATTTTGTTTACTATATATCTGTATTTCTGTTCAGAATGTGCATTCAAATTTCAATTTAGGCTCATCACGCCACAAAATGTTACATATTTGTACAGAATTTGAGTAAGTATCATTTTTAATATTGGAAAACGTTATTTACATTGTAGTATTAGCCTAAACTTGAAGCTAATGTTGACACAGTTTTATTCATGACGTCTTTATTTATTTATATATATATTTTTAATCAAATTTAAATTTGATGTGAACTGTAATATTTAGATTAGATATTGTAGTATTTAAATCACTGTCTCAGTGATTTAGCCAGTTAGCTGTGGTGCAGCTGTGCTGGTGAATATGGCAGTTTTGGGCTCCGCTCTGATGACATGACCAAAATTCGGCTCTGCACCTCAAATCCAGGATTAATGACAGCTTTTAGGGCTTAACACGGGCAGTCATTCATATGGACGAGGACAGCATGGCTGGCCTCTATCCCGTCTTATCGTCTGGGAAAGGCCGGAGATGCTCTACGCATGTGCTGTAGCTTCAAATGCTGACTCTATTGAACTGTGAACTGGAACTTGACCTGTTAATGTAAAATGTGTTGGCTGTAAACATCACATTGAGGTTGTTTATATTAGTTACTGTCGCTCTGTGTGTCGTTTTAGCCTGTAGTTGTTGTGAAGAGATGGTGACCATCACGGCAACAAAGATATTCTTATAGAGAAGTTACAAATGTAGCTCAGTTTTGGCTATTTAATGTACATAAACAACTCAAATTGGTTGATATGTTAATATATAGTATACAGTTATTATATTTAAATAATTTGCTATATTTGAATTACTAATTAACACCAATTATAACCAAATTTTTTATGTAGTTATGTCAAAATGAATATGCCTCTTGATTCTAAGAATTTACCTCCAATATTAATTTGCTGTGTTTTATAACATGTTAAACACTAAAGTAATTTCATATAAACAAATTAATGAATATAACCGGACAAAAACATATTTTATTTTTGTAGACGTAAATGGTGATTTTATATATGTACTGTATAATCAATTTATAATCATTCCTTATGCAAACCTAAGCATACTAATTAGATTATTTTGTAGCATTTAAAATTCTTCTTCTTCAAAAATTCTAAATTCTTCTTCTTCAAAAATTTTAATTGAATTAAATTAACATATTGTTACAGTTTAAAATATTGTATTAAAAATCAGTTTAATTGCATTTGTTGGTATTTTTTGTGTGGATATCATTAGCTGTTTTTATGTATTTATTTTTTGAAGAAATGACGAATAGGTTTGAATTTAAGCTTGTATTTACGGTTGTGTTTGAACTGTGCATGTGAAATGTGTTCATTTATCTTGTCTGTTGTGTGCTGCCCTGAGGACATGTGGATGTTCTGGTTGGAGATGTGCAGCACCAAACTGCAGGAGTGCTTATCTGAGCTGCTTGCTTTTGAAAGGATTTTGCGATATCAGACAGTATTTCAAAATGAAATCAGCATGCTAATAATCTGTAGTATGAATTAAAGAATTTCAAAATGTAGGCATAATTTGCTGGTCCATTTCAAAATCTGTCTGTATCTGTTGTATGTACTGTATGGTTGTTCCACACAAGGAAGTGTGCGAGTCCGGCACGCTGCATCCGCGGGAGATGAGCCCATTGGCTGCACGAGATGATTGACACCTGTTCTCTGCCTATTAGACATCTCAGTCTGTGTTGACAGAGCATCCGGGAGCCATGGATTGGTCTCTCGCTTTCGATGTGCGTGTTTACATGCATCAGCAGAGGCACAACAATCTAGAATCCTCTCAACCCCGTTGTGATGTCTGCTAAAAGTGGACTCCTGAATTTCATTTACACCAGTGCACAAAAAAATCTTTAATTCAGAGCCAGAATGTGAGTTAGATAGGTGGAAGAAAAAGGAGCACTTTCATGTTCCGCCTGCTGTTTGCTTTGTGTTAGGACATCATTACCAAAGAGACGCAGAATGCCCAAGGCAGATAAAAACGTTGGCGTGTTTCTGGAATTAATATAATTACACGAGTTTGCTTGATTTGCACGTCTTCTCCTGACATTTGTTGTGTTTGCTTGTTGTTTCTTGGCCGTGCCAAGCTGTTCCATTCCACGTTAGTCAAACGTGTAAAATCCCTCAGAGGGTCTGAGGAGCGATCGCGCCGTCTGGGGCAAATACAGATGGTCATCTCGCATCTCATTCCATTTGATTACCGCAATCATGTGGAAAATCCTCATCAAGCTCTCGTGTCTGGGCTTCTGTTGTACACTCGTACTGTATGTGGAGCCAGATCAAACAAGAGCTTTGGCTTTCCAGCCATCTCGGTTTATTTTCTGTGTCACCGATATCCGAGGGGCTTATTAGTTTACCTTCTTTGTCTTCCCCTCGTCCCCCTCTTTTCCATTTTCAAGAAGCACAGAGAGGAAGAGAGAGGGCTGTCTTGCACCTCGGAAAAGCATTTGGATCATTTGTAGGCCTGCATCACACATTCTAACTGAAACACACATCCAGTTAAAATATGATAATTCAATCCCGCTCTGTTTTTATTAAATCATGCTCTCGGAATGCTGCGCTCTGCCTGATAGCGCTGTTATTGTTTGTGTAAAACACATTTTCTTTTTCTGCCTCTCTCTCTTTTGGGCTGGGGGTAGATGTTAGTGGCCAGTATGGGGAGGTAGTACGTCAGAGAAGACTAAAATGAGATTTCTCAGCGTGTCGTGTGTGTGTGTGTGCGTGCGTGTGTGCGTGTGTGTGTGTGTATGTGCGCATGGGACGTGATGTGTGAGACTAATGGCTGTCGGTTTGGTGCCTTGGCGTTTTCATTCTGCCTTCCTGCCCTGTAATCGGGGGGGAAAAAGACAAGGAGGGGGAAAAACAAAGAAATAACGGCGAAAGAAAGAAAGAGAAAGAAAGACGGAACTCAGGAGGGGAGGAGAGTCTGTTTATTCCTCCATCCCCCTCCCCGTCATCCGCCTCTTCTCTCTACCTCTGGAATATAATCCACTATCTCCTGACCTTCAAATCATGCCGCGCTGCAGTCATTCCAATTCACTGGCCACTATGAGCGTGAAATGTCCTCTAGCCCATTTCCCTCTCTCAGCATGGCCTCACTTCCTCTTTTGCTCTCTCTGCCCCTGCATGTATTACACACACATGATCACGCTCCAAAAATGGACAATGGACATTTCACCGTTTTAAAGCATATTTGTCTTTTTTCCCCTCTGTAAGTCCATTTAATTTTCTCAAAGACATTTTTTTTTAAATCAGTCTAATTGTGATTATTGTGATAATCCTGATTTTTAAAAAATGCTAATTAGTAATGTGGACTGAAGTAAATTGAAAATTTTATCATTTAAGTTTATACTTGTGGTATTTAAAAATGGGCACTTTTTAATAGTTCAATTTAATTTAATTTAATAGTTACTATACTTAATCACCCTTACATATAGGTTACACCTACATACAGTATTTTGTATAATCCTGATAAAAATGAATGAGTGTGTGTGTGTATATATGTGTGTGTGTGTATATATATATATATATATATATATATATATATATATATATATATATATATATATTACTCTTATTGAAAATACCTTTATTTCATATGATATGTTTATTAAAAATATACTGTCTCTTTGATGTGTTCATGGTCTCTTGAATCTAGAGGGAGTTTCTCAGCACTGAGGGTCGAGAAAGGTTCTGAAGCTTTGACATTTCAGACAAAGAGAGACAAATACATCTTTAAAAAAATTTGACTGAATTATTTTCACTCTATACCAAATTACAAAAACACCTGCAGGAAACCAATTGTTTTTAACAGATTTCAGACATTAGTCTGTGTTAAATTTTTGATACATGTGCATCATTAGAATTCATCCCATCCAGCTGAATCATATGTTGCAAGGACAACACCAGCAGTTTCTTTCACACTAAATTGAAGGTGAGATTGTGACATGCTGGGCTTGTTCATGGTGTATGTGAAAAGGACGTGATTTTATTTCTCCACTTCCTGATGCAGTGGGTTTGAGGTGCCTGAAGAGCGGAACCATTATTGCACTCAACCTCAGAGCTGAAGTTTATTCCTCTAACACTCTTTTTCTCTTATTTTTTTTCTCTCCCCATTCACTTGCTCTTAAGTAAGTGTGAAATAAGAATTTGCCGTGTGTCCCTTCCGGATTTTTCGGGAACTTTACGTTTTAAGATGCGTTGCATCATCTTTGGCCGTTCGCCAATTATTTTTGCCTTACCTATTTTCTTGTATTGTGCTTCATGAAAGTGATTCCCAACCAGGAGTACTTGTAGGCCTGAAGAAACTACTGTTTTTTATAAAGATTAGCATAGTTTCCCTCTTTATTTCTCATCTTCATTTCATAGTCGTTTCTCCAGAACTGTTAAAAATGAGAAAGACCAACAAGAATTGATTGTTTTTAGTTTAAAAACAAATGACTTGTAATATTGGCAATTTCTGTCGTATAAATCCTTATGCTAATGGTAAAGGTATTCTGTTGATGTTGGGGTAGGCAAAAAAAAAAGGTTGAGAAACATTTTTTTCTTGAAAAATAACTACTATTTAGTCACAAAACATTTATGTTGTATTCTTGCCATATTCAGCAGAGCTGCGTGTTTTCACCCAATTTAGGATCCTGTGATTGAATCACTGGTTTGATCTGGACTCCATTGATAGGCACTGATGTGAGAACGTCTGAGTAATCAGTGTTTATGATGCGCTGTGAAGTCTGCGTGAATCTACACAGTCAGCATCAATTAAACTATGCCAAGATCCATAATGTGCTGTTTTAAAACTGTAGCTTTACAGCTACTCATAAATTTAAAGTAACTACTCATTATTTAAAGTAGTTAAACTAAGCTACACTTTTGAAAAAATACCTAGCTGCATATTGTTTACGGGGGTGCAAATTTTTCAAACATATAAATATCAGATGGTATAATTAAGTTTTACAATCAGTATTGTTCTGAATCAAAAACGAGGATTTTAATTAGAGTGACAAATTAATTAAACAGATTTATTTAATATATTATATTTCTGGAATATATTATATTTCATATAACAGTGATGAGCGTCAGTTAACTACTTCAAAAAATTTGACATTAAAATACAGAACAGTGACTTCTGACTCAAATTAATTTTAAACAAACTCTCTGATTGACAAGATTCTCTAAAATGAGTCAGACTTTCAAACTCAGGACAAAGTATGATAAAAAATATAATTTATTTGCAAAAAAATTTAGTCGGGTTTGTACATATTGACACTACTTTTAGTACTGATTTTGATTCCAGGATCCTCAGACATGCTCATTTGACTTTGACTGTTTTTAATTGTATAAACAGAAGCCGATTTGAGCTAATTGAAACTAATTAGGAAATGTGATGCTTTGATAATGTGTGTTTAAGCAGTGTGAAGATGCTCTGGAGGACCTTGGTTGTCTCTGGCTATTCATTCTCTCAGGCCCTGCTGTCCAATGAATATGAGCCCCGCTCATACACGTTATTGCGCAGAGGTTCTGCCGCTCATTAATCACATGACCTTCAAGGGCGAGCTTAATGACCTTGCAGGAGCATATCAGGTGGAGATGGCTGATGCTGGGGAATTAAATTGTTTCTGATCACGTGGTTCTGCAAGGGCCCTGTCTTCCACTGTCTGTACCAAACAGACTGATTCTGGCTCCCTCATGGCATACTGTACCATAGGATGAGATTGTTTTAGTTTAAGTAAGAATTGAGGTGAAAGAACCTGGAAAAAGATCAGTATGGCAGAGTAACATTTGTACTGTATAAAGCATCGAGCAGGACATCCTACATATTATGGCACGCTGAAGATCCATTATCCACCCACACAGGAAAAAAATGAAATCTCTTTATGGCTTCTGTTGTTCTTTTAGACAGAAATGAAACAAATGGAGATGTTTCCTACATTCTTTGAAGTTTCAATACTTTTTTATGGGAAAAGATCTTGATATTTTGACTAATGTGTCTTGAAGATCTCGGTAGTGTCTCAAACTGTTCTCAGTTTCGGACAGTTGCATTTTGTATTTTGTTTACATCTTCACTTATCATAATTCAGGATTTTTTGAAGAAATCTCTGAGAAAAAAATTGATTCCCAAAGCATAACTCACAACTCTTTTGGGGGAAAATACCTTGGTAATTTCACATATGTGTCTACAATAGTATCTCAAACTGTTCTCATATTTGCCAAGATATCAAAGTCTGTGAGATTTTATTATGAGCTAAATCTTTAAAAACCAAATGATCTCTGATCTGATATCCACATTCACTTTTTTGCTTTGTACTCCTACTGCATGTCAACAAATGTCTAGTTTTTAAAATCTTTTTTTCTCATAATTTAAGAATTTGAAAGAAATGTCTGAAAAAAAAGTTGACATTTTAATAAAACATAACTCACAACTATATATTTTGGGGGAAAAGACCTCACATGCAATATGAGATCTCGGCAGCATCTCAAATTGAGCTCATATTTGCCAAGATACCAAATTCTGTAATATTTCAATATGAACTAATTCTTTAAAAAACAAAAGATCTGATCTGATATCCACATTCACTTTATTGCTTTGTACTCTTACTGCATGTCAGCAATTGTTTCATTTGTTTACATCTTTATGACTCATAATTTAGGAATTTGGGAGAAACATCTGAAAAGTTGACATTTATATAAAACATTACTCACAACTATATTTTTCAAGAGAAAAGACCTCACATATGTGTCTTTAAGAGATCTCAATAGCATCTCAAACTGTGATCATATTTGCCAAAATACCAAAGTCTGTGAGATTTCAATTCTTTAAAAACCGAATGATCTCTGAGCCGATATCCACATTCGCTTTATTGCTTTGTACTCTTACTGCGCGTCGGCAACTGTCTCATTTGTTCACATCTTTATTTCTCCTAATTTAGGAATTTTGGAAGAAACATCTGAGAAAAAAGTTGACACCTAAATAAAACATAACTGACAACTCCATTATATCCCCAGAGCTGTGAAAAAGCAAACTCTGAGCAATGAAAATTTCCTCTGAGCCGTCCTTCCGCTAAACAACCATCACACTGCTTTATAAAAACTGGTTATGCCTTTTTTCAGAAGATATTTAAAATCTCTAAAATGTTTCACTAGAGTATATTTGAACATTCTCCTTGAATGGCTCATGTAAGTTCTCTTTGAGAGTTCATCGCAATGAATCTTTTCTCTGATAAGTGTCTTTCTACACTGAACTCGATGAAAGCTTTTTGTGAAGTGCCTTTTTCTCTTTTTGTCATTCTACTTTCTCATAACCTTATAATTATTAAAGGTGATTATAATCCAGATCCCACTGATGTGTAAACTTCATATAAAATTGTGTCGGCAGCACTTTCGCTTCCAGCAGCAATCTTAGCGTTAAAACGTGGTCTTTCTTCTCGGTGACATTAAAATGGAGGGATTTTGTTTATCTGTGCCTTTGTTTATTTAACATTTCGCACAGCGGGGGGAGTTTTCAGATAGCTTGTTTTCAAGACAGTCCCTGCAGACAGCGAGCAAACACTCCACAGTTTCATCAAACAGAACAATGCTCAACTTTCCCCCCTCAGCGCCGTGCAGCCAAATATGCCAAAGCAGTGCACCACGGCTCAGGATGATTGAAAATGATTGTCAAAATTTTTTAGAGTCTGTAGCAATATGCATGTGAAATTTGTTTTACTCTCTCTCTCCTTTCCCCTCCTTTTCGGGATCACAAACATAGGTGTGTACCCCTTCAAGGAGACACACGCATAGAGGAAGAGCTCTCATAGCATGCAAATAAATATACACATGCTTGCATACATAGACTGTGCATTTATTGCAGAGGGATCTATGTGTATCTATGCTCAGATGTGTTTCAGCAGCTTTTGTTATTTGAAGGTTCATTCGGTAAAATTGGCTTGCCATTGATAGAAGCTGTAAGGAAGAATGGGGTAAGATGTGTCGACCCCTAAAACGGTGCATCATTTTTGCAGTTGCATATTTAGGTCACATTTTAATTTTAGGGATGAATTCTCACTATTAACTAATTATTAACAATGACTTTTGCCAGCAAACTCTTAATTTGCTGCCTGTTAATAGTTAGTAAGGTAGTTGTTAAGTTTAGGTATTGAGTAGGATTAAGAGATCTAAAATATGGTCATGCAGAATAAGGCATTAATATAAGTACTAATAAACAGCCCATACGCTAGTAATATGCGTGCAAATAAGCAACTAGATAAGAGTGAGAACTGGTCCTTAAAATAAAGGGTTACCCATATTTTGAAAGGAACAATTATATACATCTGTCTGTGATTCAGAAATACACTTGAGAAACTTTTTTTTTCTTTTTTTTTTTTTTTTTAATATAAGTTTTTTTTTCTCCATGACAGCTGATTTTTAAACAAATTGAAAGCAAACTTTTAAATCCATTAAAAAAAAATTATACAACATTTTAAAGTTTAACTATATTATAATGTTCTGATTAAATGAATATTTATTTATTTATTTATTTATTGTCTGTCTGTCTGTCTGTTCAGAAGAATAAGACTTGGCATAATTGTGCTTTTAGTATATTATTCTTTTAATATAGTTTTTTAATTCATATTTTTATTTGTAATGTACCATGACATGGCACACCTTACCCCTTAATACTGATTTGTGTCACTTACATATAATTTTAGTTAATAAATTTGAGTTAATAGCACTTACATATAATTTTAGGTAGTAGCTGATAACAATTATTGAGATGTATTTTACATATACCTTATTTTTCTCCTTTTCAAGATGACAATGTAAATAAAGAGTGGCATAGCTTATTTCAATATCTCCTAGTGAATGAAGAAAATTGAGTGTCTCCCTCATTTCTATCTCGTTTTCTATTCCTCTTTCTTTGTGTCTTTATTAGGCATAGAACAGAATGCTTAGTTGCATAATGAAAAGTGCATTATTAGGAGCGAGACGTTGTTCCACAAGGTCACCTGCTACCAGGGTCCGATGTCAACATAAAGATGATGATGTTGAGGAGGATTGAGGGGGCATACAGAGAAGGCAGACAAACAGACTGCAGTTTTGGACCTTATTAAATTGCACTTACTCTTGAAAACATTGCATCTGTATAAACGTCTGTCTTTCTCCACTATTTCCATCTTTTCTACTCTTTCTCTCAAGTGCAGACTTGATTAATATTTTCTTCTGTTTGGTAACCATGGCAATGAGGTCAGTGGATATGATGCTTAATTGAATCTTTCCCGAGCTTTTGTGTCTCACCGAACACCACAAATCTTCTGCTTATTTTAGTCTTTCTCTCAGCACTTGTGCTTTATTTTGTGTATGATTATGCATTTAGTCTCAAAACGTAGTTATTAATGCACGTTTGGAAGAGAGCTCTGCAGTATATCAAATATTCGCAATGTATTTGCAACAGTTTTGCTGGCGATGTAAAATTTAACAACATGGTGAACATTACAATGATTTATATCTGAAAATTAAAGTGTCTGAAGTGTCATTGCACTAGTTATCTTACACCTCCTGAAAATATGGAAGCAGACTTTCTGACTTTTTTCATGTAATTTCAAGTTTGACTTTTTTTTTTTTTTTTTTTTTTAGAATCGTGAGATGTAAACATAAAATTATGAAACTTAAACTAAAAAAGTCTGAATTGTGAGATATAAACTCATAATTGTGAGGGAAAAAAGTCAGAATTGTGAGATAAAAAAAAATCACAGTTGTTTTTTTTTTTTGTGGTGGAAGCAAAAAAAAAAAAAAACAGAATTGCGAGACGTTAACTCAGAATTCAGAGAAAAAAAGTCAGACTTGTGAGAAAAAAGTCAGAATTGCGAGTTGTAAACTCAGAGTCAAGATCAGTTAATATCTCACAAAATCAGTCTTTTTTTTCTTTTTCTTGTTTTTTTTTTGTTTTTACAAGACATAAACTCATAATTGCAAGGAAAAAAGTCAGAATTGTGAGATGAAAAAAAATCACAATTGCTTTTTTTATTTTTTATTTTGTGGCGGAAGCAAAAAACAAAACAGAATTGCGAGATGTTAACTCAGAATTCAGAGGGGGAAAAAATCAGAATTGCAAGAAAAAAGTTGCGAGTTGTAAACACAGATTCAAGATGAGTTAATATCTCAAAATTAATGTCTTTTTTTCTTTTTTTTATAAGATATAAACTCAGAATTGCAATTCTGAGAAAAAGTCAGAATTACAAGAAAGAAATTTTAGGAAATTTTAGAAAGAAATTTTCAAAATTTTAAAAGTTTACATCTCGTAATTCTGACATTTTCCCCACAGAATTGCAATTCTGAGTTTATATCTTGTAAAAAAAAAAAATTGTGAAATATAAACCTTTTTATTTCTTAATACTTTTTTCTTTTATTCTATTTCTTTTATTCTTTATTCTTCAGAAACATAGTAGTTTTGTAAATTTAAGGGGAAATAAATCCACACAGAAAAAAAAACTGTGCTTGTCACGCTCTTTTTGAAATATGAAGTTAAATAATGCTATAATGATATATAGTACTTAGAAAAATAGAATTTTGTTGTGTTTTTGCTCAGTATTTGAATCTGCTTGACTGCAGTGTCTGTTCAGTTAATGGTTCTTCTGATTGAGGGAAAAATCACCATAGCAAATACATAAATATGGAGATTATATAGAAAATCGTCAAAGGCTGGAAAACAGTGAAATATATATATTTAGCTATATCGCACATGTCTCGTCTGGATGACAACGTTTCCTTCATTTCCCCCCTTTTTTCATTTTGTTCTTTTCTTTACTGCTGATGATGGTTATTCATCAGTGCAATTATATGTTTTATGTCTCTGTCTGTCCGTGCCCCTCTCGCTGCTTTTGTTTTTTGCTTTCGTAGTGTCCTGCTGGGAATGGAATTAAAGGATTCGACTCTTTAATGCAGTAATAGATGCTCACTGCCACTTCTGCATCTCTCTTTCTCTCTCTCTCTCTTTGCCTGCTTACCCTGTTTTTCACCACCGGGCCACATTTACATACTCAAATCATTCTCAGGAACGATTGTTAAATTGATTTCAAATGACTCTGATGATTCAAGTGGTGAAACAAAAAGCCATGCAGTCAGCCAGGCATTGATACACAAAGTGATCCAGTGACACTGAAGCCTCTCCCTGAGCAGGTGCTCTCATTAATACCCACAAAATTGGGGTCCTTCAAGATCCAGGCATAAGTGGGACGTCTAGTCGCTGCACACACACATTCTGATCCACACTTTGTTCAGGATGTCTCATGGGTAAATCTATGACAACATTGATGCATGTCTCAGAGAGGAGTTAAAGTGTATATTTCAGGTTTATATTTCATTTTTCTTGTTTTATGCGCACACACACACACACACACACACACACACACACAAAAAAAAAATGGTGGTGAAAAAATTTTCACCCGGAAATTGCTAGTAAATTTTCATGAATAATTACACAGAAATGCCAAGCAACACATTGAATTAAACAAGCAGAAAGTGTAAAATAATTTTCTTTTAGAATGTACTCCAACAGTCTTTATTTTACTTAAAACTTATTAATTAATTAATTAATTTATTTATTTATTTATTTATTTATTTATTTACAGTGGCTACTTTATATACTATAGTAGTAGTAGTAGGCTACTTTGTTGGAATAAAATAAAATAAAATAAAATAAAATAAAATATATCTTTTTACGCTTACGATTAGATATGGTCACAAAAAAGGATTTGATCAACTGTAAATTAAAAAAAAAAAAAATTATATATATATATATATATATATATATATATATATATATATATATATATATTTTTTTTTTTTTTTTTTTTTTTTTTTAAATAGTGACCATTTATGCGTTTTTGTCTAAAAAGCAACTTAGCATAATAATAATAATAATAATAATCATAATAATAATAATAATAATATAAAAATAAGATTAAGTTTTATTGTTATTATTAACAATAAATATTGTTATTATTAGTAAAATTAATGCATGCGTTTTTGTTGTAGGCTGATGTTTATGCATTTTTTATATTAAAATTATATTAGTTATTGTGTCAAAGCATAAATCAAATATATATCAGATAATTTAATCAAACGCAAGCACTATTTATACATAATTACTGTGTACTGGTATCAAAAAACTTCATATTGTGAAAATTTTGTATGCCCAATATTTTTATATGATTAAGATAATATTGGATTCAATATTGGAAGTATCTGCCAGGGTTAGATATAGTTTCTTGATATGTAATATCTTGATAAGCAGAGTGAATGATATGTTCACAGCATTCTCATTTTGTTATTCGAAGTGAGATTTTGTATTAGCAAGGTCTAGTATTATTAGCATTTTGTTACATGCAAGGCACTGCATATTATGTCCACTTCTTGACAGCTGCTGTTTTACACTCAACCACTGCATGCCATGTCAAGTTAAATTTTCATAGTAAGATACTTATTAGGTGTAGCTTACCTACAGTGCACCAGCTTAAAAACATCATGGTGTAAAAGAGAAGTGGAATAGAAATAAAATGAAAAATAAATAAATAAATAAATAACGAACACACTCCACATCAGATTTGACATATGCACTATAAAATAACCATTAGCAGTTAGCTACAATCTGAAGTGACAGTCTATCAATAATGTCCATCTGAAAATGGGACAGGTTTGTTGCTGCCTCTAAATCATTGGAGAGTCCATAGAGCTGAGACACAGGCAGGTATAGAAAATGCATTAAGGCGAGATGTTGATGGGAGTGGTGTGAGCGTGGGGACACTTAAAGCTCCAGGGGATGTGACTTTAGCATGCCCTGTGCTGACACACACACACACACACACACACAGAGGAGTAATAGCTCAGCATTTCAGCTCATCACCCTTTACCTTTAAACCTTGTGCTGTGCTGAAAATCCTTTACCTAATTTAGTGTCCCCAGTCAAAAATGACCAGCCTTTTAAAAATTGTATGTAAATGTCTCATATAAAGCTATATTATCACCAAATCTTGAATTCAATTATTTTGTCAACTTGTTTTCTTTCAGTTAGCACAAGTTTTGTGTTGGAACTGTTCGTCTGAGCTTATGCATTTCCGTCTTTGAGTGAAACAAAAATTGTTTGTGGATAATTCTGGCAATATTCGCTCAAAAACTGAGGTGCTCAGATCAATGAGGCCTACAATCAATGTTTAAAAAAAAAAAAAAAAAAGCTGAAAAAAAAAAAATTGAATCCAAGATTTTGTGATAATATAGCATAATGGGAGAATCATAGGTTTTTTTTATTTATTTATTTATTTATTTATTTTTTGTAGACTAGTATTTTTTGACTAGGAACACAACAAATGTAGGTGAGGGGGAAAAAAATCCCAAAACAGTACTTTCTTTCTTTCTTTCTTTCTTTCTTGTGGAAAGTTTTTGTACCCTGTGTGAGCAAAGTCAGTAAGTTTTAGTCCAATGCGATAACTTTAACTAGCGTTTTCGAGAATTCGGGTGAAAATGAAGATTAAACCCTGTAAATCTGAGCGTGATAAATGCAATGATGTTGTTGGGAGTCTTTGCGGGAATGTATTTGTACGTCGTAGCTCTGTGAGATTTAATTTAATATTGATATATTTCAACCAAATGACTTCTATGACTGCCAAGCATTGTTCCGCTGAAGGTTAATCAAAAATGAATATGCATTTTGTATCAAGTCACTAAATTTCAATAGCCCAAAAATTTAATTTCCTCTCCATCTACAAAAAAAGGCATGAATATATTCGCCTGCCAGCAAAAAGCCCTTAATTGCTCTTAATCTTTTATCTATATTGATGTCACTTATGATATTTTTTTAATAAAACGGAATCATTATAGCTCTATTAAAGTTCTCATATAAAAAAATTGTACTTTTTTTTAACAGTAGCACACAAATCTCTTCTGCCGTGACCTCTGGTTAAGTCTGCGTTTCTTTAGTAGACTAATTCAGACCTTTTACCCACCCAACGGCCCACTCTCAATACACACAAACACCCACTTAACTCCGTTGCCTCCTCCCCCTGGCAATATTAGCATAAAATTAGCCTAGGCTGTGCATATGAATGGGCTGTATTCATGAATGAAGTGAATGTGGGATCGCGGAGCTGAGTCAGGTTGGACCCGGGCGCCACGTGCCTTTTCTCTCCTGCTGGTATTAAAGTGGCAGCGTCTGATTGTCTGCTTGCCAGCGGAGCCCAGCCATCTGCCTGCGTGCCGCTCGACTTGGCATAACAGGCTGGCGTTATGGCAACAAGTGTCTTTTTCCGCATTACCACACTCAAACTTGGCAGCCAGCCTGCCTGTTTGCCCGCCCCCGTATGCAGATAAAGAGCTTATTATGCCCAGGCAGTGGGTGGGGGAGCGGGAGGCGGGGCTGCTGATTTACATATCACCGCCGAGTTGACACCCTCCAGATGCAAAACAGCCAAGTAGCAATTAAGGCTGCTTATTGCTTTTGTTTAGCGCGCTGGAGTGGGCAAGCCGGGCGGGCATCGCTCAGACGCCTCCAGAGGGGACTGTATGAGAATTTCAGCTCGGCACGTGGCTGCTACCACCCCTCCCGTTTTGTAGCTTGGCACACGTTCGGCTTGAACATGCGCACCCCTGTCGCTAGGTGGTCTGCTGACTTAGGCCTGGCACTGTGAGCTGCTTTCAGGCACTAGTTGCTGATTACATGGATCACAAACGACTGATACTGAATGATCGTAGATCACAAGCACTGCAACAGCCTGCATATCCAGGCTTATTCTCAGTTTCAGCTGCACTGACCGATGTAGCGGTAGTTTTTATACTGACACTTAGTGGCCTGGATGCAACGTCACGCAAAACCGAATTTTCAGTTAATAATGATATTGTAGAAATCTGTTCTTTGTGTATATATATATATATATATATATATATATATATATATGTGTGTGTGTGTGTGTGTGTGTGTGTGTGTGTGTTTCAGTTTGATATTTTAATGCATCAAATTAAATTAAAAAAAAAAAATTAAAAAATGCAACTAGCTAAAATTTTATTTCGGTTAATGTTTGTTTTATTTCAAGTAACAAAAATGTTTTTATGTTCTTAGTTTCAGTTAACTATAATAACCCTGGATCCATGCAATGAAATATCCCTGTGTTTCAGCTCTGAACCAGAGAGATGTACATGCATTTATACAGAGTGAAAGGTGTATGCCCGAGTATGCATGTGCACACAATATGCATTGATGAATTGTGGGTGTGTTTCTTCATCTGTTGAGAAGACCATCCATAGCCGCGGTATAGAAAAACACTTACTGCTAATGCAAATAACAGGGCAGTATAAATCAGTGGCCAGGAGCGGGCAAGCGAATATTGTGTAATAGTTATTGCGAAATGAAGTGGCATTGGGATCAATACCTCACTATATCTCATTCGGCTGTGGTGGGCCATTGGAGGCAGGGGTCCTCTCTACTGCCTCCACGGGGCACCATAAATCTGTCGCTGTGTCTGGATGTATATGTGTGCCTATGCCCTCTTATTAAAAAGAGCCAGTAATTAGCACATTGGCCCAAAGCTGCTTTAATGCACCGACAGGAAAATAAAACCTCATGTAAAGGTATTGCGCTAAAATATGTCATAGTGTGCACTGTAAAAAATGATTTTTCAAAGTTGTAAATAAAACAGATTATTGGAGTGTTTTACAAGAAAATATTCAGTCTTTCTACTTCAAAATGTCACATTTAATTCAATGTGTTTCTTGCCCTTTCTCTGCAAATTATAAATTTGCTAATTATTTGCAAAAAAATAACTGTTTTCAGAGTGTTTTTTTGTTTGTTTGTTTGTTTGTTTGTTTAAATGCAAAAACAAAGTAGTAGAAGAATACAGGGATTTTCTGTATGTTTTCCCACAATTCCTTGTACAGTAACTGTGTCAACCCAGTCAATACATTCCTTAAGGTCACAAAGGCTACTAGGTCGAATGAATTCTCAGTATCATTTATGCTCATCTCTTGTTTTAAAATGAGAAACTGCAAATTTTTAGTTGCTTTTCTATTTATTCTTTTAATATAAAGATCACAGTAGATGGCTGTGAAGTGGTACAGTGTGAAATATCGGTGTGGTCGTCCCAGTGCGTGTTTGTATCTGCAATGCATTACAAGTGCAAGGGCCTCGTTCTATTGTTGTCAACATGTACACCTTTTTTTCTTTGGTACAATATGCCTCCTATTGTCATGGATGTAGGTTTGTTCTTTTCCCTGGCATGTCCATTACAAGGTTTATTCACAAGCTGATTTTATATAGTGTTAAGTACGGCCTTGGGGCCAGAAATGATTGGGACCAGTCAGAAAGTATTCGAGCAAGAATGTTGATCAGTCAGCTTGGAGATTAGAGACCTTGGTGTTTTCTTTGAGACGACTGATTGAAGTGGATGAGGAAAATTGAATTTCAGATTTGATTGAAGGCTGTTTGATTATGATTATTTCTTTGTGTGTCCTTTTTAGGTCTGCAAGGAAACGAGGAAAGGGATTTTGCAGCTGCTCTTCATCGACTGTTGGTGAGTCTGAGCGTACAAAATCATTAAAAGAAGTTTACTGTGTCGTCATACTGTGTGTAATTTCCGAACGTGGCATCTGTAACCTACCTCGTGGACAAATTTTCCGTCTCTTTTTTCCACAGCGTACATAGTGCATTTAGCTGGGAGAGTGAATTATCACTGTGGCAGAGACGTTTGTGCAGGTTTAGATGTGACAGTATATCTAAAGGAGCTCACTACATATTGATCTCTCACACTGGAGTCGTTTGCCATGTGCTATTCCAGGCCTCTGTCACTCACTGAGAATTATGGGTAAAAAATGGGATGCCACTACATGACAAAATGTCACGTCTTTGCAAGCAAGTAAAGGGAGAGTAGGAACAGAGAACACTGCACTTTTTGTATAAAATGGCAAATATTTGATTGTAAATGTTTGTAATAACTTGTAATTAATGTGTTATTACACATTCATATTCTGTTTTAAATGTGAAAATAATTAGCAATATTTTTTTAGAGGGTTTTAAGTCATTTAGTTAGTTTCCCTCAAGGTGAGAAGGCGAAAAAGTTCTCTGCTGTTTTATTGATGCTTGAAAACATCTCTCTGGTTTCATACTTGCCTTTAAGACATATGATCCTAAATGGAGTGCTGCATTGTAATACTTTATATTGAAGTCCCACTGTTTTAAATGCAAGCGAGTAATTACCATATAAATATCAGCCTCTCTTTTATGAGAAATTTAAAGACACTTTCAGTGTAAAAAACAGATGTTGAGGCAATCTCGCATAATTGGATATCGACATTATGTGGTTTTGCTAATCAACACCAATGAAGTAGCATTCTATTATTATTTTTTTAAATTTATTAATCCACTCAAGTGCAGTTTTATGGCTCTGAAGTGGTAGACTTGTAAACCAACAGGCCTGCGCTCTCAAAGGGGAGCCAGATGGAGAGTGAAAGTGTTTTGGCAACATGTTTTCTAGCAAACCACACACACACTCACACACAGGCTAACACTCTCTTCATTTGTAAACCGATGTTGGTCCGTGGGCCTTTGCTGGCCATATGGCTGCTCTTCAAGTCCTTCTTCTAATCTATCTGTATCTCACCCCAGCCTAGCCTTGAACTTGGAGACACTGGATGGAGGTCAAAGGCCAAAGGTCATCCTGGGTGTCTGAGGTTGATCTTGTCGTGTGGATTATGAAGCGGTGGGTTGTTTGCACTTCCACTCTGGAGTGGAGGAAGGGGCAGTTGCTCAGCACAGCTCAGAGCTACAGCCTCTGGCGATCGAGTTCGACTCATGTGTAAGCTGTGTGTTGTAGGGTTAGAGTTCCTGACCTCTGACCTGCATCAGTGAAGGACGCATGATACAGCATGAGCAGTCCTAATGCTCTCCTCAATGAGTGGACAATAGACACTGCTATTGATCCACTGGTGCTGTCTGTCTCACTGTTTTAAGAGAACTCGGTCAGCTTGCTGTCAACAGCTAGACATCTACTAGAGTTGTGCCTTTCAATATGCAAGAGATAAATCAAATTAGTATGGGGTGGGGTGATGGAACGAGTTCCATCTGTGCTTTTTTTATTTGTGTGCCTTTGGTTATTGCATTGCGTCTTGTAATTAGTATCATGAATGTAGCAATTTTAGATGTGGTTGTCAAAATAATAGCTAAATTTAACAAAAAATAAAATAAAATCTTGTTCACCATTTACAATTGAATTGATAATGACTTCCTATAAATTCCTAAAATTGAATATTTTAATAAACTGAGGTAGCAAACATGACACAAAATTCTAATTGGAATCTAGAAATAAGGATGTGGAATTACAATGAATTGAAATTCAAAGAAATTGAGATTAGATTAATTTAATTAGAAAATGACAAACTTTGAACTTGTTGTAAGTTTTGAAGAAAGTATAAAAAGGCTTGAAATGAAAAAGAACAAGTCACAACAAGTCACAAAATAATAAATTATAATAAAATTCAAAATATATATAAATAAATAAATATGGTACATTATTTAAGTTAATAAAATATATGGCTTTAAATTATAAATTTTAAGTTCAATCTGTAAAACTTACAATAATGCTATCGTATTTTTTACCCTTCCTTACAACCACAGCTGCTTTTTTTAAACATACATTTCTCACAAAATTATAAATAAATAAATAAATAAATAAATACATAATGTTGTTTAAATAACTGTAGTTAAAATAACTACACTGTTTAAATAATAATAACAATGTTATTATTATTTAAACAGTGTAGATAGATTTGTCATCATTTATACAATGTATCATAATAAATTAACTTTAGGTGATGGAAGAACATTTAATTTAGTGCAATGCATTACTTGTGCTAAATTTCTTTGCATTACAAATCATTAAATTCCTCTTCCCGTCATTTCAGTTCAGCTTCCTGTGTAGTGTAGCCAATTCAATTCATAATCACATTCATGTACTGAAAGAGAGATAATTCTTCAATTCTGAACTTTACACAACCCTGATGTACATGATCCATGAAAGTTTTCCATAACCCCTGAAATACTGTGCTTTAAGCCTAATCCTCACACATGAAGGCTCCATCTGTGAGACTAGCGCTCCACATGAGGGATCTTTTCTCCAGCTTACACCATTCTTTGCTTCAGTTACAATTACAATAAAACTATGTGTAAAACACTGCAATAATAAAACATTATAGCTTGTATAACTTACTCAGGAAGCCCCCGTTCCCCTTATGATAGCACCATGTGATAAACAGCACCATGAGGAGTTGAATTGTAAGGGCCACTCATACTTGTGGCTGGGCCAGGTGTTGGACCACCACCTTCTTCCACCTAAACCAGCCAAACCACGTCCTAATACCCTCTCTCTCCTCCCTACTGCTTTTGCAATAGGAACATCTGGATGTGGAAGTGCAGAAAGCAGACTAGAAATACATGGGCACAGCAGGCCCCGCTCTCTCATTTTTTTCCCTCCTCCCTTTCCCTCACTCCCTCACTTGTGTCGAAAATCTGCTGGAGTGGTCAGAGGTAGAACAACATGTGGAGCGGCCGTTTTCTCTTTCATTTTCCTTTTTTTTTCTCTTTTTTTTCCCCCCTCCTTCTCGTTCCAGGGGAGATCCAGGCCAGTGATAATCCCTCTCTCTCCTCATTAAAGGGAGCTGAATAAACACAAGCCTCTTCCAGTTGTTCCTGCAAATTTCCTCACCAGCCGTCAGGAGACCTTAGAGCGGGCCGGCCCTTCAAAGGCCTGGAGGGCTGGAGGTGGCTCGGGGAGTGCTGGGTCAGGAACATTAGCTGCCACTGAGGGAGCCGGGCCCAGCCCGGCACTCACTTAGCCTGCGGTCAGAAAGAGAGAGAGAGAGCAAGAAAGACAAAGACAGAGTGCAGGAAGATAAAGCTAGAGACGTTTTGTGAAAGTTTTGTTGCGTTTGGCATTTCTTTCTGTATTTGGATCTGGTTGTCGCTGGTTTTAGGAAGAAATACTTCAGAGTTTTAATAACACACTCACTTAGCACAACACACCACACACTAATAAGGTTTTTGCGGTGGGCAGGGACTCTAAATGAGTAGTAATACTCCAGACACAGGCCAATCTTCTCCTCGGTTAAGTTAGAGCCTGTTGTCGGCCTTGTTTTAATTTACAAACTGTGTAGTGACATTCATTTTCTCCTCTCTTCACTTCCTGCCCATCAGCTAAGAGGAGCAGTGGTTCACTAGTGTTGTTTGTGGAAAAGGCAATTAAACAGTCCGAATAACTGTGGCAACTTCAGCGGAGAGCGAAAAGGAGCCAAACCTCTCGTTTAATTGCTTACTCAATAACTCTGTAGGATGAATAAATTGATCAAATTGTGTCCCAAGAGGTACTGAGGAAAAAGCACCCCTAAAAATGCTAAAAACGTATCTATTATCGCAGTCCACAGTTTGTATGTGGGGTTTTATTTCATGTTATGTCATAACAGACTGATTTGGATTTTTTATTTTCAAATTATAATCAGTGTGATTGAAAGATAATATTGATGCCAAAGACTTGACCAATCAGTTGTGCTCTGATGCCTTCAATATAGTCAAATGGAAAACATGCGCCTCTACCTATGTTTTTGCAAGACTTTTTACAAAAATTGATTATGAGGAAGATTATCAATTAACAAAGCCTTATTTTTTTTTAGAAATGTCTTGCACAATACTGTTATGACCTTAAAACACTTTTACGATTTGCAAGATTTGTAAATTAATATATTTTTGACATTTGCATCACATAATCAGCTCCATATGCATGTCCATGTTATGCCACTTTATAAAAATAGCTCAAAGACTTGTAAAATCACGCTAAAATAGCATGGTTGCCAATTCGTTTTTATCTCATGTTTGCTTTTATTAACTCTACCGGTTAGGTTTAGGGTATTTTCTAACACAAACATTAACCTTTTAGCAGATTTAATTTACGAACGATATGTCCAGCAACCGTCATAAGAAAAATTTTGCCACATTCACATTAATCTGTTTTGGAGAGAATTGAACATGCTTTCAGTCACTCACTGCGAATTGCAAGAAGCAGTGTAATAATCTTTTGTAAAAATGTTGCACAGGCATGTTTTTTCAATGTGTCTGGGTTGGATTCGTTGAGCTATGGTGTTCATGTGGGCACATTATACTTAAATACAGCTTGCAAGATTTCCCCATGCCATTCATCCATTATTTCCCATCATCTCTCTGCTGTTTCTATTAATAAGGCCAAAAAATATATTTAAAAAAAAATATATAAATATGCTTCACAATACACTTGTCGTCTGCAGCGACTGTGTAAATTAAATGTGGACTGGTTTGTGAATTATAGTTTCGATGCATATGTGTGTGTGCTTTTCAGTGATTATATGTGTGTGAGTGTGTGTGTGTGTGTGTGTGTGTGTGTGTGTGTGTGTGTGTGTGTGTACATGAGAAAGCCTTGTGGCCATCAGACTCCCATCAGGCCATTATTATTGGTTGAGCAGAGAGTCAGTGGCAGAGGGACCTGCCTAGAATACTAATGAGCACAGCAGGTCAGCACACACATACACAGATTTAGCATGCACACGTAGTGTTTGATCGCTCACAGTTACTTGATCTTCTGTATCAGAAAGGAAACAAGATGGACACAAGATGGCTTCCACATGGACGTGCTCTCTGAATGTAGATGTGTGCACTTCACTTCATCAGGGGAACAGACACATCATAGCTTACACATGTTGAACTAATGTCACAGACCACAGTGTACACACACTGACGGTCGCTGCACAAAGACAAATATGGCCTTCTGTGTCCAAATTCTGTGGCCTTCTGCTTTTGGCCTGTTGTACGCGCACACACACACACACACACGTGAGGAGACATATAAGAATGGTCATTACAGCGTACAAAGCAAACATGCAGTTCTGCTGCTTTATAAAAAAGCTTGTGTTTCTGGGTCCATTTTTAACTCTTCACATTTTGGGAAAGACGCTTGTTTTGAAGTATCTAGTTTTTTTTTCTAAGCCTTGCATTGTGTATTATGAATATTGGCTTTGTGACAAATTGCTTGTCATGTTACTCATTTGTGAGTTGCTTTGGATAAATTAATAAATGTAGCTTGTAGACTGACAGACTACAGATTCAAAGTAATCTACTGTATTTCTACTGTACTGTCTTTCGACTGCCAGGCAACAAAAAAATACTATAGAAGTACTGTAAAATTGTCCATATTGCAAGTCTCAGTAACACTCATTCAAATACACTGCCTGTCCAAAAAAAAAAAAAAAGTCACCACCTGGATTTAACTAAGCAAATAGGTAAGAGCCTCCCATTGGATAATTACTGCATGGATGATTGTGTTTCAGCTGGCAACAAGTTATTTAACCCTAACTGATGCAGTGAGTAGCTTCTCTTTTCTTAAACAACCATGTCGGAAGACACGTGGTCGTGGAAAAGATGTTAATCTGTTTCAGAAGGGTCAAATTATTGCCGTGCATCAAGAAAAGAAAACATCTAAGGAGATTGCTGAAACTACTAAAATTGGGTAAAGAACTGTCCAGCGCATTATTAAAAACTGGAAGGATAGTGGGGAACCATCATCTTCGAGGAAGAAATGTGGTCGGAAAAAAATCTTGAATGATCGTGATCGGCGATCACTTAACCCAGCAGGCACAAAACAGGCACACAACGTCATAAGACGTTGATATTTGGTTAAATTTTGGTTGCGACGTCGGGTGACCAAAATTCAACGTAAATTCAATGTCTAATGTCAATGTTAAATTGATGTCCAATACCGACTTCAGCTGACGTTGAGATTTTGTTGTTTTTAGGTTGTGCAACCAAAATCCAACGTTAAATCAACGTCAAATTGACGTCAAATATTGACGTCAACCCGATTTTCATTTTCAACCAAAATGCAACGTCTGTCCGACGTCATGTCCAACGTCAACCTGACGTTACATAGACGTCTGGTGCCTGCTGGGAAACGTTTGGTGAAATCAAATCGTAAAAAACAACAGTAGAACTCATGGCTATGTTTAATAGTGAAAGTAAGAGCATTTCCTCACGCACAATGCGAAGGGAACTCAAGAGATTGGGACTAAACAGTAGCCTTAAGAAAACCACTTATCAGTGAGGCTAATCTGAAAAAAAGGCTTTTATTTGATAGGGAGCATAAAGATTGGACTCTGGAGCAATGGAAGAAGGTCATGTGGTCTGATGAGTCCAGATTTACCCTGTTCCAGAATGATGGGCGCATCAGGGTAAGAAGAGAGGCGGATGAAGTGATGCACCCATCGTGCCTAGTGCCTACTCTCCCATCATCAGTACAAGATCTTGGTGAAAAATTAATGCAACTCTGGAAGGGAAAAAATGTTGTGACATTGCAAAAGCTTATCGAAACTATGCCACGGTGAATGCGTGTGTTAATCAAAGCTAAAGGCAGTCCAACGAAATATTAGAGTGTGTGGTGACTTTTTTTTTTTTTTTTTTGGACGGGGAGTATTTGCCGCTGCAAGATGTGATGTCACATTGTATTGGCTCTCATATGTCTGGTGGCTGATTATGACTTAAACATATAGCTTTAAACATAATTTTGAAAAGGATTTGAGAGCTGCGAGGAGAAGATTTTCAGTGAATAATTATTTACAGTTTTTATATAAGCTGTAGCTGCAGAAATATAGTACATAGCTTAAATTAAATGCATGTTATGGTGTTTTTTTAATATATTGTGAGCATGGTATTATCATCTATATCATCTATCACCATGGTAGTATCTATCGTGTGTATATATATATATATATATATATATATATATATATGTATTGATGGTGCATGGATAAACATTGCCCTGTCCTACACAACCCTGCTTCCTCCAGTGGTAAGATAAAGAGTCACATTGAGATTTTTTATTTTTTTTAAAGACAGCGATTTCTGATTAAAAAAACTGTACATCGCTGTAAGAAGAGCTAATTAATGAACACAGACATATTGATTAGTACAGCGACAGGGATGAGACATAATGAGAGGCTGGACAGAAGCGGAAAATGTCAAAGCCGAAAGGTTTCCAGGGATGGAGAGAGTGAAGAAAGAAAGAGAGAGAGGGCTGGCGGAAGGGTTGGTTAGGTTGAGTTCAAGGCCATGGAGAGGTACACTGACCCCGAGGAGTGGGGGACGCTGGAGAAGAATCGTGAATGGCGTGATGGGCTCAAAGTGTCCGATGTTCAGCCGACTCTATAGGACCCAAGGGAGAGCAGGGTCAGCAGTGCCCCCTCCATCCCCCTGCACATTACTGCACCATTTCAAGCCGCCCAGCCCCTATTTCCTTCAATAAAAACTAATAACCTTCTCTGTCAGGAATCACAGCAACCCTTAAGTGTTGGACTGAAGGGGCCCACGCAGGATGGGCTGTAATTGCAGAACAGGAGTCCAACCCCAGCCCCCAAACCCGCACACACACACACTCAAAGATCCCTGTTTTACAGTGTGTTGGACTTGTGTATGTGCACTTTTTTCACTCAGCCTATCACTCCTCGTGGCTTTGCCGCTGATTGCATGCACTGCTCGGACTCTACTCAGCAATCAGCCAAAGGCCGTGGAGCAGCAGCTCAAGGACGTTTTAAATTGGAAGGATGCTGCGAAACGGGGAATGGCACATTCACAAAATTCACAAGGAAAGCAGGCCAGCTGCTGTAATGCATTATGGTGTGGGATTCAGATCTGACCATATAAATAAATATCTTTGTGAAAATCAGGATGTGCTGAGGGCTTACATATTTGTGATCATTGAGAGATATTGTCCATCCATTTTTTTTTTTTTTTTGAAAAGTGAGTACTGGGTCACAGGGCTCCTATCAAAAAAAGTGTGGCCATATTTTGATACTCTTTTTATAAAATACTGTTTTGGATATAAATTGATATAAATCCTATTTTCCTGCAGTACAGAGTCACTCACAAGTGGCATGTGCCATAAAGAGCTGCTTCATTGTTGACAAACGATAGATTTTTTTTTTCAAGTTTTGTTTTCTACAATGAATTATATGTAAATATCTACTTCGTCCAGCTCTCTTTGTGTTTTTTTTTTGTCTTATAAAATATCCTGTTACTATTGCCGTTTTAGAAACTGCTGCAAAATATTCAGTGTGTGAGTGAACTGTCCAAATAAATCAAACTGAATCACGAACAATTTCAGACTTTTTTTTTTTTTTTTTTTGCAAACCTGCTTGGATCAAAAGAGTGATTCATTTACAAATTTGGGATTATTAGTTCTGACTTTAAACAGCTGATAGAAAGCACATGACTTGATTGCTGAAATATTATCCGAGAAAATGGTTGTCAGGTAGATATACATCAATCCCATTAACATAAGCATTTATCAGTCATATTTTACTGGGTACACAGCAGTATTTTAGTGGTGCACATGCCTCAGTAAAAAGGGTCTAGTAATGCCCCTGGTTAGTAAATTAACATTGAAAATAGCATATAGAATGCTGCACTGATACCAGTTTCACTAGTTGCTACTCTAGATATGTACATCCAATTTATGAGTAACATTTTCTGGTCTATTTTTGCAGTAAGCATTTGTTTACTAAAACTGGCTCCATTTCCTGTAATAAAAGCCATAATGGTAAATTTGACAGGATGGTTATTGAGTCAGTGAGATAAAAGAACAGCCGTCACTGCCATTATATTTTGATTTTAAATGCACACTATTAGAGCGACCCAGAAAGGCAATTTCTCTGACTTTTGTTAGGTATATATCTGCAAACTTTTTGTAGTATAGAAACAGATAAAGAATGCATTCACTCCACCACGATTTTACTATCAAATGCACTATTCCCTCTATACCCCTCCTCTTTCCGCTCTATATCTCCATCTCTTCCTCCTTCTCGGCTCATTTTTAATGGCAGATGAATGAGACAAATGGCCCCTCTTTGCTGCCAACACTCGGGGCCCGGATCAATCGGAGGCCCAGCAGTAATTAACTCTTTGCTAAACTTACACCATTGATTTCCATTTAATGCTGAGCACCACGCTCTAAATGAAGACCGATACCTGGGCGCAAGGGTGGAGGACACTGTAGGGTGGCGAGTTGTGGGGACTTAGGGATCTGACAAATTGGGCCCCCTTTAATTGGGAGTGCAGCAGGCTTAGCGGGGCTCGGTCGGAGAGAAAGACCCAGCTGGGGACTAATTGGGGTGGGTTGTGCGCACTGGAGGGGACCCTGTCATTGTCTTTAGTTTGTTCCTCTGTTACTCTGCAGGGACCGGCTTGCCCAGCGACTGTAGTGATTCTTTATGGTCTTGGCGGAGCGATCATGTGACCAGGCAGCAGGGTGTAATCAACAGCCCATGTCTCCCTTATCTGTCTCGATCTGTATATCCATCTTTGCGTAGCAGAGCCGGGCAAGTTATTAAATACTTGAGGGCGTTAATGAATAGGATGCTTTCTCAGGCCTCGCTAAGCTTTTGTATTACAGCAGTCTGTCAAAGGCTTCCTTTGTTTGCACGTTCTAATTGAATCTGTACAAACACGATCCCCCTTCCGAACGGGGGTCTGCGAGGCAGCGGTTCGCCGCACCGAGGCACTGCAGACGGAGCTGTTTTCGAAGTTGGAGAACGTCAAACCTCATTTCGACAGAAGGCCGCTGACGGAGAACAGAAGGCGCGTGAAGCGCTTCCACAGCGGCGGATACATTCTGTCTTTTCCCGTCTCCTCTTTCTATTTCATTTATTCCTGACTTTGATACATTCTTCAGAAGCATTAATGGTTTAGTCTCAGATCAGTTTACCATCCCGCCGCCATCTATCAGGAAATTAGATGAAATTTTGCATTTGAGGCTATTGTTAGTGAGATTCTCTCTCTGTTCTCTGTAGTGCGATGGTTTGCCCGTGGCTTGATGGCTCTTGTCTGAAACAGTTCTCCATTGTTCTACGGCCTGGTGGGGCGCTCAATATCTCACTTAAACTGCTGTCACTTGCCAGCCAATGAACTTGACTTTAAACTTAGGGAAATCCAATTGGAGGCTAATACACCATAATGGGCTGATCAATACTAATTATGGGGCCCCCACGTCGAACAAAAGATATCACTCTGGGCTCACATACACTTATGTGTGCACGCAGCAGTTGACTTAGAGGATGTGCACGAGTGAGTGTGCGTTTGCTTGCATGCATGTACCTGTTTTATGTGAAATGTGAAGTGGTAGTCATGCTCCAGTGCTATGTTTGATAAATGCTCAATGTCCTATCAGATGCAGATCTCGCTTGTGAGATGGAAGCTGTTCTAGATCTGAAATTGGCCATGCAGACTGTTTTTAATGGGTCTCATACTGTTTTAATTGATCAGGTAGCACTGGTTAAGTCCAGACTCCTGCAGGCTGGCGGTGAAGTTAAGCCTGCTTACAGACTGAAATTTAAGAAAGACTCCAAACGGCTGTAAAGAACCGACACTGGAAGATTCAAATGGAAACGCAGGTCAAATCGTGTGTGAACAGTGACCCTAAAAAGTATTTGGAAACTTAAGCCGAACTATAAAACGTTGCATTGCATTATATCAATGGTTCACACACTTTTCAGGCCAAATTACCTCCTTCCAAGTCTCTTTAAATGCAAGCTTAAGAAATTTTAGCAGCATACACCATATTTAGATATTTAGAAATTGTGCAATCCGATTAAAAAATGTTTGCAACCATTTTAAATATTGCAATCCAATTTAAACACACTAATGTTTGATAAGTAAATATATTTATGAATTAGGTACAATTTACAATACAATTACAATTACTCTATTATTATTATACGATTAAAATAACTCTCTCTGGTGTCATTATCAACACAATGCACAAAACAGAGTGCTGAATCTTAAGTTTCAGAGTCAAAAGCAAACAAATACTTACATTTTAATTGCAAGTTTAAATATACATATATATATATATATATATATATATATATATATATATATATATATATTTGTGTACTTATACCTAACTAAAAAAAACATTACCTCTTCACATTCTGTGCTGCTAATGTCTTATTGATGCATGAAGATATATCAATGTCATTTGCTCCTCAAAATAAAACATTTTAAAATAACGTTATGAATGAAATGTATATTGTCATAGCCAGTTTTTCAGAGTTGTGCTGATAATATGTTACAATTATTGTTGGCTCTTTGAAAAATTGCTTTTGTTCCTTTTTTGTAAGTTGTTGAGGATAAAAGCATCTGGTAAATGCATGAATGTAAATGAAAAGGAAATTTTCTTCATTTAATGAAACATTTCTTGTTTTTTTTTAATTAATACTATTTATTATTTATAATTATTATTATTAACTACAGTATCAAATTTTATTGGCATTCATATAAGCATGGCCTAGTATCCAAATACTATATTTCTACATATTTGTAGGTTGTGTAGGATGAATCCAGCTTTTGTCCTGTCTTATTCCAGTGTCAGATTGGGTGAGGGTAGGCCTGGGACATGTGTTGCATGATAAATGAACATTTTCCGCTCACTCTCTCACCCTGTAGCACACAAATACATGTTTGTGTGTGTGTGTTTTCTGTGCGTACACATCCTGTAATTGCATTAAGAGAATGACGCACTTTCTTACTCTGTTTAAACTCATTGTAATTGTCAGTGAATGGTGCACTAGTGTGGTAATGTGAGAGGACAGAGGGACATCAATGAGAGATCGTTCATAAAACCCGGCTCAATGAGACAGAGCCTGTCTGGAATGCCACGTGCACTGACACAAACTGCCTGAGTGTGTTTGAAGCCTGACTGGCATCCACTCATTGTGACATGACTTTTATGAGGAAGAGATAGAGACGACCGGACAGAGGGGAAGAGAAAGTGAATGGGTGGAACCGGGATAGAAGAGGGAGAGGAAGATAAGACAGGATGCAGAGGAACAGAGACAGACAGATAAACAAAGAGTAGAAAGGAGAGGAAGTCGGACAGAGCTGATGAGTTAAACCTCATATTCTGTTTAGATTGTAGATAGATTATATCAGTCTACATATATACACATACATACATACATACATACAGAGTTCAGGCAAAGTGCAGCACTGGTTGTGAGGAGTGTGTGTGTGTGCCGAGCCAGTCTGTTGAGGTTTTTACTGTAGTGTGAAATTGTGAAATTTCTTACAGCACACACCAACAAATCAAGAAGAATGACTTACACACGTTTGCATACACAGTCAAGGGAGAAACACAGCTATACTGTATGGAATGGAATTTTCTTGGTATTATATGCTTTATTCAGAATGTTCGAAGCTAAATCAAGCTTCCGTGGTCACACGGTCGGAAAGAGGGAGAAAAATGGGTGACAAAAATGCACCTGAAATAAAAGTGTCTTGGTTGACTTGCATATATAATTGTCAACCTTTTTACAAGTTAAAGTATGACTAAATTATTTTAGAGACCAGGGAACCACTTTATATTAGGTATCTTTAAAATAAGCATTAATTAAATTAAAGTACTTTCTAAATGTTTATTTTATAAAGTACACAATAAATTTTTTTTTTTTTTTTATTTAAAATTGTAACAGTTTTTTTTTACTTGTTTTAACTTTAAATTGAAATTAAGCATAAAAGTAAATAAATAAATAATAATTACTATTTCAAGTTTTAAATTAGTTTGTGTACTTTAAATATGTACACAATAAATGCTTGTTTTTTATATAAAAAGACTTATATATTTAAGTGTTTGTGTGTGTGTGTGTGTGTGTGTGTGTGTGGGTGTGTGTGTGTGCGTGCGTGCGTATGTACAGTACCTTGCGAAAGTATTCATACCCCTTCATTTTTTTCATGTTTTGTTATGTTGCTGTCTTATGTTAAACTGCTTTTAAATTACTATTTTTCCACATCAATGTATACTCCATACACCATAATGGTAAAGCAAAAAAACAGGTTTTTAACATCTTCACAAATTTATTAAAAATAAAAACTTAAATGATTCCATTGCGTAAGTATTCATACCCTTATCTGGGACAGTTGGAATTTAGCTCAGGAGCATTCATATTGCTTGTAGATATTAATAAAAGGTCTAACAGCTGATAATGCATGTCAGAGCAAAAACGAAGCCCTGAGGTCCGAAGAACTGCCTGTAGAGCTCAGAAACAGGGTTGCGTCAAGCCACACATCTGGGGAAGAGTTGAGAAAAAAATTCTGCTTCACTGAAGGTTCACAGAAGCATGTAGTCTCTGTTACCCTTAATGGAAGACGTTTGAAACAACCAGGGCTCTTCCTAGAGCTGGCCTCCTGGCCAAACTGACCAATTGATAGAGAAGGGCTTTGGTTGGTGTAGTGACCAAGAAGCTGATGGTCACTCTAGTTGAGCTCCATGATCATATGTGGAGACAGGAGAAACCTACAGAAGGACAAACATCACTGCAACACTCCACTGATTTGGACTTTATGCCGGTGTGGCAAGACTCAATCCTCTCTTCAGTGTAGACACATGAAAACACACTTAGAATTTGCAAAAAAGCACCTAAAGGACCCTCAGACTGTGAGAAACAAGATTCTCTGGTTTGATGAACCTCAATTCCAAGCATCATGTTTGAAGCAAACCAGGCACTGCTCATCACCTGCAGAGTACCATCCCAAAAGTAAAGTGTGCTGGTAGCAGCCTCATGCTGTGGGGCTGTTTTTCAGTGGCAGGGACTGAGGGACTCGTCAGAGTAGAAGAAAAGCTCAGTGCACCAAAATATTGAGATAGCCTTAAACCCAGTCCAGAGCGTTCAGAACCTCAGACTGGGCAAAAGGTTCACCATCCAAAAGGACAATGTACCTAAACGCACAGCAAGAGTGGTTTATAGACAACTCTGTGAATGTCCTTGAGTGGCCCAGCCACAGCCTGAGCTTGAACCCAATCAAATATTTCCAGAGAAACCTGAAAATTCTGCTCCCGTCCAACCTGACAGAGCTTGAGAGGTGAAGAGGTGAGGAGAAGAATTACAGATAATTGCCAAATGTTGATGAGCAAAGCTTGTCGCATCAAACAAAAAAGGCTTGAGGCTATAAAGGGGATTCAGCTATATATTTAGTTAAGGGTATGGATACTTATGCAATGTACTTATTTCAGTATTTTATTTTTTAATAAATTTACGAAGTTGTGACAATTCTGTTTTTGCTTTGTCAATATGGTGTACAAAGTGTAGATTGATGTTGGAAAAAGTAATTTAAAGGAGTTTAACATAAGGCAGCAACATAAAAAAAACAAAACATGAAAACTGTATATAGCATGTAAAACACGGCACTGTATATAGCTATATATATATATATATATATATATATATATATATATACATACCCTAAAAGTGTAACCAAATATTATTATATAAAATATTAATTATTGATTATTATTATTTGCGACTTTCACAAATTAATTTTAAACTTAAAATTGCATTTTTTTCTTATTTCAATAATTATTTATTGTGTACTTTATAAATTAAGCATCTACATATTGTGTGTTTGTGTATATTTATATACGTAAATATATTACTTTTAAAAGATTTTCAAGTTTAAAAATAATTTGTCTGCTTATTTACTGAATATATATGTACAATATATGTCAATATGCCACAGATGGCATGAATAGACCTTAATTTGAATTTAACCTGGAATATTTTTAACTCTCTTATTCTTTCTTTAAATAAGTCAGATTGTATGAGTTTGATGGCGCCTTTGAGACCACCAAACCTCATGTCATTTTGATCGCCCATATATTGCGACTTGTAATCATATTGCGGCTTATAACGATAATGGTCCTGCAGTCCATAAAAACGGCTTTATATTTCATAAACATTAATTCATACTACAGGTGTGTCTGAAGTATACAGCCAATAATGACCTAAGTAGCTAAATAAAACGCTATATTAGTTTACGATGGCTTTCTCTAGATTAAGAGGAGAGTGCACAGGCACGTCTCATGTGTATGAATTTATACGTGTGAGCTGTAAATCCACTGACGTCATGCATTAGCTTAATGGCATTGTTTCGTCGCGTTCTATCAGGATGCATGAAACACAATGGCATGTGTAGCGTTCCTCCGTTCCCCTCCCCCGAATCCACTCTTATTCATTTTTCTTTGCCGTTTTCCCTTCTTCACTCATATTTCTATGCCCCTGCACTATCTTGGACAGTCTCTCTCTCTCCCTCTCTCATCATTTTAATAGTGGACCTCAGAGCGGTTGCCATGTCGACCAGCCAGCATATTACTATGGCAACGGGTCTGTGAGGCGAGCCTGCTGATTAGGGAGAGATGTCTAGTGTAGCCTGGCCAACAGTGAGGTGCAAAGAGAGAGGGAGAGAGAAGAGGTAAAGGGAAAGGTGTCGGGGGGGGGGGCTGTCGTGTGTGTGTGTGTGTGTGGTCTTGAAGTGTGTAAGGCCTTCTATAATTAGAACTGGGTAGACATTTTTACAAGCCTAGATCGGATCCGTATAAAGCCACAGCCACAAATGTGCGGCTCGCTGTTTTATTTCCCACAGCAGGACACGTTTAGTTAGTGGTGTTGACCTGGGGCACTCAAGTTAATTGTCTTTTTGCCTTTATATTTCTTTGTCTGCCTAATACTTTCTTCATGCTTCTCAATACGTGTCCTGTTTGTTTCTATTTCTATGCACTTAATTTCTCTTAACCTCTTGGCTTGCCAGTGGTTCTGGCAAATACACACATCACTTTTACTATTACTCATACTTTCGTTTTTTAAAAAACCTTAACACAAACTATTAATTTTGCATTCAAGTCCTTCTAGGAAGTTCCTACTTACGTGTTAAGAAATCACAATTTCTGCATGATATGTTCACAATGTGCATTCATAATTTAAGTCAGAGTAAAATTGACTTTTTCCTCTTTCTTTTTCACTTAATGACAAAGGCTAGAAGGTTTTTTTTTTTTTGTTTGTTTGTTTTTGGTGTTAATACAAGAAATATTAGGGACCACTTCATGTTCTTACTATAGCAATAACAGTAAATAATGCATAATTGCATGCAACTAACCATAAACCAAACAGTATAGTAAGTACATGTTGGTAATTAATATTACTCAGTACTTAAATGTATAATTACATTTTAACAAGGACATCTTAAAAGTGTCATCTTAAAAAGGACATCTTAATATTATTATGGGTATAAAATATTATTAATGTAGAAATGGACTATATCATTTTTCATCAATTTACTCACCCAGCAGCTCAAAAAGTCCTGTTACGACTTGATTGTGGGATTTATGTGTTGCAAACTCATAAATACGATCATTCCAACAGGAAATAAATGTACATTAACTTTCCTGCATTGTTTGCACCAAGGACATGATTCTTGTTCAGCTTTAGGAGAGTCAGGCTATTATAAGCAAATAACCTTGCAATTTTTGTCTAGTGCCATTGAGCAACCACCCTAGCACCCAAAAAACCAACTTGACAACTATCTTGGCAAACACCTTGCAGTGCAATGTTTTGCATGGGCAAGCACTACTAATATTTACTTAAGAAAACCTAAAAATTTTGTTTGACATTTGGAGACATAGTTTTGCATAGCTAGTCATGCAAGAAGCTTCACAGCCTCAACATTAGTTGCTAAAATCATATTTGAGGCTGTACTTTTTCACTCAGAAATTACAAAAATAATTACAAAGAAATGGCAAATAACACATTGAACTAAACATGGAGTTCTAAAGTAGAAAACATACACTAAAAAAAAAAAAAAAAAAAAAAATACAATAGTTTTGCATAGCTAGACTTGCGAAAAGCATTACAGCCGCAAAATTTGCAGCTAAAAACCATGTTTTAGGCAATCCATTTTCACAAATTGCTAGTACATTTCACAAATAATTTCTAAATAATTTCAAAGAAATGGCAAGTAACACATTAAATAAAAAAAATTAAAAAAAAACCTTACAATTTTAAAGTAGAATGACTGGAATCTTATTTTCCTTTAAAATGTACTCTATAGCTAGTTTTGTGAAAGCATTACACTCTCAAAATTAGTAGCTAAAATCATATTTGAGGCTCTAAATGAGCTCTGTGGTTCCTGTGCGGAGGGTCCATTGGTTGATCTGGTTGGTCACGTCTTTGTGGGAAGGGGAGGAGGGTCATAAAAGAGCTTCACCCACAGCTATGGCATTAATGAACAGCACACGGGGGGCTGTACAAAGTTGTATCACCCCTCATGCAGTTACCAGGGCCCCCCAGACCTTCCTGATCTATCAGAAAAACTAATTACAACATCTAATTAGGGAGAGAAGGAGAGAGACTGACCCATGCAGCTCATTTAGGACAGTAATTACGTCTTATTTATTATTCATCTCACAGCTAAATAAGACTCTGACATTTCAATAACAATAAAAGATGGAACATTTAAAACAAAAAATGTCCGTACTAATTGCCCATTTACAGATGAGAAACAGGATGTTGTTATTTGCATTTGAACGCAGTGGCGACGCCGGTATGGAAGATGAACGCGGAGAATGAGGTTGCGCTGAGCTCACAAACGAGGCTGACCCTCATCACAAGCCGACCATTATTTTTTAGTGGCGCTGCATTTATTAGGGAGTCTGATTTTTAATGGCCCTCTTTTTCTCTGTTGTGTCAGGTCTTTACAGAGAGCGGTTCTTCCGCCTGGCCTCTGCCGTCCGCCTCTTGAACCGCTTCGCGACACATTAAGTCGCCACTTTGTTAAAAGCCTGTGTGTGGCTCACTGCCAGAATGGAATCAAAAAATTATTAGAAACAGTGTTCAGAAAATGGCCGGCGTGAAGGATGCTGTGGGATATTTATTAGATTTTTATGGCCGTTTTTTACAGTAAACCTCCCCCAGCTCTAGCCACCTTTGTACATTACAACGTTTTATCTTCCATTTCTCTAAAACTCCTGTTCTGCTCTTATCGTTCCCCCCCCACCCCATTCCGAAAAGCTCATTAGGCCAGTGTGCGTCTGCTGGTCTTATTGGCTGCGCTGGAGGTGAAGGAATAGCACATAATTATGAAATGGAGATGGCATTACGCTCATCAGGAATTATGGATGAGTCTCTGGGCGCCAGCCTCAGTGTCGATTCACCACGGGCCCGGCACAGGGAGAACGATGCTGATAGCATACGTTTGGGTTACAGGTAGAAAGGTCACCTAGAAGAACAGTATCTCATCACTCAGAACTCACACCCATTGCTCACATCACTGGCCTTAACCTACACACACACTTACCGCAGACATCACCAGTCACAGCTGACACTCGTGTCCTCCAACCTTGTATACTGTTGCTGAGGCAACCACCACCATCGCTGTTCACCCTACTACTTCCACAATAGGACATCTCTGATGGAAACCCTGCAATCTGAACCTTCTTAGTCAGAATCAGGTCTGTACTAAATCCTACCTGGTCTCATGACGAAAACATAGATTTCGCAAGATGCGAAATATGTATCAATAAGTACATATCACTGCAGTTTCCAACAGAATTGAGCACTAGAGGCAGTAAAACAGTGAGCACTTGTAATTGATTTCGTACACAATTATGATTACAGCTCCATATGTTTCATTTTCCGGATGTAACAAGCTTGCTCTGTAGCTCAGCGGGCACGGAATTGAATTTAGGATGAAGAATCCTTGGGTATGAATCCTGTCAAAAACATGACTCATGATGAAAGAGCTGAAAGATGAAAGCTAAAATAGCAAGCTAAAATAGCATGCTTGCGGTTGCGTTTTTACGTCACATTCGCTTTTGTTCATACTTTTGGGTAGGTTTAGGTGTAGTGCAGATGATAAGTTATTTTAAAACGTCACGGAGCATTAGAATTATTGCGTCACTCAACGGACATTTCAAGTCAGAACTGAGGTGACGCCTACAGAACCAGCGTCACATAAAACGCACCATATGTACGTTCATCTGTTCTGGGAGAAAAAATTAACTCTTTTTTAGTGCCACCCAGTGGACATTTCACAATAAATATGTCACAAAACATACATGGCGGTACATATTTCCCGTTTTGCTAAAAAGTTACCACAGGTACGTTTCTGTCATGAGACCAGGTTGAGTAAAGCTTAGTAAGCTGTCTACTTAGATAGCATCACTGCCTATGTTATGGAATAACTTCCGACATGAAGGCTATTTCATAATTTTCGTAGACAGAAACATAATAGGATACCTCATTGTGGTAAACTTAGAGAAATAAATAATTCAAAATGAAAGACAATGTCTAAAGAAGATTAAATAGTAAATTTAATACAAAAATTTAACAAAAATGTAGTCATGTAATAAAATTTTGATTAGCTTAGCCAATATTTTTGTATATTTATTCATAGTATTGTTGTGTTGTTATCCTTATGAAAAGTAACCATAGTTTTGCTACCAAAAAAAAAAATATATAATATAATAATCTATATATATATATAGTTAAACCATGGTATCTGTAGTAAAACTGGTAATACAAATGGTAATCAATCTACCAAAAAAAAAAGAAAAAAAAAGAAAACATGGTTACTATAATTTTACTACAATAAAACCATGGTTAATTTTTTTATGAACAAGGTTAAGGATGTTCCCTTAGAAGGTAGCAGCCTATGTAGCCAGTAAGGCTGCTCATTAGGTTTTAGTACAGAGTTGCAGATTTGTTATGACACTATGGCTGAGAAAAAAAGTATAAATATGTATAAGCATGTCCGTGATAAGGAAATTTAAAAAAAGAAACACATATATTTTTACAATTTACAGTATTTTTGATTACATTTTTTTATAATTACACTCACACACCCAAACACATATTTATATCTAAATATTAATAAGCAGCGAACTTTTAAGAAATATCACAACAATATTCCAATTACCTAAAAAAGGTTTCCTTTTCAAGAATTTCATTATTTTTATTTATGGCTTTTCTGTGTATAACCTTCTATTTGCTGAAATAACCCCGTTAAACACTGCTTGAATGACTCATTATAAATTGAAGAATTAACCTGTCAGTTTTTTAAAGTGCATAACTATTGATGGTTTGCATTTAGATATGTAATGCTGTTTATGTGTAATGAGGACTTTTGGACAAGTTAGCTTGTTATGTAGTTCAGCTTGACTCTCACATTATCACTAGATAGATGGGCTCCTGTGAGACTGCTAAGCCAGGCTGATCAGAAGGGAAGAAAGGAAAGGAAAAGGAAAGAGAGGAAGAAATTGCAATCAGTGACTTGCTCGTGATCCAGTGCATTTAGAGTGTTCGCCTCCTCCCGCCCACTCGAGACCCTAAACCCAGAACTTACTCTGTGCCAGTGCAGTAAACAGGTCCAATTAGAACAGTTTCCCAAACACACAAACATACACACACACACAGACAGAGAACATAATGCAGCACCAGTAGCAGTTGCCAGCATCTTAATGCACACTAATCTTTAGGATGTTTACCTGCTAATATGGCTTGATTCAATAAGTCAAGTGGCGACAGACAGATTTCCAGAGAACTAGAAATCAACTGTCAATATTTGACTCAGTATGCACAAGGTTTCTTTGTGCTAATGTGTAAGGCGAGTGTGTATGTCTGTGTTGTTCTGCTGCATCAGAATTAATATTAGAGATAGATTAAAATATTTGCACTGATGTTGACCCTTTATGGGTCAATGATGTGTAAGCATATCCATTATATATATATATATATATATATATATATATATATATATATATATATATGTAAAAATTTAAATTTAGTTATTTAGCAGACGCTTTTATCCAAAGCGGCTTACAAATGAGTACAATGGAAGCAATCAAAATCAACAAAAGAGCAATAATATGTAAGTGCTATGACAAGTCTAGTTAACCTAATGCAGTACACGTAGCAAAGTTTTGTTGTTGTTGTTGTTGTTGTTAATTATATAATAAATTTAAAAAAAAATAGAATAGAAAAAGAATAGAGAAAGCTAGTGTTACAGGGTTTTTTAAGAGAACAAGCAGTTAGAAAACAAATAGTGTGCAAGTCTTAAAGGGTCAAGTGTTTTTTTTGTTGTTTTTTTTTTAAAGAAAACAAATAGACTATATAGTCTATTTGTTTTCTTTCCCAAAATATGCTATTTGAATTGCATTTTTAATGAAAAACTAATATTAATAATAACGAGGGTCATGTCATTGACCCTTATAAACATTTATTCACACATGCATATAGACACATGGACACTTCAGCAGAGAGAATGATTTAATTGTTGACCTTGTGGATGCAAAAAGGAGAGTTGAAGCCCGGTGACCCATATAGACTGGAGGAGTTGTTTTGGGGGGCGTCTCTCTCCTTTCCCCCTCCCTTCATCCCTCTTTTCCTGTCTGCCTCGACTCCCTCTCGCTTTCTACTCCACTTATCAGCTGAAATAAGTGCCATCATCAGAGACTGGGATTGATGGCAATCCCAGCATGCACCCTGCTACATTATTTAAACCTGGAGTGGACATCAAGATTTCTGCTTTTGTCTTCTAGTCTTCAGCTGTCAGAGGTCTCAGATCTGTGATTCCTGTTGTGTCATTTAACCAAGCTCCAGCGTGGAGCGGAACAAAGAAGTCCAACAATTTGACAGATTTGAGCTCTGCCGCTGTATCTCAGTAGCCCAGTCCCAAAGAAACTGGATTTTGGCTTTACGGCCAACATGCAAAACCAGATGCACGGACTGAGAGAAAGTGAAAAAGAGAGTGAGCTCTTCACCTCAGGGCCGTGGGGGAAGAGTTTGAACAATGTCTCCCCAGGGGGGTGATATTTTATAGTTTGTGTCCATCAGTGGCGTGGCCCGGGGCGCTGAGGTTGACAGTAAGTGCTCTCAACACCGCTGACACTGATTCATCTGAGCTACAACATACATGAGACGAGGGGAGCGGGGTGAAAGAGGACGAACAAGGCAAAAAAGAGAAGGGAACGATGTCGGGACGACATCTTAGAGCCCTGGTCGCACGACATGGACTTGCACGAGACCTTTGTGTTCTTGCGTTTGTTGGTTGGGCCGCCCGGTTTGAGAGCGGACCCTCCAATCTAACATGGCATTTCAATTTCTCCTTCACTCCACATGCTCTGTTCCCCTGCTTCTACATTTATATAGCAGAGGAAGACTGCGAACCCCGGGCCCACAGGATACGCATACTAAGCAATCAATGTGTCACCTCTTCTTGACAATCCCTCCCCCGCCAATACAGAAGATCTGCTCATTTTTTCTTGTCAGCAGAGGGTAATTTGCTGTATTGTGATTCGCCCCAATAGCTGGGTGATGGAGGTGCATGAAGGGTCCGGACCCAAACCCCCACCATCCCACGCACACGCGTTCTAGACGGCCTCCTCGGCTCCCCACCCAGAGCCGCATCTCCATCTGAGGCTGTTAAATGTGATAAGCGTGGAGTGTGGCACAGGGGCCTCTGATTAATAAAAGATGGGGCTGCTCCGAGCTCCCAGGGGGATGTCCTTTCTGAACCGACCCGCCCCACGCGCGCACAGACGCTCCACACAATGCCTCTTGCACCCACACAATAGACAGGAAATGGGGAGCGAGAAGCAATCATGGAAATATAACATATAAAACGTCTGCGTCCTGTGCCCCTCGCATCTCGCACATGTGCATTAGAATGGACAGCAATTCGCCTTTTGAAAAGCCAAAAATATGACTAATATATTCACATATTTGGGAGATACATATGTGAGACGGGAAGTCTGATACCCCGCTGTTTTGGAGCACAAAAAGCAAATTTTTACTTTTATATATTCAGATTTTGAACGTGTGCACTGATGCAGTAATGTTTTTTATTGTAGATCTATATTGAAGAGAGGGACATTACATCCGTTTGCATATTTATGGATGAATGTGTGAGCGATCCGGATGCTTCCATGCAGAGAAGCTGCGTGGAACCGTGTCACCTCTTCACTCATTGACATGTAATGGCTTTGTTACCAACAGACGCTTTGTCCTTATTCTCCTCATGTTTACAAGAAAAGACAGCATAACCCTGGTTGCCCATGGAGACCAGAGACATCCCCTTTTCTCCCTTCCTTCTTGGCACTTGAATGTTTCAAATTTAGATGATTCATCCTCTTTATTTTTGGCTTCAAATGAAAAAACTGCGGGATAAATCATAGAAACACAAATGTAATCATCAGGACACGCATGTCTGATCTTTTTTGCAAAATTTAGCAAAATTGCATAGCTATTCCTCAAATAACACAGCATAAACCTAAACACACTCACACGTACACACACAAATGCTCATCAAACCAATACCTCCATCAGGTAGCTTGTAGTTGTTCTCTTTAAGACTCTGTGCACTTGCTGCTGTTTTTTTGTAGACGCTGCATTTATCTTTTCATAGCCACGCCCCCGCCACGGGACGAGACAATAGCAGGACGTTTCTAATTTTCTGCTGAATAATGGCGGTCATGCTAAAATGAAATAGGTCAGAGGTCAGTTTTGCTGGATGTGATTTCTGGGGACGTGGACCTTTCCCTTTTCATAAACGCGATGCTTTAATTTGATTCCATTGAGTATTGTCTTTTCAGAGAAAATAGCTTATGCTTTGGATGAATTTCATATGACAACATTATAAATTCAGATTTACGACCAGCATTTTGGAATTGTATGTCAACCTTTGGGTTTATTTACTTATTCTGTAATGAGTGCATCCAGATACGATGCAGCTGTGCATGTGCACTTCTGATATTCATGTGTCTGTGTCCCTTTTGACCTCATCAGTGGGCTCCTCCCACTAGCCTCAGCTGAAATAGATTGATATAGCCGGTGCATGAATATGTATGCAATATGCACATTGACTTGAACTTGGTTTTGACCTTTGTTTCCATAAACAATATACATATACAAACAGGCTTCACTCTGGACAATTGAGGTACATAAGATCTTTCCATACATTATTATATTTTTTTTTTTTTCCTCACAGCATTTCAGTAACGCATGCATACACCCACAAAAAAAAAAAAAAAAAAATAAATAAAATAAATGTTTATGTATTTATTTTACTAGCCAAAACAGATAACAGTTACTCTCAATAACAAAAAATTTAAAATCTCGGCAAATATTATTGGCAGAAATGTAATGATGATATGTGTAAAATCTAACGGAATTCTTTACACTTTTTGACAAAAATCTAACAACACATTACATAATCTCTCTGTAAAACTGAATAGAAATTCCTTGTGAAATCTAAGGGGTGTGATAATGAAATTCATTATCATAAAAAAAATTGGCAATACTTCTCAAAATACAGTAATGATTATAGACAAAATTAAATGGCAAATTTTAATGCTCATTTTTGGTAAAGCATTGAAAAGGCAATTTTTGACCAGTTGTAATGTCAATTAGGGGAGAACATTGCATGACAAATTCTAAAATCTAATGGCAGTAATTTTAATATTCTAATTGCAAAACTGAATGGAAATCCAAATTGAAGTCTAATGGATATTACTGTCAAAAATCCAATGTCAATTATGTGTAAAATCTAATGGAATTAATACCAAAAAAAAAAGAAAAAAAGAATGACAATTGTTGACAAAATCCAATGGCAGCTCTAATGCAAAGTATTGGTAAAATCTAATGTCAGTTTCTGGGAAAAAAAAAACAGCAATGGCAATTAGTGAAATCTTTTAATAACAAATTGTAAATCTGATGCCAGTTATTGGTTAATCTAATTGCAAAACTGAATGGAAATTCTAAGTATAATAAGTATAATAATACTTATAATAAGTATCGCTTTTCATTTATTCTCTTTCCTATTACTTGTGCACGTCTCTTTCTCTTTATAACCATTTCTTACTTGTATGTTTGGCACAGTTATGTTTTTAGGATTACTGTTAAACTAATGTAGTTTGATTTGTATATGTTATCTATTTTAATTTTAGTTACAGTTGTAGTAATGTTTGTCATTTTATTAGTTTTTCTCAGAGGTGGGTAGAGTACCCAAAAGCTGTACTCAAGTAAAAGTAAAAGTATTTGAATAAATATTTACTCAAGTAAAAGTAAAAGTAATAGTCTGAATAATTACTTGAGTAAGAGTAAAAAAGTATCGGATAAAAAAACTACTCAAGTAGTTAGTTACTAGTTACTTTGGATCATATACTGAATATAGTTTATTTTTATTTAGATATATAGATATTTATATAAAATTTATACACACACACACACACACACACACTTTTTACTTTTAATGTTTTTTTTTTTTTTATTTTTTTTTTATGTAATTTATTTCAGTGATGCAAATCAGAATTTTTATCAGCCTGATTTATTATCATTGCTGTTATTTTTTAGCTTTCTATTCATAAAGAATCCTGAACAAAATGTAACAGGTTCCAAAAAATATTAAGCAGCAAAACTGTTCCCTGTTGAAAAAAAAACAGCATATGCTGGTAAGGTATGTTTTGAAGCATGGGATGTTGGTTTGAGCTGATTTAAGGTGGTCCTTTGCTGGTTTATGCTGGTCCTTAGCTGGTTTAAGCTGGTCATGTGCTGGTCTTAAGACCAGCACATGACCAGCTAAGGACCAGCTAAGGACCAGCTAAGGACCAGCTAAGGACCAGCTTAAACCAGCAAAGGACCAGCATAAACCAGCATCCCAGCTTCAAAACATACCTAACCAACATATGCTGTTTTTTTTTTTGTTTTTTTTTTTTTCAACAACACTGGTAATAAATCAGTATATTTGAATGATTTCTGAAGGATCATATGACTCTGAAGACTGGAGTAACAGCTGTTAAAATTTCTGATTTGCATCACTGAATTAAATTAAATTGTATTTTAAAGTAGCCTATATTAATTATGTATTATAAATGTATATCTATATAACCTCTGACACAGAGAAGAGTGAAAACTCCTCACATGACCGCTACTGAACATCTGAACATAACGAAACAAATGCACATGGACGGATCTTCTTCCGTCTGTTCTGCAAAATATAAACAAATGTAGCCTTTATTTGTGCAAGCATAAATATTGTGAAAATATCAATATTAATTGTGTCTAGGCAAAGGCATTCCTCCTGAAACTAACGCGGGTTTGGCGAGTGTTCATTTCATACTCTGTGACGGCTTATTTAATGAATAAATTATGCATTGTATTTAATGTGTAAGGTACATGTACAACAAACTGGTAATGTCATAATAGTATCGTGTACTGTAATCGAATCTATACCTGTGGAACCGGTAAACACACGCGGTGTTCATCTAATAAATATCTTCATAGCTAGCAAACCATAGCCTTTGCAGATTTGCTTTCAACTGACTGTAGATCCAAAGCCACGTCTTCAGCACTCTTGATGTTACACCTCTGAGTGAGAGCCGCTTCAGACGATCAGTGCGTACGGCAGAACTGAACGAATCATTCAAACTGATTCGCGAACCAATTCACTGGTTTGCCAACTGGTTTGATCAAGCCTTCGAACAGAATTGACTCAAAAGAATGAATCATTTGCGAATGGGCATCGCTCATTACCCAGAAAAAAATTAGACGGCGCTTTTGGAATAAATTGAAGCATTTTTAACTTGTATTGCATTAAGATAAAGTAACGAGAGGAGCGTCGCCCACAGTAACGAAGTAAAAGTACCCATTTTTAAATATACTCTAAAAGTATTAGTTACCCAAAAATTTACTCAAGTAAATGTAACGAAGTAAATGTAACTCGTTACTACCCACCTCTGGTTTTTCTATTATGTCTGTATAAATTATTTATTAAGTTTTAGTTTTATTTAATTTGAGTTATTTTAGTACTTCAACAAACTACATGGAAATGAAATAATATTGCATTTATGGATATTGTGTGTGTGTGTGTGTGTGTGTGTGTGTATGTCTGTGTGTGTGTGTGTGTGTACATGTAGTTGTTTTTGGTGTTTGGCTTAATTTTATGTTAGAATCATTATTACACTCATACCTTTTGTTCTCTTAATATTTTCAATTATTTGTAGCTTTATTTTGTTTTCATTTAAATGTTAAGTTTAGAAATTTTGTCATATGCATTTCTCATTTTTATTTAATTATTATTATTTTTTTTATGTGTGTGTATATATACTATTTATAAAGTTTTAGCTTTTAGTTTTGGATCAGTTTTAATTGTTTTAATACTACAATTGATTGTTTCTGTTGTCCTCATTTGTAAGTTGCTTTGGATAAAAGCGTCTGCTAAATGACAAAGTAAAGTAAAGTAAAGTAAAGTAAAGTAAATTCTAGGAGAAATCTAATTGATATTATTGGCAACAATCTAATGGCAATTATATGTAAAATGTTCATGCCAAAAAATTATATGTAAAGTGTTCATGCCAAAAAATCAATGACAATACCTGGCAAAAAAGTAATGGCAATTGGTTGAGAACATTTCATGACAAAATTGCAAAAACTAACGTCAGTTACTGGTTGCTGTAATCAGAATGGAAATCTTAACGAAATCTAATAGCAATTCCTCTCAAGTGGCACTCTTCATACAAGCACTGTATTTATGTGTTTGACATTTCTCCCCACTCCATGTTCTCATCTACATTTCAGTCCATATCTGTGCTGGCGTGAGACTCCATTTCCCAGAGAGCAGCACAGGAGAGGAGGTGGAGTTGCCGTACTCTCTTAAACTGCTGCCCTGGAAGGTCATTGCTCACAGTCATGTGAGAGGCCAGTGCGGCCCCTTGGGCCCTATGACAAACAGAGCTGCAGTGCTGAGGTGTGTGTCAGGGGTGTTTTTCCACAAAGCATTCTATAAAAGTGTAACCACTCCGTGTTTGCCCTTTCCTCCCTGTACGCACGCACAACTCAGCCAACAGGCCCCTAAAGAGCTCTTAAGAAATGCTGAGCCAACACACAAGCTGGCCCTGCTAGCAACTCTAGTAATTCTCTTTCTCGCTCTTTCTTCCACTTTTCTGTCCCGCGTTCCCTCGCTTGTGCTGAATCACGGCAGACTGCGACCACCTCGGAGGGGAGAGCAGGAAAGGCGGCGCTTGTTTGGAGCCTGAAGCTAATTATGGAGCATTAGAGCAGGGCTAAATAAATGTGTAGTGTTGCTAATTGCGTGCCAGTGAAAACAATAACTCTACAACAGATGCCCAAGGGCACAGGGGGACGAGAGGCTCTGGGAATAGAGGGCCTTGGCACAGGGCCATCAGCGGCCCCTCCTCCAACCCTCCTGCTACCTCACCAATGATCTGTGCCAGCAGCACTGAGAAACACATGCAACCTGGCATCAACAGTTAGCAGTCAAGCTGTTTCTGCTTGTGTGTATGCGCTTCTGAGTGTGCGAGAGAGAGTTCCCATCATTCCCAAGCTGATGTTGCGCATGCAAACATGCACCGCAGCAACAGCAGCAATCGGTCCCTGCCACCTTCACACATCGCTGCATTAATAAACATGAATTAGTAATAGCACAATTAGATCAGGCCTGCAAAAAGAAACTGCGAGAGCACAAACTCACGCTTCTGAGAAGCTCTGTCACTCAATTCCTAATACTGTCCCAATACATCTGTTTCTTTTAGTTCTCACACGTCTTTCTTTGTATTTCTGTATGTCTGTGTGTCTGTGTTCTAGGTTTGGATCCGCTCTGTGACGGGAGACGGCGTTTGAACGGTGCACACTGCTGGATCTCCGGTGGCCTGCCGGTACGTACGCCCACTCTTGCGCAGATTTCCCAGCAGCACCTGAGTGAATGAGGCTAACATGAGTCTTTACACCCGCTTAGGCCGCACGCAGGACATGAGTGACAGCGTCACATCACAACTTCACATGTCAAATTGGAACTAGAGATTCAATCACACTCTATTCTACTACAAAAAAAAAAAAAAATGACAGGGAATCTGAAAAACACACTCGCATTCGAACTTACAGTGGCCTCTCAGGTCTTTACCGCAGTGTTTAGATAAGATTAGCCTATCTCTCACAGCCAGAAATGAGTAGCAAACATATGAGTCTGAACTGTTACAGCTGGGATGTGCTTAACACACACACAGGTGGACTGCAGACTGCCTGTCTCAGGGCCAAGCCGAGGCTCCCTCAGCAGGACTTACGCACGCACATTGCAACGGAATCTCCTTGTAATCCAGTCGTAATGTAGTGCTAACATACTGGCAGACACACACTGCCACAGGCTCTTATTGATCATTTTACTCGCACACAGATACACACAGTCCTGCACTCACAGGTGTGCACATATACTCTTGTGGCCCACTGACATATTTGTCTGTTGCAACACTAGCCTGAGGAAGTGAAATCTTTCCTTATTCCCCTTTTTCCTTGTTTCTTGCAACCCGTTCCCTTTTTTCCTCATTTTTTTTCTCTACTGATTGGGGCATTAGCACAGATTGCTAATGATCCCTTCGTTTTGAAGCCTTTCTGCATCACAGTCTCAAGGGAGCCGTTTTCGTTGTGTTTTTACTAATTGCCATAATTTATTGACTTGTTAAGGTTTCCTGACCAATTAATTGTGCATTTTTCTCTCATTCTTAACAAATACTTGTCTTGCGCTCCTTAAAATAGAAGGACAGGATTTACTGATCTTTTATTATAGAATGAGGTCATTCCTTTTATGAAAAATAGAGCTTCCACATAATGTTTGTTTTCTTTTCCTAACTAAAAAGTATACATATCATTCTTCCCTGAAAATATACCGTATACCCAACATTAAAATTGCACAATAATATATTTTATTTACTGTAGCACATCCATCTTTGAAAGATGTCAGTGGATGATACCCACAGCCTGAATTTGAGTCTAAATTTAAGGTATAAACTTCTAGGTGAGTATAAATAAAGTGTTTTTGGTATTTTGAGCCACAGCACACCTCAGCTTCCCTAATGTAGCACCTACTGCAATGAATCAGGCGCTGGTAACATAATCACGCTAATAACCTACGGTGTGTCTGTGTAACCACTTAAAGAAATAGTTCAGCCAAAAATGAAAACTCACCCTCATGTTGTTCCAAACCTATATGACTTTCTTTCTTGCATGGAACACACAAGGAGATATTTAGCAGAATGTCCTAGCTGCTTTTCTCCATACAATAAAAGTGGATGGGGACCAAGGCTAACAATGGTGGCCATTCACTTTTGTAGACTGGAGAAAACAGCTTGGACCTTCTGCTAGATAACCCTTCTAGAAAGTCATATGGGTTTGGAACAACTTGGACAAGTTTTGGGTGAACAAAGTTTTGATCATAATCACAATCCAATGTTGTCTCCAACTCCGTAGTATAGGTCTTTATGTCACTGTGTCTCTTTTAGATCCATGTTTCAGATGCTAGTTGGCAACCAGGGCACTACAGCCAGCATGATGTCATGCCAGAGGTGTACGCCTTGAATGTGTGTGTTAAAGTGTACATTTCCATTACATAAAGGTATTCAACAGAAATAGAAGACAGGGCTTCATTCTCTTGGTTTTAGATTGTGGAGCTGATAGGTGATCAGTGGTCTGGCATCCTGCATCAATTCTCTTCATTATGGCCTGCAGACCAGGCCTGATCCTCAATCAGCCCTAAGCACATCAGTTGAGTACAAACCACAGTGCTGCCGAAATACACTTTGGTCTGGATCAATACAGGCCTCCCTTGGGCTCTTGTGCCTGATCCCCCCTGATGTGTCATGTGACTGAGTGGAAAGACAGGCCTGATTTTCTAAACAGCCTTCGTCTCATCCATTGTTCTCCACTGTAGGACCAGCAGCTCTTCTGTTTATTATCCAGACTTTTGTCCGAAAAGTGAGACAAATTTCTACAGTCAGTAGAAAGTTGAAAGTGTCTGTACTCCAAAAGCGAGGGACTGATACACGTCCAATGATTGATATCCAATTTTTGAACGTTCCACCGTGATCCATTGGTGCACACTTGGGGTTTACGAAAAGATCAGGCACCAAAATCCTCAAAGTGGCCCCCAATTATCCTCAAGGCTATCAAATGCATTGGACCTGCTCTCCGTGTGATGTTTTCTCATTATGAATTTCCTTCGGAAGTGATCGCCACCGTATTTAGCAGGCCTCCTTATGAGCGAGAAGTCATCAAGTATAGTCGTTCGCAGGTAAATTTTATGGTACGCGACTCCATCCTCGTCAACCAGAGGCATTTTTTTTCCTAGAGAGAATAAATGATAATTAAATTTACAAAGCAATCAGAATTAATCGCATACCATCTCCCACAGCGATTACACACCTCCGCCTCCCCCCGTGCACACATACGCTCATTTACTCACCAGGCCAAACCTGCGCCTGTTTTCGCTCATACGTTACCTCTCTCGCCCACTCCCTCTCTCTCCGTAAATTATTTTGTATACTTACGGCGAGACTCATTAGTCACCTCTCTCTTCCGCGGCTTAACGAGAAAGCGATTAGAATGCATGTTAACGCAGTCCCAATGGCTGCTCCTGCTCGCTTCTCTACGTCCACACCACACTGCTTTACCTTCAGCACTGCCTCCTTCTGCCTCTCTGTGAGATCTCCCCTTCTCTCCCCTCTACCTCTCTCTTCTGTGGCTGCAGCCTCTCTCTCCTTTCCTCTCTCTCTTTCCCTTTCCTCGTCCTCTCTGCAGCCTCTCTCTCCCTTTCCCTCGCTCCTCCCTCTCTTAGAGCTGCAGGCTGCTGGGGGTTTTAGACGGATCACTCTCACAATGCCTGATCAATACGGCTATTGATCGGCTGGCAAAATGTTTATAAAATCATCCCGGGCAACAGGAGCGACGGGGTGGAGAGGAGGAGTGCGAGCGAGGGGAGGGCCGTGAGGGCGATGCCATTCGGCCAGGGTAGAGGAGGCAGGGTGCCCCTGATTGGTCGCTTCCCTGCCCGCCTTGCCAGGCATCTAACGGGGTACGTTGTTCAGGCATGACGCTCCTCGCTTCCACTCCTGCGGCACTCTGTCGAACTTTCCAGCCCCACGAGCCGTCACCACCAGTGCAGCAGTGGCAGCGTTTTTACTGCACGCCGTTGACTGCCAGCCAAACTCTGACAGCACCCATCCCCCGACATCCCACCTCCCAGGAGTCAGTAACCTTCATTTGCATAAATTAGCAGGCGGCAGGCAGTGCCAGGCTCTTGACGAGTCGATGTCATGTCATGTCGTACCTCCTACCCTCACTCGCGTCCTGCTACACAAGGACACGCATACTCCCGGCCCACCTGCTTTGCAGGTTCCCTTTGGCATGGAATACCCTCTGGACCCTTTTCAATTTCACCGGCTCTCTGTGTGGCTCCTGGGACCCTGCTCCCACTATATCAGCATTATCAAACAACATGTCCCCACAGATCCCCCTGCTCCTGTGCGAGCTTGTGCTGGAAGATCTCAGACTAAAACACATGCTGAGTGCTGCCCTTGTCCCTGAGCACATATGCTGGGATCTTACTTTTCTGAATGGTTCTGCGGTTCCTACCGACAGTTTTCCCACCTCGCACTTAGAGATGCTAACCACAGCAAACCTAGCTCGCTGCTAATCTTTTCATCTAGAGCTCCATTCATGATGGAGAAGGACTCGTCCTTGGCATCCCAGCAGTCATGACAGTAAAGGATCATTAGCATTCATCAGCCATTCATCAGTGTTTGAGGAATAAATCTAATCTCCAGCCCTCACAAAGATGATAGAAAGATACCTAGAACAATTAAACTGTTGCATCAGGCTCCACTAATGCTTGAAATTTAGGAGCAGCTTCCACGTAGTGCAGAAATGTTTAGAAAGCCCACAGATTATTGCTGTAAAAGTTTTCAGACACAAAATATAACCACTCTATGTGGTGTATTAAGTAGGGTTTGGTGTCTTTAGGCATCTCACATTTTCATTTCAGGTCACAATCTTATTCCAAAATGATTTTCAGTGCAATTCAGTGTAGATTCAAATCTTTAACAAGTTGAGGTGGATTGTTGCCAATTTTTGTGTAAAGATTTTGCATAACAGCTGTGCTAAAATATGGCCAACCCACTAACAGAAATGGAATAAGTGAGTTTAATGATGTAGCATCGGGTCTGCAGCTTTCATTCTGTGTGAACTCTGGATCAGAGAACTTTATCAGTTTGTCAATCAGTGAGTGTCTTGTTTTCTGTGGCTGTGCACAATGATCAACTTTTAATTGTGTAATATATTGTTAAGACATCTACTGTATATATGCCACTACTGATGTGGTCTCTGTTGTTTTGGTATTGTCATTTGTCACGCACCATATGGCACTTACCTGTGTCTGTAAAGTTTTTTGATAAAGAGAATTATTAATAAATAATGTCAGTTTTTATTATGAATTTGTTTGATATGAGACTCTGTGATAAACAACCACAGTGTATCTGTGATATCCTCCTAATCCTAGTGTTTAGCGATCTTACCGCTGCTTCTCTGGAACTTGCCTTAAAACACTGTATTCGATAGCCTAGGGCAAAGTCGCATAGGTCAAGCCATCAAGTGGACTCTGTTTAATTAAGGTGGTGTTTTTAATTAACCATAAAAGCTACTTATCTCCCCAACTAATTGGAGCATAGATGGTCTCAGTATCAGGTCTGCTCTGAAATCCTAGCCCCGCTGAAATGTATTAATATTAGCATAAACTGCCTAAGAATATGAAAACTAGGAAAACTGGAACACTTACTTTCATGGTCTGATGTTAGTATCTTTGCAGATTTTGGCAGAATCTAAGTGACAGGTGACTTTTTGCAATTTTTGCATGACCATAAAGTTTGATTGGCCACACAACATTTGACATCAGCAACAATGGATATGGGGTTTCTTCTCCCTTTTGCTATGCTAACTATGCTTAATATTGCATCGCATTTTATTATTTGCATTATTTATTTTCCCCTGATTTCCATTCATGGCTTGTCACTTAATAGATGAGAGCCACATTACTAAACCAGACAAGTGACCAGTGTAGTGACTGATTCTGTTAGTGCTGGAAGGCCCTAGATGTTTATCCCTCACTCCAGTTTTTTGTTCTCCATCTTTATCTCTGTAACGTCTCAGTCTTTATCCTCTTACTTCTTTTCTTGCTTCTGTTCCTTCTTTTCTCTTCATTATTTTCCTTTTGCTTCTGTTCTCACCCATTTTACTCTTTCATATGCCCCCTCCCCTCCTCACGCTGCATAAGAGGGTGTTTTATTTATTCCATCAGAATGCAGAGGGGCTCGGGGTGTGCGAGCCTCACACAGAAATCAATTTCAGCTCAGCCAGTGGAACCAAACAAAGCGCCATGCTCATCGTAGCATCCATGTGCGCTCACGAAACCTATCGCGCTCATCTCTCCTCTACTTCCCTCCCTTCTTGGGAGACATTTTGTTCTCACTCTACCGCCATTATTGTCAATCGCTGTGCACAAGTGATGAGGTGTGAACACAGCTGGCAAATGAGTGATGGCCATGTGTATATCATTAGCAGCAAAATGAAGGAAACTCAAACAAGATCGTTGTCTGTTTGTACATATCTCTTTAATGATTCAGAGTTGTGGATTTCTCCCTTTTTATCTTACTCACTTTCATTCTTTCCCTTCCCCGCTCTTGTTCTTTCTTTTTCTTTGTCTGTCAGAGGACAATTGTATTACTCAGAGGTTGCTCCTCCATCTCAGGAGACTTAATGGAGTTCTCAGATGTGTTCTGTTCAAGTGTTTATTTTGATTTTGCTATTATAGCTATGCACAATTACATGGTTTGTGTCACCGGTTTGTTTGTTTTTTTGTTTATAATTTTTCCCTGATGATCATGTGTAATATTTTACAATAATTCATTAAGTATCATGAACTAGCATTTCTTAATCATGGTTAAAGTTAATTTTATATATACATTTTTTCAAGTAGTACAAGTTTGCTGATGTATTACAAACGAACATGAATTAACTATAAACAACAGTGTATTTAGGAATTAGATGTGACCTAGATTAATAAATGCTGTAAACTTGTTTATTGTTATGTTAGTTCATGGTATTTACTCAAGATTTTGTCTCTAAAGAAACATCTAAGAACTGGAGATTTGCTTAAAGTAAGAGTTTCAATTTTCTTTCTATTTAATCTCATTGCAGTCCAGGAGAAAATATTGAGATAGTAAAGAATGTTTTTTTTTTTTTCCATTGCATATACAGGCATATAATATGTGTATCTACTGTATATGCATGGTATGATTCATAAATCTGTGCATTAGTGTGTGTTTGTGGGTGTAAATGTGTCCTCAGGGTGTGTTGAATAGTAAGTAAGTGTTGATGATAATATGCTTTTGTGGACAGTGCTGTATAGAGGCCTATGGAAGCCACAACTCTGTCCCTTGGTCTATTTTTCTCGCTCTTTTTCTCTCTCGCTCCGCTTAATGTGAGTTCTGGATCAGCCTTATTCCTCGCTCCACTTTTATTGATTTCAGCGAGAAATAGAGGGAGGAAGAAAGAAAGGGCCTTTTCACGAAGAAGTTAAATGGTCAAGTAGCGGGTGGAGGGTGGCTTTCATCACTTATTGACGAGGTGGAAAAATGTCACTATTATGGAGGCCCTTTCAGGAGATAGCGAGCTGATTGGATGAGTGCCCTGGGGTCAGGCGGAGCACATTCCTAGCGCAACCAAATAAGTGTGTATAAAAGGCCAGAGGATTCAGTTGAACATGTAGAGGTCCCTCTTCACCGGTCGCCCTGTCTATTAGCTGTGTCCAAGCTACTGTCCGAGGCTACAAGGTGCTGTGCGAGGCTGTTGCCTGTCTTTCTTGTCGGTCTCTCTGCGGGAGGCAGTCTTACAGGTCTGATCTTGCCACCAATGAGTTGGTGGTAAACAAGTGTTTGTTTGTTAGTGTTCTGGCCTCTGTAGCCTGTCTGAAGAGGGAGTCAAAAGAAGCCAATGTTTGATGTGGCTCAACCGCATTCAAAGCCTCCAGCAGATAACGTCTGGTGCCAACTGGCCACACCAAAATTCAAACTAAAGTGCAGTGTGTGGGTGCTTGTGTGTGAGAGAAATAGGTTAATAGGAGCACGAAAGAATCAATGGAATTTACAAGGAACAAGACTGTTAGAGAAAAGAGTTGAGCAGACGAAATGGCAATGTGATTCCTGAAAGACTTCTGCTGACCTGTGGCTAGGGGTTCAAATATAAGTCACTCAGGCTGTTCTGGGAGTTTGACGTCAAGGCCTTTAATTAGGGAAGCGCATCATCTGGCAAGCCGGTCCCCATAGAACGAGACTAGAGCCTAGCAAAGGTCAGCGTGCCACAGAACAGACACTGGATGGCTTAATCTGAGGTGAAATGGTTGCTTTTCTAAATTGATTCCAGTTTGGCGAAGACAAGGGCTGCCTTGTGTTCTAATTGAGCCACTTGAAGACTTGGGCGGAAAGCGGGAACCCTCTCTGAGGAAGGGTTCATAAAGCAGGACACACGAACAAGCAAAAATTGTTCAACTGACATCTGGAGCAAAGCTGTCTCTGTGTGCTGCAGGAAAACCAGTAGGCATGAAAGCGCAAACTCGCACTCATTCACACATGCTCATCCAACTGTTTGGGGATTGGATATCTAGTCTTGTTTTCACAGTGCCGCTGGAGTTCACTATATAAATCACAGATAAAGTAGTTCCAAAAGTTAAATCCCATTTAGTAAACAAATTTCATTGCATTAGATTACAAAATACCAAGCCACCAGCAGAATAACTGCCCTAGCGGGATAACAGATTTTATGTTTATAATAAATTCCACTTTGATATTTTATCATATGCAGTGCTTTTCATGAAATTATGACCGTAGCTTAAGTATGTTCATTACCTTAACCAAAAAAAAAAAAAAACATTAAAAAATAGTTTAACGATACATGATGGTCAAAAATATTCTATTTTGACTTCATGAACACTCTATCATTATTAATTAAACAATACATGACATTCAGAAATGCAATATTGTGCCAGATAATATAGTTTTCCATTTTTAAATATTATAAAAAAAAAAGTTCATATTTTAGCACATTTTTTATTTTGTTATTTCTTTTGTTATTTTAGGCATATTTATTTATTTATTTATTTTTACAAAGCAAATTCTTTAAGTAGAATCCTTTGACTAAAATGTATAGTCCCTGACATAATGTATTTTAACACAGCTGGTCTGCTGTATTGACCAATCAGAAACCAAACTATAACTATTTATTTTATTACACTGAATATTCCTACTGTAATAAGTTGCAACCCCCAAACATGGTGTAGCCACATGGTTGCCAAAGCACTTGACCTAAGATGGAAATTCAGTTTTTCTCCCACACACACATTAACACATGCCACACTGGCTCACAGACTTTTTCAAGCTGAATGCATAATATATTAAATGAAATAATGTTTCTTGTGGGGATGGTTGTGGATGGAATGGATATGCATTGAATCTCAATGCAGCTTGGATCCCTCAATTGGTGTGATGACAGGGGGTAAATGAGTAAGTGTGTGTGATGTGGGGGAGGGCTTAGCATATCGCCTCAGGCCAGTCTGTGACGTCCAGAGACGTACATGAGGACTGTACCCCCCGCTATCCCAGCAGACACCAGCAGACCGCTAGACGTGGACCCAGCAGTCATTAGCGAGGTTAAGATTCATTGGCGCTAATTGATGACTATTCCCACTCTCCTCACATCCTGTGTCCATGCAAGAAGCTCTTGCCCACCCTCACCCCTCCAGTCTTCAGACCCTGAAGACTACAACTACTAATTGGACCTGCTCGACCCCCCGCCATTAAAGATTTAGAAGGAAGACGCCTTGTAAAGCGTAGAATTTTGCGGAGTTAAGCTCAGGAGAGGCAGTTGGTGGTTGGGAGATATGATTGAGGTAGGCCTATAATGGTGGTACCCCAGGCCTGAAAACTTTTCAAGCCCTAATTTGACCAGAAGAATCTTTTAGGGGCCTCAAAGAGACATCTTTGTACCTTATTTACCACTAAAGTAGTGTCTTAATGGTACATTACTACTCTAAAGTACTAATATGCATCTTTTAGGGGTAGATTAGGTACAAAGTTGTCCCTTTAAAAGTATTGTCCCATGGACAAGGTGTTGTATCCACTAAGATATAGGTTTTGCACATTTTTTGCAGGGCACTGGGGGAAGGGGATGCTACTCAAAGGCAGTGCCATAGTTTAAATTCACAGGCCCCTCTGTGGATTGTACGTCTCTGGCCCCAGTAAGTTGCATTTTGGAGCATCCATCCGCCAAGCCACTGCTTGATCTTGGCAGACTAGATATGCTGCACTGCTGCAACTTATGTTATTAAGACAGCATTCCAATTCAAAAGTAGTAGTGATGTATGGCTTCATGTAGAGTGTTTCAAATGTGAGACAGCAATATCCTGTACCCTTCAAAGTACTATATAATATCTCTGCCCTTCAGAGTGAATAGGACATAGTGATGCTCACTTTCAAATGGATTTAGCCCATTGTGTTTTCCTTGCCCAGTTCAAAAATTCAGAATCAGAATCAGAATTAGCTTTATTGCCAGGTTCAAAGTACCTTGTAAACATTTACAGCACAGCCATTGATATCCAGCAGTTGATTCACTATCACAACGGGTCAATGCTAAATTTTCAATCTCTGCCAAAATAGTTTAATCTACTTCTGCTGTTAATACATCATCTTTCTACTTTAATTTTGATCTTTTGACTTTCATAGTTGTTGTATCAAATTCAAAGAATCCGTTTGGCCAGTTGTTACCATAAATAATTGATTTAACACTGACATTCAAGTAGAATTTTTCCACTTCTGTGTTAGTTCTATTATGGTTTAAAACTGCCTTTAAAACGTTCTCTCCACTGACCTTTGGGTTGCATCCAGAATGCAAATGACCTCAATGAATACTGATTATACAAATGAATATTTAAGACTTTTATGAGAGAGTATTATGAAACTTTGTGGAAAAAATGTCACTACATGGATATGCAATTATTTGGTGTCCTAGATATCACCTTGACAATACTGTTGAACAGAGAAAACAAACATACGTGCAAAAAAACAATTTGGTATTTGCTCTCTCTCTCTCTCTGCTAGAAAAACTCCATACTTTATCAGACCGTTCCGCTGTGTTTGCGCTCCTGGTGCGGCCCACTCATTGGGCTCGTGTGATCTGGAGACGGGGTGAGGAATGTAAGAAGCATCTTAGGAAACACGAGCTGCTATTTTCCCACAAGCGTAAAAAAACAGATGCCAGTGCTCTGGAATCCTGGTGACGCAATGCTTTCGTGGATGGGCCAGAGAGGAGGAGAGAGAGGGAACGAAAGAGGGCAAGAGGGTGAAAGAAAGAAAGAAATGGAGGGAAATGGACGTCTGGCTTGAAAAAGGGAAAAGCAGTAGGAGTAGGAGAGGCAGCTGTAAGTTCACTGGGTCTCTGCTGGGACAGGTTCCTGGCCCCTGCTGTCTCATTTTTTTTCTGTAAGAACATCTGTGAAGGAAGACCATTAATTGTTTGTTGGCTAAGTGATCATTACAAAAGCAGATGCTTGATGCCTTTTTTAAGATGCAAGAATAGAGACAAAGAGAGCGATAGAGCAAAAGGCAAGAGTATATGCTCCCTCAGGCTCTGATTGAGAGCAATACCATCAGCAGCATTTCTTCACCCACCCTAATTTCACATACATTCAGATACCCCCTTAAACACAAAAACAGTGCACATCAGTGCCTGCTCCTCCATCTCTGCCTCTCGTCCTGCTCTAATTATCGGTGCCTCTGTAATTGCTGTTATATTCATCATAGCTTTTGGTATTTATAGGGTCTGTTTTGATCATAGTAATAATGTTACTCTGGAATTCCCATGCTTGGGAGGAGAAGAAGAAAGAGAGAAAATGAGAAAAGGAGAAAGGGGGAGGGCAGGGGCTGATGTTTGGATCCTGGCAGACTCTCTCAGACATCAGTTGCAGTAGGGGCCCAGAGGCCACTGCTCCAAGCTGCTCTGCAGCTTGGCTTTAGGTGACCCGGGTCCCGTGTGGATTTGGCCTGGCGGGGCTGCATGCTCAACGGATCTACGCTGAGCCGAGCCAGGTCTCGCCTGCTGGGGGTGTTCAGGACCAGAACTGTGCTGAGTCTTGGCGTCCTTGGGCCGGAGGAATTGTGGTCTCATTTTCCTTGCCTTTTTGCTTTTATTCCCTCGCTCCCTCCCTCCCTCCTCCTCTTTCTTAATTTCTGTTCCTTCATTTTTTTTTCTGTCTTCATTCAATCCCTGCTGCTTAAATGCTCAGTTAAACAGATTTTTGCTGGTCACAAATCCTGGTTACATTTAATCATGTCTAATTAAGTAGCACTTTTCACAATACACATTTTTTTCAAAGCAGCTTTACAGAATATCCTGATGTTAATGTTTATAATATCTTAAAATCTTCATTTTGCATTTAGCACAAACAATCAAGCAGTTGAGATACGCTATATGGTATATATTGCTATTAATTACCCCTTTTTTCTTGTAGAACGGAAAAGGAGAATTTTTAAAGAATGTTCATGAAGCTCTTTTCCATAAAATGTTTACACAACAACAGAAAAAACAACATGTCTGTCTATAAAAGCACCATAAATGTAGTTCATACAACTCGTGTGTAAAATTCCAGGTCTTCTGAAGACATACTGCAGCATTCTAGAACAGAATAAATTTGATATAGGATGTCAGTCATATCAAACACTATATCGATGACTGGCATTTTTCTTTTCTTTTCTTTTCTTTTCTTTTCTTTTCTTTTCTTTTCTTTTCTTTTCTTTTCTTTCTTTTTGCAGAGCAGCAGCTATCACATTGCTTATATATAGTGCACAAGTCACCTCTTTTATGGTGCTTTTTTCCTGATTTGGAGCTTGAAAGCTTATGGTCGCTGAGCTGTTGTTGTATAAAAAAGACTTTAAAATCAACAATATTAAAATAATATTTTGGAATGGCACAAGGGTAAAATAGTTAATAAAAGTTTCAATAATAAAAAATAAAAAATAAAAGTAAACAGTGACATAATTTTTTTTTTCTAAATATTTCTGTAAACCACTTCAATGAGTTGACATTTATGCATTTAGGTTTGACTATTTGGCAGGCTTGTTTACTGGACATTTTTCTCTCGTAATCAACAGCATGCCACTCGCAGTGAACATAAAATTTTCTTCTTAGAACATCTTGTGCTAAGTTGCAGAGACCTCAGCTAGTCCAAATCAAGCACAGCTTTCACTAAAAGCAATAACTGACCTCCTCACTCATCTCTGTCCCTCTCTACATGTCTCTTGCTCTCTTTTTTCCCCATCTCTCTCCCCCTTCTGCACAGCTCCCAGTGTTTGGGTATATATTTACCACCCTTGTGTGAGGCCGAGTGAGTGGGCCAGGGGAATGGAAAGGAAAACAATCATGCCCTCTCTCCTGGCCCTTCGGAGCAGGCCGCCTATAAATAACTACGGGTGGCGCGCCAGTCCCACCGCCCATGGCATGGGAATCTCGTCTCCTTCAGCCCAGCCCTGGGCCGCTCGACCACCCTGGGAACCCTTCAGCCAGGCCACTGAGGACGGACAGCAGGCCAGAGCAAAGTCGAGGCTGATGGCAGAAGAGGAGAGCTCTTTCTTCTTGACTTTCTTCCAGCCTTCCTTTGAGACTGTAATTGTCTGTCTCTCTGTTGTGTCTCTGAGGAGAGTTGCTGACTGTTTCATCCCTCTATACCTCAGCCTCTACGGTGCATCCTTTTCTTTCAAAGCAGTTTTACACTGCATTTAGTCTGTTTTTGCCTTATAAAGATTGTATGAATATGTGCTTTTAGAAGTGTTAGAAATCCGGTTCGTGGAACTCAGATGAAGCGTTTGTTTTACCCCACCGAAAATTGATTTTGACTTTCAAAGGCTTGCTCTTCACAGTGCTGTCTTCCGTGTCAGTGTGAGACAGGTTTAGCTCACACTTTTGGAATTTGAGGTAATAGTTTTAAACTGACAGACTAAACATCACTCTTCTTGACTGTTCCACTTCTGAATAGTAAATACTTACACAGACACACACGCTCAAACATACTGTTAAATTCTCACACACACATGCAGAGGCAGACAGTGAAAATGAATCTGTTAGCCAGTGGTAATAAAGTTTTGAAGGTTTGTTATGTTATGCACTAAAGCCACGATATACCTACAGGCGGTTTTGTCACCGTATTAGTCATAAACATCCAATCCCTCTGACACTGCACTACAATGGCAGGGTTGGGCAAAATGTGGAATTGGCTTCCTTTCAATTTATGAGTTAGAATTTAAATGGGCCACACCCAGTAAAATGTTGAATTGAAATGACAAGAAGTGAAATCTGAATTATAATGTCAAAGAAATAAAGTTGCACCAAAATATTTAACTAATCAAACAACAAAATGGAAGAAAGTTTTTTTTATATAATTTTATAATTGTTATAATAATAATAATAATAATAATAATAATAATAATAATAATTAATAATAATAATAATAATAATAATAATAATAATAATAATTTAGATTGTGTTTAATTATATATAATTTAAATATTTATAATAATTATCCAAAATATATAATGGAAATATAAATGAAATTAAATTATAGATTATTTATTACAGAGCTATGATAGTTTCTTTACTGCCATATGTGCCTTCCTTGTCGCTTTTTCTTTCCTTTTATGCTTTAGTGAAATATGTCAGTCGTTTCAAAATGTGAACTTGATTCATAAATGATATCCCAGATAATATGAAAAGCAAAACTGGGTTATTCGCTTTTTTCAGCTCTGTTGGCTGTACTCTCTAGTATTAAACAGAGTTTTTGTAACAAATCCACCGCATGTCTGCTTTTTTCTTCCTTTGTGTTAACTACTACCCTCCGTTTTATGTCTTGATAGATTTTCAGTCCTTCCCTTTAGCCCTTAATTTTTTTTCTGCATACCCCCATTTTTCTCTCTTCCTCACGAAAAACCCCCTCACTCCCTCTCCTACAAGGCACACTTGTTATTTCTTCGTACAAGGTCCCGTAATTAAGTTTGACATAAGCGAAGGGATTAAATATGTGGTTTGGGAGGGGGAGAAAGGGGCTCTGTTACAATCTCAAGGCCAGCTGTAAAATGGAACCAGATTGCGACACTTGGAGTTGGAAAGTTTGGGAAAGCTGCCGAGACTGAAGCTGTGTGTTCATACAGCACTGGAGTATGAATCCCTCTGCAGCATAAGAGCGGCCAAAAAACTACTGCTCCCCCTAAAATCCACCCCTTCTGAAAACCTGTCCCAGCTCACATGCTAATAGACCACAAGCCCCCCAATGCCCACATGCCATGCGTTCACTAAAACCCCCAGTAGATACAGTAATTCCCATTAATGTAATTTTATTAAGTTGGCTTGAGAAAGCCAACTTACTGAAATCCTATTTAAACTTCTTATTAAGTTGGCTTGAGAAAGCCAACTTACTGAAATCCTATTTAAACTTCTTATTATTAAGTTGGCTTGAGAAAGCCAACTTACTGAAATCCTATTTAAACTTCTTATTATTAAGTTGGCTTGAGAAAGCCAACTTACTGAAATCCTATTTAAACTTCTTATTATTATTATTATTATTCTTCTGAGACTAAAATTATCAACTCTAACTCCTCCTAGAGCTTTAACTCTACATACTCCAAACTCAGCCCAGATCTTCAGACTGATCTGAAGTTAGTTGCTATATCTTTTCTAACTGATCAGACTTACGGTTTTCATAAAAATGAAGATTAAAAATCATAAAAATCCCATAGACTTACATTGACGGAATGTTCAGATGGGCCAAGACAATTCAAACTCCAACTGTCAAAAATTCAAATCTAAACACACTGAAGCCCATTAGACTCAATCAGACTGCCCTTCTATGTACTATTTCTAACCCATTCAAACTCATTCAAACTCATCTATCTAATATTTCCAATCTATCTATATCTATCTATCTATGTACAATCTGACTATTTCTTTCTATTTATCTATCTATCTACCTATCTATCTATCTATCTATCTATCTATCTGATTATTTCTATCTATCTATCTATCTATCTATCTATCTATCTATCTATCTATCTATCATTGACTCTATCTATCTATCTATCTATCTATCTATCTATCATCTGACTCTATCTATCTATCTACGATCTATTTCTATCTATCTATCTATCTATCTATCTATCTATCTATCTGCTAGCAACATGCTAGTGACTTGCTAATCAAAATAGTAACATGCTAATCATGCTAGAAAAATGCTATTAACATGCTAGTAACTTGCTAGTCATGCTAACAACATGCTAGTCATCCTAGAAACATGCTAAAACATGCTAATCATACTAGAAACATGCTAGTAACTTGCTAATCATGCTAACAACATGCTAGTAACATGCTAATCATGCCAGAAATGTGCTAGCAACATGCTAGTAACTTGCTAATCATGTTAACAACATGCTAATCATCCTAGAAACATGCTATCAACAAGCTAATCATCCTAGAAACATGCTAGTAACTCGCTAATCATGCTAGAAATATGCTAGCAACATGCTAGTAACATGCTAATCATACTGGTAACATGCTAGTAACTTGCTAATCATGTTAAAAACATGCTACTAACACCCAAGCAACCAAACGGGGTACCGTAGCAACCACAGGGCAACACCTTAGCAACCACACCAAGAACCCTAGTAACCGAATAGCAACACCCTAGCAACCGCCCCGGTTACTGTAGCAACCGCATAGCAACACCTTAGCAACCAACCCGGGTACCCTAGCAACCGCATAGCAGCCACCCAGTGTACCCTAGCAACCACATAGCAACACCCTAGCAACCACCCCAGATACCTTAGCAACCACATAGTAACACCCTAGCAACCAGCCCAAGTACCCTAGCAACCGCATAGCAACACCTTAGCAATCACCCTGGGAACCCTAGCAACCACATAGCAACACCTTAGCAACCACCCAGAGTACCCTAGCAACCGCATAGCAACACCTTAGCAACCACCCTGGGTACCTTAGCAACCGCATAGCAACACCTCAGCAACCACCCAGAGTACCCTAGCAACCGCATAGCAACACCTTAGCAACCACCCTGAGTACCCTAGCAACTGCATAGAAACACCTTAGCAACCACCCTGGGTACCCTAGCAACCGCATAGAAACACCCTAGCAACCAGCCCGGGTACCCTACCAACAACATAGTAACTACCCTGAGTACCCTAGCAACCGCATAGAAACACCTTAGAAACCACTCCGGGTACCCTAGCAACCACATAGCAACACCTTAGCAACCACCCTGAGTAACATAGCAACCGCATAGCAACACCTTAGCAACCGCCTTAGCAACCACCAGAGCTAGCCTAGCAACCACTCTAAGTACCCTAGCAACCACTCTGAGGTCCTTAGAATCTATCTATCTATCTATCTATCTATCTATCTATCTGTCTGTCTGTCTGTCTATCTATAATCTGAGCCTATCTATCTATCTATCTATCTATCTATCTATCTATCTATCTATCTATCTATCTATCTATCTATCTATCTATCAAACTTTAAACTTTTAAAACTATGCTGAACTTCAAACTAATTCAGACTGAAAACCGTCAAATTTAAAACTTCCCAAACTTTTCAAACTTAAAACTTTTTAAACTTTTTTAAACTTTTCAAACTTTTTAAAACTTTCTGGTCCGGCTTTCTCAAGCCAACTTAAAGTTTGTCTCGACAAACTTTTTTATCTAGTTATTATTATTATTCTTCTGAGACTAAATTATCAACTCTAACTCCTCCTAGAGCTTTAACTCTACAGACTCCAAACTCAGCCCAGATGTTCAGACTGATCTGAAGTTAGTTGCTATATCTTTTCTAACTGATCGGACTTACGGTTTTCATAAAAATGAAGATTAAAAATCATAAAAATCCCATAGACTTACATTGACGGAATGTTCAGATGGGCCAAGACAATTCAAACTCCAACTGTCAAAAATTCAAATCTAAACACACTGAAGCCCATTAGACTCAATCAGACTGCCCTTCTATGTACTATTTCTAACCCATTCAAACTCATTCAAACTCATCTATCTAATATTTCTAATCTATCTATCTGTCTATCTATCTATCTGTCTGTCTGTTTGTCTGTCTATAATCTGAGCCTATCTATCTATCTATCTATCTATCTATCTATCTATTATCTGACTCTATCTATCTATCATCTGACTCTATCTATCTATCTATCTATCTATCTATCTATCTATTATCTGACTCTATCTATCTATCTATCTATCTATCTATCTATCATCTGACTCTATCTATCTATCTATCTATCTATCTACGATCTATTTCTATCTATCTATCTATCTATCTATCTATCTATGTATCTATCTACATACGATCTATTTCTATCTATCTATCTATCTATCTATCTATCTATCTATCTATCTATCTATCTATTTATCTATGTATCTATGTATCTATCTACATACGATCTATTTCTATCTATCTATCTATCTATCTATCTATCTATCTATCTATTTATCTATCTATCTATCTATCTATCTGCTAGCAACATGCTAGTAACTTGCTAATCATGATAGTAACATGCTAATCATGCCAGAAATGTGCTAGCAACATGCTAGTAACTTCCTAATCATGTTAACAACATGCTAATCATCCTAGAAACATGCTAACAACAAGCTAATCATCCTAGAAACATGCTAGTAACTCGCTAATCATGCTAGAAATATGCTAGCAACATGCTAGTAACATGCTAATCATAATGGTAACATGCTAGTAACTTGCTAATCATGTTAAAAACATGCTACTAACACCCAAGCAACCACACGGGGGACCGTAGCAACCACAGGGCAACACCTTAGCAACCACACCAAGAATCCTAGTAACCGAATAGCAACACCCTAGCAACCGCCGCGGGTTCTGTAGCAACCGCATAGCAACACCTTAGCAACCAACCCGCGTACCCTAGCAACCGCATAGCAACCACCCAGTGTACCCTAGCAACCACATAGCAACACCCTAGGAACCACCCCAGATACCTTAGCAACCACATAGCAACACCTTAGCAACCACCCTGGGCACCCTAGCAACCGCATAGCAACACCTTAGCAACCACCCAGAGTACCCTAGCAACCGCATAGCAACACCTTAGCAATCACCCTGGGCACCCTAGCAACCGCATAGCAACACCTTAGCAACCACCCAGAGTACCCTAGCAACAACTTAGTAACCACCCTGAGTACCCTAGCAACCACATAGAAACACCTTAGCAACCACTCCGGGTACCCTAGCAACCGCATAGCAACACCTTAGCAACCACCCTGGGTACCATAGCAACACCCTAGCAACCGCTAACCAATACCCTAGCAACCACCCTGGACACCCTAGCAACCACATAGCAACACCTTAGCAACCACCCTGAGTAACATAGCAACCGCATAGCAACACCTTAGCAAACGCCTTAGCAACCACCAGAGCTAGCCTAGCAACCATCATAGCAACCACTCTAAGTACCCTAGCAACCACTCTGAGGTCCTTAGAATCTATCTATCTATCTATCTATCTATCTATCTATCTATCTATCTATCTATCTATCTATTATCTGACTCTATCTATCTATCTATCTATCTATCTATCTATTATCTGACTCTATCTATCTATCTATCTATCTATCTATCTATCTATCTATCTATCTATCTATTATCTGACTCTATCTATCTATCTATCTATCTATCATCTGAATCTATCTATCTATCTATCTATCTATCTATTATCTGACTCTATCTATCTATCTATCTATCTATCATCTGAATCTATCTATCTATCTATCTATCTATCTATCTATCTATCTATCTATCTATAATCTGAGCCTATCTATCTATCTATTTATCTATCTATCTATCTATCTATCTATCTATCTATCTATCTATCTATTATCTGACTCTATCTATCTATCTATCTATCTATCATCTGAATCTATCTATCTATCTATCTATCTATCTATCTATCTATCTATCTATCTATCTATAATCTGAGCCTATCTATCTATCTATTTATCTATCTATCTATCTATCTATCTATCTATCTATCTATCTATCTATCTATCTATCTATCTATCTATTATCTGACTCTATCTATGTATCTATCTATCTATCTATCTATCTATCTATTATCTGACTCTATCTATCTATCTATCTATCTATCTATCTATCTATCTATCTATCTATCTATCTATCTCTATCATCTGAGTCTATCTCTCTATCTATCTATCTATCTATCTATCTATTATCTGACTCTATCTATCTATCTATCTATCTATCTGTCTATCTATCTATCTATCTATAATCTGAGCATATCTATCTATCTATCTATCTATCTATCTATCTATCTATCTATCTATCTATCTATCTATCTATCTATCAAACTTTAAACTTTTAAAACTACGTTAAACTTCAAACTAATTCAGACTGAAAACCGTCAAACTTAAAATTTCCCAAACTTTTCAAAATTAAACTTTTTAAACTTCTTTAGCTTTTTTAAACTTTTCAAACTTTTTAAAACTTTCTGGTCCCGCTTTCTCAAGCCAACTTAAAGTTTGTCTCGACAAACTTTTTTATCTAGTTATTATTATTATTCTTCTGAGACTAAATTATCAACTCTAACTCCTCCTAGAGCTTTAACTCTACAGACTCCAAACTCAGCCCAGATCTTCAGACTGATCTGAAGTTAGTTGCTATATCTTTTCTAACTGATCGGACTTACGGTTTTCATAAAAATGAAGATTAAAAATCATAAAAATCCCATAGACTTACATTGACGGAATGTTCAGATGGGCCAAGACAATTCAAACTCCAACTGTCAAAAATTCAAATCTAAACACACTGAAGCCCATGAGACTCAATCAGACTGCCCTTCTATGTACTATTTCTAACCCATTCAAACTCATTCAAACTCATCTATCTAATATTTCTAATCTATCTATCTGTCTATCTATCTATCTATCTATCTATCTATCTATCTGTCTGTCTGTTTGTCTGTCTATAATCTGAGCCTATCTATCTATCTATCTATCTATCTATCTATCTATCTATCTACCTATCTATCTATTATCTGACTCTATCTATCTATCTATCTATCTATCTATCTATCTATCTATCTATCATCTGACTCTATCTATCTATGTATCTATCTATCTACGATCTATTTCTATCTATCTATCTATCTATCTATCTATCTATCTATCTATCTATTATCTGACTCTATCTATCTATCTATCTATCTATCTATCTATCTATCTATCTATCTATCTATCTATATATCTATCTACCTATCATCTGACTCTATCTATCTATCTATCTATCTATCTATCTATCTATGTATCTATCTATCTACGATCTATTTCTATCTATCTATCTATCTATCTATCTATCTGCTAGCAACATGCTAGTAACTTGCTAATCATGATAGTAACATGCTAATCATGCTAGAAAATGGTATTAACATGCTAGTAACTTGCTAGTCATGCTAGTAACATGCTAATCATGCCAGAAATGTGCTAGCAACATGCTAGTAACTTGCTAATCATGTTAACAACATGCTAATCATCCTAGAAACATGCTAACAACAAGCTAATCATCCTAGAAACATGCTAGTAACTCGCTAATCATGCTAGAAATATGCTAGCAACATGCTAGTAACATGCTAATCATGCTGGTAACATGCTAGTAACTTGCTAATCATGTTAAAAACATGCTACTAACACCCAAGCAACCACACGGGGGACCTTAGCAACCACAGGGCAACACCTTAGCAACCACACCAAGAATCCTAGTAACCGAATAGCAACACCCTAGCAACCGCCGCGGGTTCTGTAGCAACCGCATAGCAACACCTTAGCAACCAACCTGGGTACCCTAGCAACCGCATAGCAACCACCCAGTGTACCCTAGCAACCACATAGCAACACCCTAGCAACCACCCCAGATACCTTAGCAACCACATAGCAACACCCTAGCAACCAGCCCAAGTACCCTAGCAACCGCATAGCAACACCTTAGCAATCACCCTGGGCACCCTAGCAACCGCATAGCAACACCTTAGCAACCACCCAGAGTACCCTAGCAACCGCATAGCAACACCTTAGCAACCACCCTGGGTACCTTAGCAACCGCATAGCAACACCTCAGCAACCACCCAGAGTACCCTAGCAACCGCATAGCAACACCTTAGCAACCACCCTGAGTACCCTAGCAACCTTATAGAAACACCTTAGCAACCACTCCGGGTACCCTAGCAACCGCATAGCAACACCTTAGCAACCACCCTGGGTACCATAGCAACACCCTAGCAACCGCTAAGCAATACCCTAGCAACCACTCTGTACACCCTAGCAACCACATAGCAACACCTTAGCAATTACCCTCAGTAACATAGCAACCGCATAGCAACACCTTAGCAACCGCCTTAGCAACCACCAGAGCTAGCCTAGCAACCATCATAGCAACCACTCTAAGTACCCTAGCAACCACTCTAAGGTCCTTAGAATCTATCTATCTATCTATCTATCTATCTATCTATCTATCTATCTATTATCTGACTCTATCTATCTATCTATCTATTATCTGACTCTATCTATCTATCTATCTATCTATCTATCTATCTATCTATCTCTCTGTCTGTCTATCTGTCTGTCCATCTGTCTATAATCTGAGCCTATCTATCTATCTATCTATCTATCTATCTATCTATCTATTATCTGACTCTATCTATCTATCTATCTATCTATCTATCTATCTATCTATCTATCTATTATCTGACTCTATCTATCTATCTATCTATCTATCTATCTATCTATCTATCATCTGAATCTATCTATCTATGTATCTATCTATCTATCTATCTATCTATCTATCTATCTATCTATAATCTGAGCCTATCTATCTATCTATCTATCTATCTATCTATCTATCTATCTATCTATCTATCTATTATCTGACTCTATCTATCTGTCTATCTGTCTATCTATCTATCTATCTATCTATCTATCTATCTATCTATCTATCTATCTATCTATCTATCTATCTATAATCTGAGCCTATCTATCTATCTATCTATCTATCTATCTATCTATCTATCTATCTATCTCTATCATCTGAGTCTATCTCTCTATCTATCTATCTATCTATCTATCTATCTATCTATCTATCTATTATCTGACTCTATCTATCTATCTATCTATCTATCTATCTATCTATCTATCTATCTATCTATCTATAATCTGAGCATATCTATCTATCTATCTATCTATCTATCTATCTATCTATCTATCTATCTATCTATCTATCTCTATCATCTGAGTCTATCTCTCTATCTATCTATCTATCTATCTATCTATCTATCTATCTATCTATCTATCTATTATCTGACTCTATCTATCTATCTATCTATCTATCTATCTATCTATCTATCTATAATCTGAGCATATCTATCTATCTATCTATCTATCTATCTATCTATCTATCTATCTATCTATCTATCAAACTTTAAACTTTTAAAACTACGTTAAACTTCAAACTAATTCAGACTGAAAACCGTCAAACTTAAAACTTCCCAAACTTTTCAAACTTAAACTTTTTAAACTTCTTAAACTTTTTTAAACTTTTAAAACTTTTTTAAACTTTCTGGTCCGGCTTTCTCAAGCCAACTTAAAGTTTGTCTCGACAAACTTTTTTATCTAGTTATTATTATTATTATTATTCTTCTGAGACTAAATTATCAACTCTAACTCCTCCTAGAGCTTTAACTCTACAGACTCCAAACTCAGCCCAGATCTTCAGACTGATCTGAAGTTAGTTGCTATATCTTTTCTAACTGATCGGACTTACGGTTTTCATAAAAATGAAGATTAAAAATCATAAAAATCCCATAGACTTACATTGACGGAATGTTCAGATGGGCCAAGACAATTCAAACTCCAACTGTCAAAAATTCAAATCTAAACACACTGAAGCCCATTAGACTCAATCAGACTGCCCTTCTATGTACTATTTCTAACCCATTCAAACTCATTCAAACTCATCTATCTAATATTTCTAATCTATCTATCTATCTATCTATCTATCTATCTATCTATCTATTATCTGACTCTATCTATCTATCTATCTATCTATCTATCTATCTATCATCTGACTCTATCTATCTATCTATCTATCTATCTATCTATCTATCTATCTACGATCTATTTCTATCTATCTATCTATCTATCTATCTATCTATCTATCTATCTATTATCTGACTCTATCTATCTATCTATGTATCTATCTATCTACGATTTATTTCTATCTATCTATCTATTTATCTATCTGCTAGCAACATGCTAGTAACTTGCTAATCATGATAGTAACATGCTAATCATGCTAGAAAATGCTATTAACATGCTAGTAACTTGCTAGTCATGCTAACAACATGCTAGTAACATGCTAATCATGCCAGAAATGTGCTAGCAACATGCTAGTAACTTGCTAATCATGTTAACAACATGCTAATCATCCTAGAAACATGCTAACAACAAGCTAATCATCCTAGAAACATGCTAGTAACTCGCTAATCATGCTAGAAATATGCTAGCAACATGCTAGTAACATGCTAATCATGCTGGTAACATGCTAGTAACTTGTTAATCATGTTAAAAACATGCTACTAACACCCAAGCAACCACACGGGGGACCGTAGCAACCACAGGGCAACACCTTAGCAACCACACCAAGAGTCCTAGTCACCGAATAGCAACACCCTAGCAACCGCCGCGGGTTCTGTAGCAACCGCATAGCAACACCTTAGCAACCAACCCGGGTACCCTAGCAACCACATAGCAACACCCTAGCAACCACCCCAGATACCTTAGCAACCACATAGCAACACCCTAGCAACCAGCCCAAGTACCCTAGCAACCGCATAGCAACACCTTAGCAATCACCCTGGGCACCCTAGCAACCGCATAGCAACACCTTAGCAACCACCCAGAGTACCCTAGCAACCGCATAGCAACACCTTAGCAAACACCCTGGGTACCTTAGCAACCGCATAGCAACACCTCAGCAACCACCCAGAGTACTCTAGCAACCTTATAGAAACACCTTAGCAACCACCCTGGGTACCCTAGCAACCGCATAGCAACACCCTAGCAACCACCCCGGGTACCCTAGCAACAACTTAGTAACCACCCCGAGTACCCTAGCAACCACATAGAAACACCTTAGCAACCACTCCGGGTACCCTAGCAACCGCATAGCAACACCTTAGCAACCACTCTGGGTACCATAGCAACACCCTAGCAACCGCTAAGCAATACCCTAGCAACCACTCTGGACACCCTAGCAACCACATAGCAACACCTTAGCAACCACCCTGAGTAAAATAGCAACCACATAGCAACACCTTAGCAACCGCCTTAGCAACCATCATAGCAACCACTCTAAGTACCCTAGCAACCACTCTAAGGTCCTTAGAATCTATCTATCTATCTATCTATTATCTGACTCTATCTATCTATCTATCTATCTATCTATCTATCTATCTATTTATCTATCTCTCTGTCTGTCTATCTGTCTGTCCATCTGTCTATAATCTGAGCCTATCTATCTATCTATCTATCTATCTATCTATCTATCTATATATCTATCTATTATCTGACTCTATCTATCTATCTATCTATCTATCTATTATCTGACTCTATCTATCTATCTATCTATCTATATATCTATCTATTATCTGACTCTATCTATCTATCTATCTATCTATCTATCTATCTATCTATCTATCTATCATCTGAGTCTATCTCTCTATCTATCTATCTATCTATCTATTATCTGACTCTATCTATCTATCTATCTATCTATCTATCTATCTATCTATCTATCTATCTATCTATCTATAATCTGAGCATATCTATCTATCTATCTATCTATCTATCTATCTATCTATCTATCTATCAAACTTTAAACTTTTAAAACTACGTTAAACTTCAAACTAATTCAGACTGAAAACCGTCAAACTTAAAACTTCCCAAACTTTTCAAACTTAAACTTTTTAAACTTCTTAAACTTTTTTAAACTTTTCAAACTTTTTTAAACTTTCTGGTCCGGCTTTCTCAAGCCAACTTAAAGTTTGTCTCGACAAACTTTTTTATCTAGTTATTATTATTATTCTTCTGAGACTAAATTATCAACTCTAACTCCTCCTAGAGCTTTAACTCTACAGACTCCAAACTCAGCCCAGATCTTCAGACTGATCTGAAGTTAGTTGCTATATCTTTTCTAACTGATCGGACTTACGGTTTTCATAAAAATGAAGATTAAAAATCATAAAAATCCCATAGACTTACATTGACGGAATGTTCAGATGGGCCAAGACAATTCAAACTCCAACTGTCAAAAATTCAAATCTAAACACACTGAAGCCCATTAGACTCAATCAGACTGCCCTTCTATGTACTATTTCTAACCCATTCAAACTCATTCAAACTCATCTATCTAATATTTCTAATCTATTTATCTGTCTATCTATCTATCTGTCTGTCTGTTTGTCTGTCTATAATCTGAGCCTATCTATCTATCTATCTATCTATCTATCTATCTATCTATCTATCTATCTATCTATATATCTATCTATCTATCTACGATCTATTTCTATCTATCTATCTATCTATCTATCTATCTATCTATCTATTATCTGACTCTATCTATCTATCTATCTACCTATCATCTGACTCTATCTATCTATCTATCTATGTATCTATGTATCTATCTATCTACGATCTATTTCTATCTATCTATCTATCTGTCTATCTATCTATCTATCTATCTATCTATCTATCTATCTATCTATCTGCTAGCAACATGCTAGTAACTTGCTAATCATGATAATAACATGCTAATCATGCTAGAAAATGCTATTAACATGCTAGTAACTTGCTAGTCATGCTAACAACATGCTAGTAACATGCTAATCATGCCAGAAATGTGCTAGCAACATGCTAGTAACTTGCTAATCATGTTAACAACATGCTAATCATCCTAGAAACATGCTAACAACAAGCTAATCATCCTAGAAACATGCTAGTAACTCGCTAATCATGCTAGAAATATGCTAGCAACATGCTAGTAACATGCTAATCATGCTGGTAACATGATAGTAACTTGCTAATCATGTTAAAAACATGCTACTAACTCCCAAGCAACCACACGGGGGACCGTAGCAACCACAGGGCAACACCTTAGCAACCACACCAAGAATCCTAGTAACCGAATAGCAACACCCTAGCAACCGCTGCGGGTTCTGTAGCAACCGCATAGAAACACCTTAGCAACCAACCCGGGCACCCTAGCAACCGCATAGCAACCACCCAGTGTACCCTAGCAACCACATAGCAACACCCTAGCAACCACCCCAGATACCTTAGCAACCACATAGCAACACCCTAGCAACCAGCCCAAGTACCCTAGCAACCGCATAGCAACACCTTAGCAATCACCCTGGGCACCCTAGCAACCACATAGCAACACCTTAGCAACCACCCAGAGTACCCTAGCAACCGCATAGCAACACCTTAGCAACCACCCTGGGTACCTTAGCAACCGCATAGCAACACCTCAGCAACCACCCAGAGTACCCTAGCAACCGCATAGCAACACCTTAGCAACCACCCTGAGTACCCCAGCAACCTTATAGAAACACCTTAGCAACCACCCTGGGTACCCTAGCAACCGCATAGCAACACCCTAGCAACCACCCCGGGTACCCTAGCAACAACTTAGTAACCACCCTGAGTACCCTAGAAACCACATAGAAAGACCTTAGCAACCACTCCGGGTACCCTAGCAACCGCATAGCAACACCTTAGCAACCACCCTGGGTACCATAGCAACACCCTAGCAACCGCTAAGCAATACCCTAGCAACCACCCTGGACACCCTAGCAACCACATAGCAACACCTTAGCAACCACCCTGAGTAACATAGCAACCGCATAGCAACACCTTAGCAACCGCCTTAGCAACCACCAGAGCTAGCCTAGCAACCATCATAGCAACCACTGTAAGTACCCTAGCAACCACTCTGAGGTCCTTAGAATCTATCTATCTATCTATCTATCTATCTATCTATCTATCTATTATCTGACTCTATCTATCTATCTATCTATCTATCTATTATCTGACTCTATCTATCTATCTATCTATCTATCTATATATCTATCTATTATCTGACTCTATCTATCTATCTATCTATCTATCTATTATCTGACTCTATCTATCTATCTATCTATCTATAATCTTAGCAGATCTATCTATCTATCTATCTATCTATCTATCTATCTATCTATCTATCTATCTATCTATCTATCTATCTATCATCTGACTAATTCTATCTATCTATCTATCTATCTATCTATCTATCTATAAAACTTTAAGCTTTTAAAACTACATTAAATTTCAAACTAATTCAGACTGAAAACCGTCAAACTTAAAACTTCTCAAACTTTTCAAACTTAAACTTTTTAAACTTCTCAAACTTTTTTAAACTTTTCCAACTTTTTCAAACTTTCTGGTCCGGCTTTCTCAAGCCAACTTAAAGTTTGTCTCGACAAACTTTTTTATCTAGTTATCATTGTTATACTATTATAGTATTTTTGTTGATATTTTGAATTACATTATTTTTATATTTTCGTTTGTTTTTTCCAGTTTGTTTTAGTAAGTTTGTGTGTGTGTGTGTGTGTGTGTGTTTGTGTGTGTGTCTTAATTTGTCTATATAGTTTTATTATGTTTTGATTATTAGTTTTAGCTTATTTAGTTTTAGTTATTTTAGTACTTCAAGTTTAACTGAACAAAAATGCAAAATGTTGCCATGGGAAGTTTTATTTTATTTTATTTTATTTTATTTTATTTTATTTTATTTTATTTTATTTTATTTTATTTTATTTTATTTTATTTTATTTTATTCAATTAATGTTTGATTTATTTCAAGTGTTTTTGTAACTATAATAACTATAATAATTGTATGTTTGTCCATATTGTAATTCGCTGTCTTGCACTCAAATTTATTCATTCAAAACTCATTTTTGTTAAAAATTGTAGTGATTTTTAACTTTATGCACCCCATTAAAAACATGGCGTGAGATGCTGAAGAAAAAAACAGTGAAATGAAGCGTAACAACAAAAGGCGTTCCTCTACTGCCTTTTTACATAGACCAACAATTAAACACATAGTGCTGACGGAACGCAGGAACATGTTCTGTGTGAACGGCCCCGCAGGCATTTTTTATTTCACCACTACTTTCTTAATCCAAAACACCGTTCTTTTGATCGAAATATTAACACCAAGCTAAGGGACTTGCACACAAAACGTCTTGGCCTGTTCAAAGAGCATCACCTGCTTAGGCCAAAAAAATCCTTTTCATATCATGGAAAATATATATGTATAAATGAATAAAAATAGCACGTGTTCAGAGGATTATTACAGCAGGAAGAGAGATTTTGGTCTTTTGTGCTTCTTTAGTCATAGGACTTTGGCCTCCCACGCCAAAACCACTACTGCAACTCTCTCAAAGAACCCTACATTCCTAAACAAAACACAAGCTCTCCCAGCCAAAACTCTGACACTCTAGCCGCCAAAACAAACACGCGCTGCACCCTTTTCCCCCGGCCGCCAACCGTACATATGATACACGCTCTGTAGCTGTTTCAATTATCACAATTTGAGCTGTTTCTTGAAATGTTGATTCACCTATTGTTTGCCTTGAACTTTGTAATTCAACTCCGCTGTCAGACACATGGATAATTTGCTGTCTGTCCTAATGAGTTCAGTGTTTCTGAGCGCCGGTTCACTAGCTAGCACTCAATCCTCGACGCAGAGCGTTGTTCTTTCACGTTCTTTCACGTTGTGAAAGAACATAGCATCTCCATGAGATTTCCCTTCTCCGTGAACTCTGTGCGGTCTTCAGCGAGAACTTTGCATTCTTAAATAACTCTGGCAAAAACGTTCTAATCTTAATGAGTCTGAACAGCAAATCTCTCATCTGTGGCAAAAAGGGATTAGGAAAGCAGGGAGAAAAACACTGCTGTTCCACTTTGATGAATTGTGTTTAGTAAATCCCTGGGTATGAAGTTCCTCCGACGAACAAAGCGCTGGAGAAGCATGGATGTTTTTAGACAACATAACTTATCAGAGAGAAACAGAACATGCATTTAAAGGGAAATACAAAGGAAAAGCAGATTCGTCACTTCGGCAAATGATAAAAGTGGTTAACTCTTTCTCAATCCACTTAGCTAGTTTTGGCAAAAAAAATAAAAAATAAAATAAAAAATCAACCCAAAGTAGCTTTGCACAAATTAAAGTCATTGTGTTTCTCCCGGCCTTATCATCCTCGTGTTTATTTATTTTTACTTGATGCGGAGGCCCTTTGTTAACAGTAAATAAATAAATTGATAATTTCCTGCCTCTTAGCGGAGATGCTATAAACAGCTGTCAAAGTGATTAAGGAGTTAATGAATAGGCATAAGCGGAGACCATGAAGCTTTGCAGTTTTGGAGCAAATTGGAAAGTTACACTTGGGCTAGGCTTTACTTCAAACTTCCCAGGACTGAGCTTCAGGTTTTGTTGTAGGTTCATTTGGTAAGTTTGTAACATACTAAAATATGATAAATGCTGATTTAATCTAAAATTAATTTTGAAATTATAAATGCTGGACATTTTGTTTCCAGCATTTTTAAAATGACAATTTAAATTAAATTTTAAGTTTGACTGGTGTTAGGGGAAGGAAATAATACAATTTTGCGTGTGTGCATGTGTGATGAATATTTTCACACTGGACCTTTGTTAATGTGGGAATGCGGCATGTTCCTCACATATACATCTGGTCACCAGGAGTCTTCTCTTGAGTGACAGATAACATCTGGGAAGTCTGTAGCTATCACAGGATACATGGGCCCTATCTACTCCTCACTCCCCTTATTCAGACTCACTCTTTTCCTCTCTTCCCTTCTCCCTTTGCGATATTCAGTTCATTCATGAACATATCCCTCCGTTATTGATTTCCCATTAACCCCTTCCAATCTGGGAGGATTGAGGCGGATTGACGCAATAAAAACCCATTTCATTGATTAGCCATGCATTACTCATTTTAGTTCAGCTCTGTCTATAAGTATATATAGACAGACAGAACAGAACTACACATCGAAATGCGAATTCATTTTATTTTGTCTTTTCATTATAGATACAGTCATAATGAAACAGGATATTATGGTTAGAAACAGGACACAACACATGCAGGATTTTAATTTGTGGTCATGAGCACAATGGCTCAAAAGATCTGAGGGACATGCACTAACCAGCAGGCCATGGCTCAGACGGGCCTATTTTTTTATTGTAATTTATTTAATTTTATTTGTGTGTGCGTGTGTTTAAATATTCCTTTTTATGCTTTTCATATGTCGTTTGATGCCCCATGTTTTCTCTGTTAAATATTGCTCTTGCTTTCTCATTGATTTCTCTCTGTTTTTTCTCCACCTCCTTTCCCATCTCTCTCCACCCCTCCTGCTGTTTCTGACAAGTGCTTGCTAATGCTTAAGTAGCACAGTGCCTCTAGGTCACACATGTAGATGTGCATCAGAACTAAAGACATGTAGTGTTCCCATTTAAATTGACAATTCACTGACACAACGTCTATGATCATCCAACGGGCTGAGCTGTTCTCTGACATCCATCTTGAGAAAGTGCTGCATGGGCCTTAACATGGGCAAAGATGGAAAGTGAGCCATTGTGTTATAATATGTGGCATAAGAATAGACTTGCATGTAGACTCTTGTTATTTAAGAGGTTTTAAATCAAGGGCCTGTCAGCTACATACACTCCCATGTCATTTTCTGTGAACCAAAGTATTGTGTGTAGAAGTGGGTGGAAGTCTGTACTGTATATTTTAGCTTTTTCATGTATGTACAGTGGGGTCTAAAAGCCTGAGACCGCACAGAATATATGGTATGTATGAATGTACGTATGCATGTACATATGTACTGTATGTATGTATGTATTTATTTATTTATTTTTAAAAAGAAAGAAAATAATTCAAAATTAAGATTTTGCTAATTAAGATTTCTGAACTCAAAATTGTGACACTGATCATTTGAATTCCCTCCTTTCTTCCACTGAAGCAAATCCTCTCAAATTATGCTAGATAATCTGATCATCAGGTTCTGTATAAACTTGTGGATTTTCATGCAGTCTGAGTGTCATTAAATCAAAAGGGAGGCAAAGCAAATACTAAGAATTACTTTTTTTTTTAACTTTTTCCCAAGTTGCTATGCTGATGTTAAGATATGATTTGCAATTATAAAGATATGACTAAAATTAAGTAATTTAAAAAATATATATATATATATCAAATTATAACAAATTCAAGACCCCTCAGTATGACATGTGTGCAGGTGTGTGTGTATGTGTGGAAAGAAGCAGTTTGCATGTGTTTAGAGTCAGACAGAATGTAGCGTATGTTTTGCATGTGTATTTATTCCTGTTCTGAGTATTTGCGCGAGATGGAACGCGTGCGTTCGTGCTTTTCTGTTTATCTGGGAAGCACACGAGAGAGAGAAAGTGAGATGCAGAGAGCAAGAATATTTTATTGATGCATGGCGCGCCTACCGGTCCAGCTGTCTGATGTACAAAGAGCCCAGAGGAAGGAGGTTCACAGCTGTTTGTAGACTATACGAACAGGAAAGGTCAACGTCGTAATGCGGCACGTTTCTGTAACGCGTTTTCATTTCGCCCCTTTCCACCAGAAAAAAAAAAAACGCCACTTCGGCTCCCTTCAGTAGCACTGGTGCATTTAAATTACTGTTCTTGCCTGGAGAAGAATGGTTCAAGCATAACCCCATTGTATTCTTTGATAAACTCTGTAAAATGCACAGTATAAGCTGGGGGAAGCAGCATGGTTTAAGGGCACAATTGCCGTGCAAATTTACCATGGAAAGTTCTGCCACCCTTCCTCTGCCGAAGTGAGAGAGAGAGGAAGAGAAGGATGGAGGGAGAAGGGTCTGACTGTTATCTGTAGATGCAGAGCAGAGCAGGGAAGATTGTCTTTGTGTTTGTCATCTCGCTATGGGGGCTCAGCTGTAAAGGAACAATAGTGCTCTAATCCCAGCTCTGATGCCAGATTAATATTCAAGCCCACCAAAATATTAATTCCAGCCAAGAGCAGCGCATGCAAAATAATGTCAAAACACTCAAACAAATAAAGACAACAACGAATTGAGAACACACAAAGAAAACTCTCCAGCTTGCTACGGCACTGTCCGCACACACACACACACACACACACATCTCATTGCATAGAATTCGCTGTTAATCTTCATAATATTTTCGTTTTCAAAGAAGACTATTTGAGGTGTGCTATGTTGTTTTTTGCAGATTGTCTTCACTTAGCCAGGGGTTTTATTCCAGGATTTGAATATTTACAGTTTGAAATAATGGAGGTTGTAAAAATAAACCCTGCTTTATGCTCTGTAATCCACACAGCTCGAAATTGCCTCCCAACTTCAAAGACCATCCTGGAGTTGTTGGCCACTAATATGATTTGATGCGAAACTGCTGCAGCCACAGGAAGTGTCCGTTATCAAATTGTTTGTCAATGTTTTTCCTACTGATATCAGTGGCAGTGTGGATTTTAATGACAATTTCATTTACTTCTGTACAATAATGTTCATTTGTAAATTGATAGAAAAAAAAATAGGTTCTAACATGGATAAGTTATGTGACATCCTCAAAGATTGTAAACAAAACAATACATGCAAAAGCAACTCAGACTGCATTAAATATTCAATTCAATTCAATTCAATTCAAGTTTATTTGTATAGCGCTTTTCACAATACAAATCGTTGCAAAGCAGCTTTACAGGAAATTAAGTTTCTACAATATATTTATATATTGTAGAAACTTAATATATTTAACTTATGGCGAAATTTGGTAGTTCTGTATGTTGTCTGAGGGTATGCTTCATCTGAGGTCCTCTGAAGGGTTGGCATCATCTCTTCTCAGGTGTTCTGGATCCAGACTGAAGCTTGTGTAAATCCTAGTTACCACGGGATGTTAATCCCGTGGCAGAAACAGAGAAACAAATAGAGACATAATTAGCGTAGCTGCTGTTCCAACCAAGCAAAAATGATTTGTTCAATCCAAGCTAAAGAACAATAATGCGTGTTTGATCAGATATAACTGCAGTACAAGATCATGAGATGCATTATGTGAATGCTTGGCTAAAGAGATGTGTCTTTAATCTAGATTTAAACAGAGAGAGTGTGTCTGAACCCCGAACATTATCAGGAAGGCTATTCCAGAGTTTGGGAGCCAAATGTGAAAAGGATCTACCTCCTTTAGTTGACTTTGCTATCCTAGGTACTACCAAAAGTCCAGAGTTTTGCGACCTTAGGGAGCGTGATGGATTGTAGCGTGGTAGAAGACTAGTTAAGTACACAGGAGCTAAATCATTAAGGGCCTTATAGGTAAGTAATAATATTTTGTAACTGATGCGGAACTTAATAGGTAGCCAGTGCAGAGACTGTAAAATTGGGGTAATATGATCATATTTTCTTGACCTAGTAAGGACTCTAGCCGCTGCATTTTGGACTACCTGTAGCTTGTTTATTGAAGATGCAGGACAACCAGCTAGCAGTGCATTACAATAGTCCAGTCTAGAGGTCATGAATGCATGAACTAGCTTTTCTGCATCAGAAACAGGTAACATGTTTCGTAGCTTGGCAATGTTTCTAAGATGGAAGAATGCGGTTTTTGTAACATGGGAAATATGATTTTCAAAAGACAAGTTGCTGTTTAATATAACACCCAGATTTTTGACTGTAGAGGAAGTAACAGTACATCTGTCTAGTTGCAAATTATAATCCAAGAGATTCTGTGTACTGTTTTTTGGTCCAATAAGTAATATTTCTGTCTTATCTGAATTTAATAGGAGAAAATTACTGGTCATCCAATCTTTTACATTTTTAACACACTCTGTTAGCTTAGATAATTTAGAAGTTTCATCTGGTCTTGTTGAGATATATAGTTGAGTATCATCAGCATAACAATGGAAACTAATCCCGTATTTTCTAATAATATTACCAAGGGGCAACATATATATTGAAAATAGCAGAGGACCTAGGACAGATCCTTGTGGTACTCCATATTTTACTGGTGATAATTGAGATGACTCCCTGTTTAAATAAACAAAGTGGAAGCGATCAGACAGGTAGGATCTAAACCATCTTAAAGCCTGCCCTTGAATACCCGTATAATTTTGTAATCGATCTATGAGTATGTCATGATCTATAGTGTCGAACGCAGCACTAAGATCAAGTAAAACTAGCAATGAGATGCAGCCTTGGTCTGACGCAAGAAGCAAGTCATTTGTAATTTTAACAAGTGCAGTTTCTGTACTATGGTGGGGCCTGAAACCTGACTGAAATTCTTCATAGAGATCATTTTTTTGCAAAAAAGAGCACAACTGAGCAGATACAACTTTTTCTAAAATTTTAGACATAAACGGAAGATTAAAAATGGGTCTGTAATTTGCTAGTTCATTAGGATCTAGTTGTGGTTTTTTAATAAGAGGCTTAATAACCGCCAGCTTGAATGATTTTGGAACGTGACCTAAAGATATCGATGAGTTAATAATATTGAGAAGCGGTTCTTCTGCTACAGGTAACAACTCTTTCAGTAATTTAGTGGGTACAGGATCTAATAGGCATGTTGTTGGTTTAGATGCATTGATAAGTTTATTTAGCTCTTCCTGTCCTATAGTTGTAAAGCACTGCAGTTTTTCTTTGGGTGCAATGAATGGAGCTGAAGTACTAGACGCTGCAGAATCTACATTTGTTATTGTATTTCTGATGTTATCTATCTTATCAGTGAAGAAATTCATAAAGTCATTACTATTAAATTGTGAGGGAATATTTAGATCGGGTGGCGTCTGTTTATTTGTTAATCTAGCCACTGTGCTAAATAAAAACCTTGGATTGTTTTGGTTATTTTCTATGAGTTTGCGGATATGCTCTGCCCTGGAAGCTTTTAAAGCCTGTCTATAGTTGGACATACTGTTTTTCCATGCAATTCTAAAAACTTCCAAGTTAGTTTTTCTCCATTTGCGCTCAAGTTTACGAGTTTCTTTCTTGAGAGAATGGGTATTACTGTTGTACCATGGCGCAGTACGTTTTTCTCTAACCTTTTTCAATTTGATGGGCGCAACAACTTCTAATGTATTAGAGAAGATAGTGCCCATGTTGCTAGTCATTTCATCTAGTTCATGTGTATTTATGGGTACACAGAGCAGTTGAGATAAATCAGGCAGGTTATTTTTGAATCTATCTTTAGTGGTTGGAACAATAGTTCTTCCTGGACGATAACGCGGAGCCATATAGTTAATATCAGTAATACTCAGCATGCACGATACTAGGAAATGGTCAGTAACATCATCACTTTGAGGTACGATATCTATGTCAGTAAGATCAATTCCATGTGATATAATTAAATCTAGCGTATGATTAAAACGATGAGTGGGCCCAGTGACGTTTTGCTTGACTCCAAAAGAATTTATTAGGTCAGTAAACGCAAGTCCTAACGCATCATTTGTATTATCGACGTGAATGTTAAAATCTCCAACAATTAGCGCTTTATCAACAGTAACCAATAGGTCTGAGAGGAAATCTGCAAATTCTTTTAAGAAATCTGTATACGGCCCTGGCGGTCTATACACAGTAGCCAGAGCAAGAGACAGGAGAGATTTCTTTTGCATATCTGACAGTGTAACATTAAGCAGAAGCAATTCAAATGAGTTAAACCTGTATCCTGTTTTCTGGGTAACATTGAGAATATCACTATATATTGTTGCAACACCGCCTCCACGGCCAGTCTGACGGGGCTCATGCTTATAACAGTAGCTTGGTGGAGTAGACTCATTTAGACCAATATAATCATTTGGTTTGAGCCAGGTTTCAGTCAAGCAGAGCACATCAAAACTATTATCTGTGATCATTTCATTTACAATAACAGCTTTTGGTGCGAGTGATCTAATGTTTAAGAGCCCAAGCTTTAAAAATTGCTTTTGTTTATTTGTTTTGCATTTTTCTGGTTTAATCACGATTAGATTATTTCTAGATCCTGCATTAAATTTATATTTATATTTTGGCTTCACTGTTCGGGGAACAGACACAGTCTTTATAGCTTGGACAGCACAAGTATTTCTATCATTTAAGTGGGTAGAACAAAAGTCATCATAGCAGTTATTTGTGAATGGGCTTACTAGTCAGATGGAGCGTAGAGTCCTGGAGATGTTGTCCGACAGGAGTTCTGCTCCGACTCTGCTGGGGTGCAGGCCAGCAGATATGGTTCCCTCTCAGTCGGTCACTCTCGACGTCACGTCGGTAATGACCGACTATGAGATCCCATAGTCTGTCATTACCGACGTGACGTCTCCGTTCCCTCCTTCAGGGAACGAGGGTTACATACGTAACGGAGACGTTTCACTTCACTGTAAAAAATTTCAGACCTCCCCAACTCAAAATTTTCTTGTGACTGATTACTTCTAAATTTTTCCATTGGCCCAATTTTGTGCAAACTGATTTTTTTTTTTTTTTTTTTTTTTTCTCAATTGGGGCAACAGTCTGTTAACATTGGCTCAATGAGAAATAATATGTTGAGCCAATTGGAAAAAACATTAAATCTGCCAAACCATGTTACTGGCCCAATTAAATATAAATAGTAGTAGCATACATTTTTTGTTTTACCTAATCTAAAAATGTATATTGGCAAATTTATATTGCTAAAGCAACCTTACTGAATTGTTTATTCCCCATTGTCCCAAAAGAAAATGGTAAAAAAAAAAAAATAAATAAATAAATAAATAAATAAATAAATAAATGATGATACACTGAACACTGACACATTTTAATACATTTTTTAATCAAATCTACAACAATATTGTAAAAAATACCTTACAATGATAAATACATTGAAATTTTCTACACAGTAAACCTTACAAAGTCATGCATTTTAATTCTCATAAGATACACAAAGCTGTTGAATTGCACTTTAAACATTAATACATTCACAAACATGCAAAAATATCAAAAACACCATAAAATGGCATAATTTATTTGAGGTTACTTCAACCAGTGTTTAGTGAAATGTCACCTGAATATTACCATTCTCACAAAAGGTACTCTGAGTTCATGAAACAGCATCTTACACTTAAAATGTTTGCCAAAATAAATAAATAAATAAATAATCTCATAACAGGTACTTTGAACTTGAAGGGTTAGTTCACCTAAAAGTGAAAATTCTGTCATTAATTACCCTCATGTCATTCCACATCTGTAAGACCTTTGTTCATCTTCAGAACACAAATTAAGATATTTTTGATGAGATCTGAGAGCTTTCCGTCCCTCCATAGAAAGCTATGCAGCTTACACATTCAAGGTCCAGAAGAGTAGGAAAGACATCATTAGAGTAATCAACGTGACTCCAGTGGTATAAACGTGGCGAGTGCTTTGTTTGTGCAAAAATAAAGAAATAAATAACCACCTTATGTACTAAAACATTGATCTGCAACCCAATAGGGGAAGCACCACCACACTTTGGATATTATTTTGTAAATAAAGTAGTAAATTCTGCAAACAATACTCTTGCATTGCTTCATAAAATTTAGGTTAAACCACTGGACTCACACTGAATAGTTTAATGATGTCTTTCCAACTGTTCTGGAACTTGAATGTGTAAGTTGCATAGCTTCCTATGGAGGGTCAGAGAGCTCTCGGATTCATCAAAAATATCTTAATATGTGTTCTGAAGATGAGGGAAAGTCTTACGGGTTTGGGTATGACATGAGAGTGAGTAATTAACAATTTTCATTTTTGGGTGAACCAACCTTTTAAATCCTTGTTGTACTCCATGTTGAGTGCATACAATAATCCAAAGAGTACAATAAATACATTTACAAAGTCTCCTAAGTTGTCAAGCACCACCAAATCTTCCAGGACAACGGAGACATTTAGCACACTTGACTGGGCTCTTGAAGTGCAACTGCTGATGCTTACTATTCCAATTTTCATTGCAGTTTTGTGGTTCTCTAATGGCTCTGTAAAAAAAAAAATATATATATATATATATATATATATATATATATATATATATATATATATATATAAAATAGCAATGTTAATATAAGTCTACATATAACTTTAATAACATATGCAGCCTGCATTACACAGAGCCACATCACACAAATTACATCTAAGAGCTCATAGTATTTGACACTAATTTGTAATTAACATATTTAATAAGAACTCTGAGTTAAATACTCAGTGTGAAATTCATAGTGGTCCCTTTTCTACACTTCTGACTTCTGACTAAATGGTGCCTCGTAAGCTCAGACCTAGCAATGGTGGGTTACACTGAGGGGAACAAAAAAATCTTATAGCAGAAATGTTTTCCTTGTGTCTCATACATTTAATATAATAATCATAAAGTGAAATAAAAACAATTTAGTTCAATAAATAGTAACTTCAGGTAACCGAGAGATAGGGGTGCGCGATATTGACAAAAAATATATCTCAATATTTTCTGGGATTTTATCGATAACAATAAATATCACAAATGATATTGTGGGGCAGTCGTGGCCTAATGGATAGAGAGTTGGGCTTGTAATCCGAAGGTGATTACAAGCCCAACTTGTTTGTCGCTCCTCAGCGTCGACTCCTCTCTCCCGCGCACAGGAATTTGAATCCGCCAACGGTTTCTCTCAGGCGCATGCGTACACGCATTTTTTGCTGCAAGGCTTGTTGGGCCAACAGATTTTTCACTTCTGCTTGATAGATTGGCTGAGCACAATTTAACATGTTCGGTGAATATATACATTTAAATTTAACTTCAGATCTTCAGCTAAAATTAGTGCAATGTATTTTTTTTTTTTTTTTTTTTTTTTTTGGGGTAATTTTTGGGAAGCAATTTGTTGAGTCAATGTTTATTTGTCAGTTTCCACAATTTTTCAAAATGTAAATTTTTTACAGTGTTGGAAGGTATTGATATTACTTACTAATATTCAAAAAACATTTTAATGACAGACACTGGAGTATATATTGTCGCAACCATTTTGTGAACAATCCATGTCTCTTTTTGGTGCACCATGATGCCCATCAAAAACACTTTTTTTTGTTGTTTTTTGTTAGTTCAGTCTTTGTCCTGTGTCATATGTCCTTTTTAGGGTTTTATTATATTTTTTATATTCTAGACTAAATGTCTAGAAATTTTAGTCTAGTTTCAGTCAATTAAAACGTAGTCACATTTTAGTCATGCTACATAATGGTTAAACTGATTATGCAATTATGTTGCTCACAATTATGTTACAATTACTGATTTTGTCGTTTGAGAAATTACATCAAAATAATTGCACTTTCACCTTTAAGCGTGCACGTGGAAAATGTGACCTTATCGAGTTTGCTAATTTATTACAATAAAAATGTACACTCTGTACATTATGAAAACTGATAAAACTCAAAATCTTCTCTCAAAAGCTAACTTTCTAATATTAATTCCAATAATTTCAAATTATATTCATGTCTTTCTATTAAAACAACAACAAAAATTACTTTGTATTGTGGAACAGAGGTTGCTTTAGTGCATTTATCCAGCAGCCTCAGTCACAATCAATATAGTCGAGATCCATGTTTGGATTTATTACAGTTCGTCACTGAGAAGGTTTGATGGCAGATTTAGTCGCAAACAGTGCAAATGACTGTTTGAAGGAACACAGACTGGCTGTATTACACTTTCATTTGAGCAGAATATCTCAATAGAAATTGCTAAACTCCAACTTACATGTTTGTCAATGTTTTAAGATCATCAGTGCTTTTTCCGTAGTGTAAAAGAGAGTGTGTATGAACGGTTGCCAGGTTGTGAAGAAAAAGTAAACGCAGGGCAGAAAATGTGTCCTTTTAGAGAAAAGCACTGATAGGGACATCTGGCAACCCCGAGCATTTTTTGTTGACGAAAATATAGAGAAATTTGGAATATAGAGAGTTTTATTTTTTAAACTACATTTTAGTCATATTTTTTCATCAGAGATATTGGATGTTGATAGATGTTGATATAGTAACAGTTAGTGTTGGTCATAGAAAATAAGGTTGTCAATGAATATGAGGTTATTAACACTAGTTTAAAAGGCAGGTAAAGGCTTAAAATCAAGAATAAAGAGTGAGATTATTCGGTGAAGTTTGTGAGGAAGTGTATGGAGCAACCCCGTGCTTCCAGTGTCGGTGTTGAGGTGGCAGATCCAGGGCTTTTCAGTCAGCGAGAAGTTGGCAGTGAGGTGATTTTTATGGGTTGAGATGTGTCAGAGGGGTCTTGAAGGTTTCCTATAGCGCCTGACATGTTGAAACGGACACAGGCCGGGAGAAGGTGACAGGTGAAGAGCTTTAGTCACCGTCATGGCTTGATGAACAATGATGAATTGCCTCTTTCTGCTTCGGCATGGGAATGGGCCAGTGAAGCAGAGCTGAGTGATGGAGGAGAACGGGCGATGGGACGGCGCTCAGCGCGGGTTGTCTGGATTGCATAGCTCGAGGTGTTAATGAAGTGTTTGAGGTCCTCTCCGGCTTTAGTATAGGTGTGATCCTTTGTCAGCACGCACGCACACACACACATGCAGGCGTCTCTCAGTCACTAATCCAACAGCAGGGGACGGGTTGTGCTCCGGACGACAGTGAGATCGTCTGCACAATGATAAGGTCTAATGTGATCTGGGCTAGTTAGATTAATCTCTCACACATGGCACTAAATATGAAGGGTCAGCTTATTTTAATCCTCAAATCTCCAGCACACAGACACATGGACCACTGTCTCACAAACTTCACCAATAATCTCACTCTTAATTCCTTATCTTAAGCCTTTATCTGCCTTTCAACCCAACCAAGCAGTGTTTTCAAATGTGTTTTTGATGGGCTTCATGGTGCACCAAAAAGACGATAAAAGGTCCCCCCTCCCCACACACACACACACAAAATGGTTGCAAAAATATATACTCCAATATCTATCATTAAAATCATATTCTAATGTTAAGTAAGAAACATTTTATTATTTTGTTTATGATTTTTGAGGGGGTTCACATAACCTGTCCACATTAGCAACATATTTTGTCTAGTTTCTGTCAAGTTACAAATGAACATTACTAAAATTGTTTATTGTACGTTAAAATTAAAATTTTAATATTTCTCATATTTAATGTAGTCTGAGCTTCTTTTGCATTTTATTGCTTTTTTTGTTGATTTTTGAAGATCAATACCTATTTACGTCAGCATCACAAAGCATTTTTTGTCTAGTTTCTATCAAGTCACAAATAAACAAAAAAATTGTTTATTGTACAAATATAAACAAAACTGTCATTAAAATCTTATTATAATATAATGTAAAAGTAATGTCAGTATTTTCAAAGTGATCCCATAATTAATGTAATGATTTTTTTTTTTTTTTTTTGGTATTGCATTCTTTTGTTTTGTTCATATTTTTCTATGATTTCACATAACCTGTCCATGTTTGCAACTACCTAATTAGTTATCAAGTTTCAAATGAATTTGAACCTTAGAAGTATTTGAACACACTTGCTTTAACATTGACAATGTTTAGTCTCTTTAAAATCAAATGTTCTAATATATTGTTTGTATTTTGCATAGCAACACAGTTTTGCGGTCCAACCCACACGTATTAGGATTTGTATGCTTGTATGTTGTTCTTGATCCTTTATTTGGCGGACACCAATGGAAATAATATGATGACTAAATATGCAAAGTTTAAGTCTGTGAAGTCTTAAGTAATATGTGATTTAAAAACTGCTATTGACTGTCCACTATTTAAAATATCTATGGTGATTAGGGACCTGATTTCAGTCATCAGTCATTTTTTTTAACATTGATAGGGTGCTGTTGATATTTTCACATCTGTCTGTAAAGAAGTTATCCATGATCCATGTAGTCTAGAGTATGCAGTAATGTTTTTACAGCTTTCTCTTAAGAACCCTCAAATAAACCATCACGTGGGTCTGACGTTCATATCTCTTTAAACTGTTGTTGATATCCAGCCACTGACATGTGACATGTCCTTTAAAGGGAAAATCATGAGGGATGTGTCCAAGCGTAATTGTCCCATTTTCCTTCTGGAGCTTATTTCGGGGCTGTTTTGCTCTTTGTTGCTCTGATTGATTTGTTGCATAACCGATTTAAATTCACACATGACAAAGATAAGAAAGTGCCCAGATTTTGAGGGAAGTCAAGACAAATTGAGGTCAAAACTTCATTTTGATACAGTGTCTGAGATCCTCTTGGATTCACGTAGACCATTGTGATTACTGTCTAAAACTGGGGTTATTGTTTAAAAAAAAAAAAAAAAAAAAGAATATTTATTCAGACACTGAGATGTATTAGGATGTTATTGTTTACTTCGTTACACAACCCCCCACAAACACACACTTTTACAATGGTACAATTTTCTGCCAAAATCCAACCAACACGCATCAATTTGAACAAAGATCGCCCTATTCTGTTGCCTTAATTAGAAGAAAATTGTAAACAGATGCACGCCTTTCTTAAGAGATTATCCATACTTCATGACAGAGCGTTTGAAGTCAGGAAGCTTTCTGAATCAGTATTGCTCAAGTGGGTCTCTTATAGGACATTGTTGTCTTCAATTATTTTCCCGTTATATGTACGTGTCTGTATGAAGCCAGGATATCATCTATTATTTAGAGATGCAATCGTTTCTGTTTATCAGGTCTTTTTTAAAAAAGAGGTTATCTGTATGCATCATTTTTTTGATTAAACGGAACAAAGCGTAATAAATCAAGAAGGGTTGAAATGACTGCTCGTCTCTCCTGCTCCACGGATTCCCAAACTTTATTGTCATTTAATGCGAGCGATGCCGAGCGAGAAAGAGATCTGAAGAGCAGCTGGCGCTGTGCTACGCTAACACACAGGGAAACGGGTTTTACACAAGTTCTCTTACACAAATACACACACATTTGTACTGAAACTTTCTCTGAAGCGCTCTCTTGCACACTATTGAACCCGGGTCTGCACAGAAGCTGACAGCTACTTAATCTTGCAAACAGTTTAGGCTTATGAGAGTTTCTAACACTGATTTGTTCAGGTGCTGATTACTGCTGTGTCCCTTTAACTCAGCTGGTTTCAGAGGGACGCACTTTTCTGGAATTTAATTCGACATGTCAGTGTTAATAAGTTTGATATCTGACAAATGGCTGTTTTTAAAGTAATAGTTAATCTAAAAAATAAATAAATAAAATCTGGAATATTCTGGCATTATTTAATATTAGCATTAACATTTAACATCATTAACATAAAATGAGAAATTTTTAATACTGTATGAGTCACTCTTTTCCATGCAATTGAGGTGAATAGAAAGTGTCATAAAAGTACATTCTAAAAGAGTTAACGTCAAAAAATTTCTCTGCATTTGATAGGACTTTTCTCATGTGTTTGTCCTATATTCTGAAGTATGCGTTGAATTGTGTTGTGTTTTAGGGTTAAAGAAAAAATGTTCGTAAACTGACAGTTTTCAAAAATTAGTAGTACCTTTTCCCCTTTTCTACTGATTTTTCTTACACTGCAGCCCATATGACATGTCCCAATGCTTAGGAGACAAACAGGCCATTATTTAAGCCAGTGGTTCCAAACCAGGGGGGCCGAGGCCCACTAGCAGGCCTCAAGATGATTTCAATTAAGCTAAAACAACTAAAAATCAAGATGAAAACTGACATTAAATTTCTTACTTTAATTGGTTTCCTCAACAACTATCATTTTTATTTAAGAACCAGGATTCCCAGAAAAACCTGGATATATAAGGTAAAGACCTGGAAAACTACAAAATCCTAAAAAAGTCATGGAAATTTCTTTAATAAGTGTAAGTGTATATATATATATTTCTACTTATATCAAGCTCTAAAATATATTATCAAGTAGAAATTACTGAGAAATTAAAGTTTAAACCAATTTTAAAACTTTATCTCATAATCAAGTGGAAAAGTCATGCAAATATATTAATATTAATATAATTTTAATATAATCATTTAGCTGATTGCACTGAAAAGACTTACCAGACAGAAAGTTAGAAAGTTATTCAGGTTTGGAGAGACATGAGAAAATAATTCCAGAATGATCAAACAATCCCTTTAAGCTGTTTAATTGTACGATTCAGTGTGGTCACATTTGCTGTTGTTTAAGGAAATTTTTTCGCAGGTGAAATCCAGACATTTTAATAGGAATCTGGAATTTTGCTAGAGAATGAAAAATTTCCTAATGCAGATTTTGCATCAGGTTCAGTTGGTCACAAATTTGCCATGTTGACCAACATAAAGCTGCTTGATTTGAAAGTGACTTTGCTGTGAATGGACCTTTTTTGTCCATAAATCTTTATCCAAAATTTTGCCAATGTGACCACACATTTACAATAAGCAAGTCCTTTTTAAGTTCTTCTTTTTTCTTGTGTTTTGCAGACACATCCACTGGTGCTTAACTGTCCTGTGGAGACTCTGCTATTGGTGATTAGGGTAGCCTTGACATAAATGGCTGGATCAATACGTGATGTAAGCAGTCAGCCAAGGTCACTGCCCCCACTGTACGATGACCTGGTTGGGTTCGGTCAACTCCTGGCTGATAAATTCAAGGTGACTGACCTTTGCTGACCTAGGCATTGCGTGTCAGACTGACCAGAGAGACTTGGGCTGTGGTGGCTGGTCATTGGGCTGATTCTATAATGAAGTGTTCAGTATTGCCTTCCTGTCAGTCAGTAATTAAAGAAAGAGATATGAAGCCTTAGATAGGTGTTGAATGGACAAGCGGGCCATTGGCTACAGAATGGCAATGAACAGGCAGTGGAGCAGTAAAGTGACATGTAAACTACTCTGATATGGACTGCTAATGGCTGCCTGGAAGATAGATTAGATGAGCTGCCTGGGAGTGCTGTACACAACATGAACAGATCTTTAATCTATGTGATGTGTGACATTAAAACAGTGTGCAAATAATTTATCACAAAAATTTAAATATTTCCTAATTTCATTTCATTTCATTTAATGTATGTTTTTATTTTACATTTTATAGTAAGTAGCAAATTTATTAGAAAATTATTGCAATAATAAAATACAATAATATTGTAAATTATAAATATAATAAATTGTAATAAATGTGTTGGCCTGTTTTTGCTGGTCTTGCATTGCTTGTGTTATACATGTATAAGGACTATGTGTGTGTGTATATATATATATATACTGCAGTTCATTCAGATTAGACCTGGTCATGTGGTACACACACATATTCAGGGCTTTCCCAGTGCAGGTGAGGGGAATCCTGGGAATCCTGGCTTCCCAGTCATCCATGCAGCCAGCTGCCACCACCTGAGACCTTGCACATTCCTCCGTCCACTAACTATTTAGTTGTCAGTGATTTGGTTAAGTGGAATTGACTTTTATCTTCACTGTGCTGTGGGGCTGCCACTGGCGATACACATTCCCCCATCCCTCAGCCGCCTGTCTGCTCTCAGCCCCTGTGTCACATCTAGCACATTGCTATTGGCAGCCGAGGAGCGGCTGATCAATAGCCCAGGTCAGGGATAGCCCGCGGCCCTGCTGAGCTGCAGGCTGGGGTATTGATCCAGATCCACTCCGTCCCGCTGCTCCGCCCAGCGTAAGGCCACGGTCTGCCCAGTGAAGAAGGTGCGAATGGGGAGGTATGGCCTGAGAGAGCATGGATGCTTTTGTATGTAAAGCACCCATACCACTGAACTGCCCTAGAAATATTTAGTGTTGTCCAACCAGGATAGCATGTTGTAATAATCTGTCGTATTGCGGTCAGACCTTTCTCATCATGTTGCAATATTGATTCATTGTATATTTAAAGTTGTAGAGTATAATTTCTGTAGTACTAGTGTCACCAAAAGGAATTTCAAAACTGACTGTTTTCAGACAGGTTTCCCATATATCACTGACCAGACTAACAGATAGTCATGCCATCTACATCACTTCCTGTCTGTGCAGAGCATGTAACCATGTCTTGAACATGGAGGGACCTGTTTTTTTTTTTTTCTTTGTCTTTTTCTTTTTTAAAGGAATTAAATAATAAAATAATTTGATGGAATTTAAGGGAATAAAGAAGGGAAAACAAAAACAACACATCATAAGAACTAGAATTTATTGTAATCATTTTTTTATGTAAATATGTGTGTTTTGATATAAAAATAATATTTTAAAATATGCACACGTTCACTCTTAATACCTAATATGTTGTAAATGGCTCCATTGATGATTCTTCTTGATCACATTTAGTCATGAATTACATGAATCACATTGATTAAAGCGTATATATACTCAATTCAAAATGGCAAAAAGTTGAATAGTTTGCATCACTGCATATTACTGTCGGTTGTTTAACATTTCTATCGTAATAAAATGATATTAAATAGCTACTTAAATCTCACCTCATGCTCTTTTACCATTAAAACTGAAGCAAACCGTAAAGCCAGCCTTCTTTCATTTAACTGGCCAAATCAATTTTTGACACTGACAAGCACTGTTATAGACCTCTGAGGCACACCAGCCTAAAACTTTTTGTCATCCAGACAACAAACAGAGCAGTATCAAGAATATCAAATATTGAGAGGGACAACTTGCCCATTTCTAATTATTGGCGAGTACTGGTCCCCGTCATTGTCTATAGTGGTTACGGCCCTGGCGCAGAGACAGACCAGCGAGCGTAGATGTAAACCGGCATCGGAAAAGTTCAGACCTCCACACTCCATCCATTCATCATCCATCTCGGAACCTCCGCCGCACCTCCTCCTCCGTCCCCTCACCAGCTTTCCCGCCTCAACTGCTTGTTTTTGTTGCGGTTTTAAGTGCCTCTCCCTGGAGCTCCTCATCAGCAACTTAATAAGAGCTCTTGGGAACAATTAAACAGCATCTTTAACACTGCTCTATCCACAGAGGTAAAAATAATCATAAAAATGTTACCAAATAGAAGAGACTCCGGGGGGACCGTTCAGAAATCACAGTCTGTCTCCTTCTCTGTCCTTTATTCCCTCAACTGAAGCCCAAGCAGCACAGGCGAGAGCTGTCAGAGCCGTAGCCTATGATAGACACATTTACTCTGCTTTCTATCCCAGCCCCATGTGGCGTTCCCTTTTGCTTTTCCCTCCTCCTTTTTTCTCTTTCAATGTTGGAACTGACATGTGAATAAATATGTACTGTCTAAGTGGCTTTGTTGTTGTGTATGAGAGATCTTCCGCAGAGTGCACAATTATGCATGTTATTACAGGAATATGTCTTGTTCTGGTTATGGGGGAAATTAAGTTTCTCCGGAAATTTCAGGGGTTTTTTTCTTCTTCTTCTTCTTTTTCTTTTTTTTTTCATGGAGAGAAAGAGCCCCTAATGCCACAAGAGGAAAAATTACTCAAAAAAATGCATTTATTACTTAATGTGATCTGGAAAATCATAAGGTTTTGTCCTGCAGCAGTAATAAAAATAATTATATATTAATTTTCCGTTCTCTAAAACAGCTTATTACAGAATTCAAAAGACTTGATAGAAGCCATATTGTTCTGTGTCCTCCCCTCCTGAAAGAGATTTAGCCGGCTCTTTCTCAGGGGGAACGAGCACGCAAAGCGAAAAATCTGCACTCACTTATGGAGCATAACTAACAATGGCCTCACCTCCTCTCAGCTCTGCTTTATAAAAGGCAAAGTGTGTGTTTATACGTCTCTGTGAGAATCTATTAAATGTGTTTCTTGTTTCATCCTTTGTTCGGTTGCATGAAAGAACTTTTGCTGTAAATGCTAATAGCATGTTCTTTTTTTCATATCCCTAGGTGGCGCTATCACTCCGAAAGGCTTTTCCACCGACTGTGGATGCTTCAAACCAAATTGCTTAACCAGGTCTCGTAGCTTTGAAAAAACCTGGAAATACTTGGAATTCTAGGACTACATCATCCCAAGCCCTTGCCAAGGGACTTACTAATAGTGCCCAGGCACTGGATCTGAAAGCTTTACATTCCTCTTTACTTTTGAATATACCAACAGACAAAAAATAAATAAATAAATTTAAAAAAAAAAAAAACCATAGCTTTAGCACTAGCGATAGATTACGGCCATCCGCCTGCCATTGCACCAAACCTGCTGTGACCACAAGGGTTGTGACCTTTCTGGCGCCCACTTCAAACGGACACTTGAAAAGAAGGACGCGGTCAGAGAGGGCTTCCGAGTGGTGGCAACTGAAACCAAAAACCCCATCAGGTAAGTCTGTGAAGTCACTTCTTTTCCTGCTGGCAACACCCCCAAAGCTCCTCGGGGGCTTTTGAAGCCCAGATGGACTCCCTGCGTCCACGCCCACATAGGCGGCTTCTCCTCCATGCTGGGCCTACAGGAGAGCCCACTGTAGATAAAGGCTTCCTGGGTTTGAAGACTCAATCAGCTGTCTGCTGCTGCAGGATTAGAGGGGATGTGTGCTGATTGAATTTGTTTGGCTCAAAGATGCTTAGGTGCAGGGAAATCCTGGAAAGCGACTGAGAAGGAGATAGATAGATTGAAAAGAAAGAGTGTGCAGATGTGCATATACACGTTATCATTGCATATTTTCATCTACATAATGCAAGTTAGCCTGTGCTGCAGGAATATTCTGAATTCAGTACAAGTTAAACTAACACAAAAACCACAAAAATTCATTTTCTTAAAAAAAAGACAATGTATGTAAAATTATTTTAATGTGTTACTAAACCATTCTAAATATATCCAGTTTTGCAACTTACAATGCTTAAAACCATAAAATGACCGTAAAACGGTAAGAAAAACGTTACAGCTCAAATAATACACCGGTTTTGACAGGAGAATTAATATAACTGTTTTTATAAACTTTCACATTTCTGCTTTTAAAATCTTTCAGAAATTGGCCCCATTTAGTTCCATTGAAAGTGTCTCACTGTAACTTTTTTTTTTAAGAAAATGAGGGACGAGTCGAAATTACTTTTTGCGGTAATCAACATAATGCCATAAATGCAGTCGACTGAGCTTAACTTGTATTAACCCATAATATTCTTTTAATGCTTGTTCCTAGCATGAGAGTAATTTTTGCACATCAAATTTCTCACCTTGAATATGAATACTGATTTAGTTTTTACTAGTGTTCCTCTGACTATTTCACCTGCGGTTGTTGCTTTTTTTTTTGTCTGATCTGACTCATAAGAAATACTTTGATTGGTGTTTTTGGTGATGATTAAATAATTTCTTTGATTAGAATAAAATCAGTTCATTTAAACGTTTTCACATGGAGTAGATTTTAGGTTAATTCTATAAACATGTTACAGTGTAGTTACAAAACAGCCACACAGTGCTGCCCAGGTGACTAGCATATTCGTGTGTAAATGTTAAGCAGTGATATTTTTGTTTTGTTAACATGACAAACATACATGCTCTTTAGCTGTTCAAAATGATGGTGTTCACTGCTCTCGGTGTAACCCTGAATGAAAGTAAATAGTGTTTACAGAATTAAGCATTTAAAAAGAAAAACAGACGGCCAAGGAGGTAGAACGCAAGACACTCAGGGAATCAGCCAGGTTCCGAGAAGAGAGCAGGGCCTTTGTTTGAAAAGTTGAAAGTAATTTTGCCAAATTTAGGTCATTTCACATTAGTACTCAGCGGGGAGCTGTCATTTGTGGGGAAAGAGAAAGCAAATAAATAAATAACCTAACAGATGGAGCACTAAAGCTTTTCGTCTATCTTGCTCATATATTATTAGCCAAAATAAAAAACAAAAAACACAACACCTCAAACCATTAAGAAAAAATAAACTAATTAGTGACTCCAAAATGGGCTATGCTAAGGGTATAGGGTTTGAGGGGGCATGCGCGCTTGCAACAGGACAAATGTAAGTCAGCAGAAGTCATAAGCGGTGAACGCCCCCGTCAGGAGAGCGAATCCCCCCCTCCTCCCCTCCACCCATCCTCCTCCTTTTTCCCCTCCATCCGAGAGCGCTAATGGAACGGTGCTCTTAGCCCAGGGCTCCGGCACCAGACCCCGCTCTGCATGAGGGATGTTCTGCACTGCGGCCGGGGTCGCTCCCTTTGTGCCGGCCCTCCTTGGCCTTGTGGTAAAAAGAGCCATGCATGATTTCATACATGAAAGATATATGTAATTGGACAGCAGCAATGCCTATACGCCATATTTACAATTCTAAACAGAGGACGGGAGAAGCAATTCCCTTTATCTCTCTTGGTCATAGTCTCTTTCTCTGTGAGGAACGAATTTCTGCATATCGCAGAGCCCATGATGTATAAAAATACATGAAATGCAGATTATCACACTTCTTATTTACTTTCATTATGGATGAGTTGAATGTGTCATTTTGACACAGTCCAGCATAGCCTCGGTGTCCTGTCTCGTCGCTAGATCGTTTGGACAAAAATAGAGGAATTATTCCTGCTGGCCTCGCATTCTGACTAATACTGGAGTGGCGATGCTGTCATCCAGTTCCTGAAAGGGACGTCCTGATGCTTTGTTTATCCGTGGAGAGAAAATGAATGCTTTTGTGTATTTGTGGCCATCATAATGCATCTTTAATAATGCAGTATAATGGAAATATGTGAGTTAGGAATTAGAATTTGAATTTTGCAAGACTAAATGGTTCGATTTAGTGCTGGGGAACATATATGTCATTAATGTAGAAGTTTGCTTTTGGCAGAATCTGCTTCATGTGACATTTGACGTGTCCGTGTGGGTTGCGTTGGGGACACACACAGTCGTGTTGTTTGGTGGCCTGTTTTTGGTGGGGTCCCTCCTGCAGTGTTAATGTAGTGCCAAATTAAACACCTCTCTTGTTAATTGTCCTAACGAGCTCATGCTTTGCCGTGAATGGCCTTTTTAATGGCTTGTTTTATGGGCGTGTGGAGCTCCAAGGCCAGACGGGGTCTCCGCCAAACCCTTACGGAGGCAGCGTTCATGTGTTACTGGCCGTAACGCACAGCTTGTCCCCCTTTTGACGTCAACCCTACCCCCACCTCCAAATTTTGCAGAAGCCCACCTGCCTCTGAGTCCTGGAGGTCACAGGGGCGGGGCAAATGACAGGGTTAAGCACTGTGCAACTATGTTCCAGCCACTGTGGTCACTTGCAATTATACCCCAGCTACATCACCCACAAGACTAGTTGCGGGTTTTAGGCTTTGGCAGAATTTGCTGGCCTTTTCCTTGTTCCTTAACTACTCATATTAATTATTATTCTTGTAATTTGCACATTCTATTTATGAATTATGATGCTAAACACAACATGTATTTTATTTTTTAAGTATTCTTTTAATTTTTTTCTTCATGATCATCATAATTAATGACACTTATATTTAATCATTTTCAATCACTCATGCATTCTTTTTTTTTTTTCTTTTGCCTAAAACATGAATTTCAGACCATCTTAAACTATTAATTGTTATGAATAATTTATTCATATATTTATTACATTCATAGATTATTTTAACATGGCAATTTTTTTTTTGTTACAATACAGTAATCATTTTTCTTGTTTGTATGTGCATGTTTTGTGTTTCACTCTTCAGTGATTCAGACTTCACACACATGTATATTGATCTTCATATTCAGAATTAAATATTTAATTTACATATTTACCTTTTTTACACTTAATTACTTAACTAAAATATTTACAAGATGTTTGGCTGCATAACTGCTAAAATATATAGTATGTGTTTGAAGTCCAGCACACACACACACACACACACACACACGAAATTAAACAAAACTGCATGGAAGAATTTGTTCCTAGGTCTGTTCTTTCATTTGTCTTTGAAAATATTTGTCAACAAAATGTCATCCGTCTAATTTTTAAGCTAACTATTCATGACATTTGGGTCATGAAATCACCGTATTTCTCGGTTTGAAACTCGGGGTCTCCGCTTTGAGATGAAATGATTTCCTGAGCAAAGCTTTGCACATAATCCTGCCATATATGTCAGATGATAGAAGTGGGGAAGGATTTGCACGGTGACCCTTGGCGGGAGCCCTACGTCTCTGTTGCCCTTCTGTGGCTGCTAGCTTCCACCTGCTAAACATGAAACTTATGAGACAGCTGTGGATATATAGGCCTATATGCGCTTTTCTAAAATAAAAATACATACATACATACATACATACATAAATCAATAAATAAATAAAATAATATACAATACAATAAAAAAAAATCGCATTTTAATACATATGTGTCTTATATTATTTTACGGACAGTTGGCCACGTTTGTTTATTATTAGGTTTCGTAGGAACTGGAATTGTTAAGGGTTGAATATTGTATAAATGTAGTGAAAGCGCAGAATTATTCAGTTCAAATGGATGTGCAGGCCCGAAATGCGCACGTTGCATTGCATCTATATATTGCATGTTGATGTCGAGAAGCGGAAAGACAATCTTCACTTTTCTCTTTTTTTTTCTGGATTCTTGAGATCTGCTTTAGATAATTTTGTTGCAGTGCATTTCAAACTGGACAGTCGTTTTATTTCAGCCTGTGTTACTCTCTTACCTGCACAAAGATAAAATGGAGGTTGCAGAGAATCGGCGGTATGAGGATGAGCTGGTTTGCAGTTGTAGCTCCTCTGGACGCAGACTTGCTCCAGGCTGCTTTTCTTTCTGATTGTTGCACGACCGTGAACAGATACATTTGTACTGCTTAACCGCACAGACAGTGAATATGATCCGTTCCTGGGTTTTTAAAGGTGTATTTGAATGTGCTTCTGCTGTTTTCTTTAAGATTATGCATTTACTGAACAACATAAATGACTGTATATGTGAATGTCAGGGCGTACTTCTTTTAAGAGCCCCTGTGTTGTTCTGATATCGATAAAAAATAAATAAATACAAAAAAAATAAAATAAAATAAAATAATAATAATAATAATAATAATAATAATAATAATAATAATAATAATAATAATAATAATAATATTGATAGAATTTTGCAAACAAAATGCCGAAGTATATTTTAGATTAAAGTAATAATTGATAAGATGGTCGGTGATGCACGCAAACACACACACACGCGCACGCACGCACGCACGCACGGACGCACGCAGGTGTTTTATGATATACTGATATTATTCGATTAACACATTCACACATTCGGCTTTGTTTTTCTCGGCATTTTTAAAGGGTTATAATCCAATAGTAGCCTATTTTTAAATATTTTCCAATTATATTATCCATTTATACTTCTAGACTGCTGAACAGGTTTCGACTGAAACCGAGTCTAATAACACCATATACATAATTTTACAAATCTGTAGGCAAATACAACTAAATGTTTTAAATATCCTGTGCAGAGGTTCGTTGTTTTTTATTTTATTTATTATTTTGTTTAATAATTTATTTAGCTGGAATTAGAGTTCACACATGTTAATTTTGTTTTCGAACTACACTTGTTTGGGCAGAATCAGGTAACTTTAAAGATCCAAATCAGTAACATTGTAATTTAATTTAAGGATAATTGTTAGGCTAATTAATTTAAAAATATTTGCATAATTAATTGATCTAAAACTTTAATGCGTAAAAACATTTTGGATAACCACAATACATAAACTCGTGTTTTGAAAAATATTGTAATTTTGATTAATTAGTGTTTATGAGGGCAAATTAAGGTTTTTTATATATAATTAAGACAAACTGACATTTATGTTGTGCGTTATTCAAAATGTTTGTCTTACAGTCTGCACAAAACAAGAAAATATCTATTAGCAGGAACGTTCTCATTAATTAATTAATTTAGTAATTTAAGATTATGTTTTTTTAAATTAATTTTAAACACGAATTTTTATTGATTTTTGGGTTTCAAAGTTAAATTTGCAGACATCTTTATTTGCGGTACAGGCTACAAAACATTGAAATGATGTGTAGCAGCACATAACAAAAAAGACACGAACATATTTAGTCATGGACAACCTTTTGTTGTATTCATTAACGCATTCGCTGAAATATTCAAATATTAGTGAATATAAAATGTGTTTTGACACAGTAAGAGGAACATATGTTATCATTTACCCCAGCTTAACCGAATTTTTGCGTTAATTAAGAGCGTCCAGCTCTTTTTCAGTCTCATACTGGACATATTTGTTCCACATAGATATTTTGAGATGTCAGGTTATAGTGTAACGGTAAAACATGCATCATTCTCCTTACATGTGTATGTATTTATTGACAGTGCTTTTCTTGGTTTTAAATAGTTAATTTAAATGTTTATAGTTCAGAAACGTTATCATTTACGGAGTTAGATGCAGTTCTGCGATTAAACATTCTACATCACTACAATAACAAAATCATGTAAATAAAACAGCGTCTTTTTAACCATTATACAGTGGCATTTGAAATAAGAGATGGCATGTTTTCATCTGTATGTAAAAAAGAACGATGCTGTTCTCCTTCAGTTTGTCTTTAAGGTACATGATAATTAATACACTCCTTTGACGCGCATCATATTTGATTCACTCACGTGTTTATCATATTTGCGAGCTGATTTATATCATAATAAGACAATGTCATTTTATCAGTGAATCTTGATGTTACACAGTCATGAAATAATTTTGCAGTAAGTGCAATATTACTTATTCTGTCTTACGGCGTTTAATCATTTATACACTGCTGTTTTTTTTCTGTATTATTATTTATGATTTGCATCATATCTGATTTTTCCTAGCTCATGATATTTTCTTTTTTTCTGCTTTAAAATCGGCCTCTTTTCAAAAACTCACACAAAAAGGGTCTCCAGTCGTGCGCACTGCACACGATTCAACAATGGCTTCGTGCGTAAAGTTAAGATATTTGATGAAGCTTGATGAAATGTTAAGCAAGGAGCCTTGTCGTTTGCCAGCAGACATTTACCTGTATGTATATGTGCTCGATTTGACGCAGTCCGGTGACACAGGACACGCACAGATCTGCTGCAGATGGCAGATAGGGAACGTATATCCCTGACAAGGCAGGTTCATGTTGTGTTTGAGCCCCTTGGCCAGAGTGAACATAAGAGGGCGCTGCCATTGCACCTGGTAACACGTCCTGCCCCATGCAGCCACCCGCGGCTTCAAGCTGGACAATGCTCCTGTGCTGTCAGTGCCATTGAGTCCCAGTGTGCTTCAGACGAGCCATGCGCCACAACTCTCACCTCCTGCTAGTGCATGCGCCACAACTCTCACCTCCTCTGCTGCTGCTGCAGTGCATGCGCCCGTTGGAGGGCCCGTTCCCAAAAAAGCCGCTGCTGTTCACCGGTGACTGAGTTAAAGTTGTGTTAGTTAACCGTGCTGAAAAATGCTAATTAAGCGCCAGATTCTTTCATTAGGGACGCATGAGGATGGAACTCCTTTGATAGCTCTGTCCGAATGCAACTTGAACTTGTGTGCCTTCCATGTTAATACAGTGGCAAAATCCCCATGTATATTTATATTTATCTGAACTACTGCGTTCTTCGCTTTTTAATAAAGTTACGAGAGTGTTGTAGACAGCTGTCTTTATTTCTGAATGTTTTCGCCTGTTTTCATTTCCTTACGGCTCGTTTTTGGTCTTTGTTATTCAATGGTGGCACACGCGGTGCACGAGGGTGAAAAGCACAGGCTGTCTTTTTGAAACGTTGAAAAAAAAATAAAAATACATACATACACACATTGATTTCAATGTGTGTTTAACATTTCTTGTGCTCTCTAAATTTGGTAAAACAATTCTAACATTTAGTTTTTTATCATAAATAGCAACGGATTGTGATTCTGTTACAGCAGTTTAGGGTTCCAATGTGAAATTCATTGTTTGCACGGCGATGGACCGAGGTTTACACACACATCTCCAGTCAGATCAATCAGCATGTTCACCAGAGGGGTTGGTCATGCGTATTTGGATGTCTGTTCAGTCATTCCCAGTCATATTTAGGACAGAGCATTGGCAATTGATTGGACCTAACAGATAAGAAACACATTTAGCCTATATTAAAAGAGCATGCAATGACGATTCTGTGTGTATCTGCTGAAGAAAACGAAGCTCAGGTGATATTTGCGTCCATAAATACGGCTATCAAGCGCCAGACAGGACCACACTGCATATTCAGATGTGCTTAGACTGGCCATGGCAGGTTACAAAGCGACAGACAAGCTCTGATTCTGTCCCTTTTCACGCACCGGCCTCTTATTATCTCACTGCCCCTCTAACTCTTCACGCACACTATTTTCCATCCATGCATTTTTACAATCCCTCTTTCCCAAGAGAGCAGGCACATCACCAATCCTGAAGATTCTCTCAAGGCAAAATCTGTATGCATATCAAACATATCGACGTTTTATTTTGTAACTTTTCATTTGTCACTTCTGTTTTTCGTCGCACGTGACGGAAGTTAGTTCCTGCGAATGTGTAGTCCTGCTTAATGTTTCATATAGCTCTGCACTACGCGTGTCAGCAATATAAAAATATATGCTTTTAAAACTAGAACTTACATTTACGCGAGCACACACACTGACACCCACGCGCTATCCACGCACATACAGCAGCAACTGTCACGTCTATCCTGTATTAGGCTATTCCACGAGGCCAGAGTGTTTAATATTGCTCTTGTTTGTGTAATGCATTGATAGCCGTTTTTGATAATGCTTCAGTGCAATGGATTTCATAGTCTATAGGTGCGTTTCCTTAAAACTCCCAAAGCGAGTTCCATACTGACTCATACATGATACTCTCCAACATGTTCTGTATGATATGACATGAGATGGAAAATAAAATACAATATTCATTATATTCTATATATTTATTAAAACATAAAATATTTTACTGGAATGTCATTACAATGAAATGCTACATTTCCTCTGATAAATATTATCAGAATTATTTATTCTATAGCACGTTTATGACAACTTCAACACTTAATCTTAAAATAATATACACACAACAATCAATTATAATCGTGCAGAACACAATAAACATGTATTTATTTTCTGACATACAAATGGTATATATTGCCTAATGCGACAGTAAATGATAGCACGGAATTTGGCATTGTGTATTCAGAGAAACAATTCGGAAAAACACATTGTCTTAAAAGAGAAAGAGAGAGAAAGAAAAGAAAGTTAAAAAATAAAAGTAAAAAAAAAAAAACACACTCAACAAATAAAAAAGTTATTCTATGTGATCATTTTCCAATAAACATTATGTAATCGATAAAAACAGGTTAGCTGTATTTGGCAAGATTAGGGCCCCTTAGAGTTGTCAATAGCGAAAGTAGTCATTGAGAGAGAGAGAGGAATTGTCATTTCTTTAGTGAGAATCAACAATAGAATTATCATGAGAAAGGACACTGGCCTGGGCTCAAAGGTCGGAACTGGGATACACGCTTTTGATTCGGAAAGAGGGCGTTTTAAATGACCACCAAGAGCAGGAAAATTGTTTTGGGGCAAAGTGAAAGAAGCAAACCTGTGGAGAAACCCACCGATCTATACTACAGTTGTTACTATTGATCAAATGTCACCTCTTTGAACGCACGCGCTTGAAAGTTACACTACTTATCGAGAATTATTAAAAAACACACAGCATGTAACGCGTATCGTGTCGTTTTATCGCCGCTGACTGATTAAGGAGCGATTTACATGCTATTTAAATGTCTAACTAAATAAACATGTCTTGTTTTCAAATGCTCTGTTTAAATTCTCTTTAAATTGTAATAACGTATTAAAAACATCACATTGAGCTGTTTATTGCTATAATATTAGATGAAGTAAGTAAAGTATAGGAAAGAAAATGTTGATTAAAGAACTTGTGATTTTTACATTGCACTCTCTCCCTCTATTCACCTACTGTGTGTGAGTGTGTGAGAGAGAGAGGAGAGAGAGAGAAGGGAACAGAAACAGAAAATTTCATATATTAATATTGTTCATAAAATCTATACAGTGCGTTTGGTTCACCTTTCTATCGAGTCGACTCTTAAAGATAATATCTAAAGAAGCATCTCTCTTATCATATATTGCTGATCGTCTCAAAGTGAATAAAACAGGTAACCTACATTGCGTTTGACTCTTGACAGAAAATATATGAATTTGTCCAGAAAAGCTAAAAAGAGGGAAGTGGATGTTTTTGCACAGTTTTTCCTCGCATTCGGTTGCAATGTCTTGATTCTTCCTCGTGCACTCATCTCAAGATCCAGCATGATGGGACAGACCGTGGACGTAAATACAGGCAGTATACTACGACAGATAAAAGTCCAATTTCATTTATTGCACCTAAAAACGATTATACTTGATAACGATTTTTACAAATGTTATTTTACGTGCATGGCGTGTTGCCAACGTGTCGTTTTCAAAAATAGTTTATATTTACAGAAAATGTCAATACTAAAAATACAGATATAATCCTATATCACGTAACGTGCATGCTGAAATGATAACATTTAGCATTACACAGTGTTTTAACAGTTCCTGTGTGCATCTATACAGAAGTTCAGAAGCTCATCTTTACAAGCAGATTAAAATAATAATAATAATAATAATAATAATAATAATAATAATAATAATGGTGGTTGTGATTTGCAAATACACAGTGTTTATTAGCCTACTTTTTGTCAGTACTCTTTTCGGCATGTTTTAAAGTTTGTTGTTCACCATAAGTGCATATACACTAAAATATACCAAGGTGTTTTGCTTATTTAACATTTGCAATGATAAAGCTTCACTATGCGTTATGTTAGTGTCCACATAAAGCCGCCTTTGTTTCACTTTTGCCTGTTCTAGAAGAAAAAAAAAAATCTAAACAGTGTTAATCCTGTCATAAGATTTTTTGTATGTATTAAATAAGAGGCAACTGAAAGTGTGACGAACTTGTTGGGGTTTGTAAGCGCTCTAAAGTCGGCGTTTTCGAGGTTATAAATGCGTTATTTCATTTCTTAAACATACTCGTTTTGATTCCTAAATCTAAAACTAGCGTCTGGCGAGCAAATAACACAGGCGCGTAAACACCGTGCAGCAGGGGCTGCATGCGCGCTCGCCTCTCCACTATTAACTTTCAGTGTCTTCCTTCTCATCCAACTCTTACTTTGTGCTGTACTTAATTCCATATTTTCAATTCCCGATCACTACTTTCCTCTTTCTCGTTCTCCATCTATCCATCCATCCCTCCCTCCCTCCTCTATCTCCCTCCTCCCTCTCTCTCTCCTCGGCTCTCTGCTGAATCTTATTGATCCAGAAGGTGGCTAATTAGCCCTTCCCGTCGTGCCTGTGTAATGAAGCACATGCGCACTGAATTAATCACAGCCATTTTTTTGCAGGAAACTAATTAGCAGGAATAAAGATCCAAAGAGTTTTTTTCTTTTCAATCATCAGATCTCACTTTCACCTCTTCCTCACTCCCTCTAACACAAGACTCATCGGCTGCTTTGCATCCAAATTATTTTTATATTGCCTTTACAACTAATACTCCGGTTTTTTACTCTCCGCAACAACAATGATCTTTCTTTTACCATCATCCTAAACGCAAACTGACCAAAAGGGACTGCCTTGATGGGATCTTTAGCCAAAGCGTCTCAATACTGGATTAAAAAGCAAGGATCTCAAAGCGGCAGCCAAACATTGTAAGTTGTAACTTTGCTTTCTCTTTCTTTCTGTCTTTCTCTCAGCGTTACGATCCTCTTTAGTTTCAATAACAGACTAAAGCGATGGCTTTCGGGATTTCGCCGTATCAGCCCCGGCTTTGCCTATTCTAGCAGGATAAAGAACAGGCGATCGCAAGTTATTTTCATGCAAGTTGCTTTTATTTGCTGCCGTTTATTAGTATTGTTACCTGTGTTTACATCTGGCTTCGTCCTCGCTCTTCTCATGACTGGAAGAAAAGAAAAGGGCAAGACAGCGATTCCTTTTCCAAACAGTTGGATTTAAAACACACTTCTGCACGTTCGTGTATTCACACGGGTCACAAAAGGACCGAATAGTGTCAAGAAAGAGGTTTTTGAGAGGGTGCCGATGCGCGAGGCTGCTGGGAGAGGAGCGGGAGCTCTGCGCGATCGTAGCCGGGAGAGGAGCCTCTTAGTCCAGCCTCCGAGTCCGTCCGCGTCCGCTGAGCGGGAAGCGTCGCCCGCTTTTCCATTTTTACACCGATACGCTCGTTCGTCCTCTCCTTCCATTTCCTCCCTCATTTAGCGAGCAAAAATCCTCAATATTGCGCCCATCGTTACTTTTTCGAGTCCCTTCTAGTGTGGATTTCTCCGCCCTTTGCTGTGCATTTCAGTTCCTCTACTTTTTCGCTCCTGTCACTTTCACCGTCTTTTCTCGTATTATTATAATATATTTTTTTTTATTCATTCCAGACGACGTTAAAGTTGTTCTTTGCTGCTTCCCAGCCGGAGTCACATGCAAATCGATAGGCGTGTGTGTGTGAAGTGTGTGCGAGTGTTTAGGGGAGTGTGTTTGGTATAGAGACGGGTCTCAGGAGCGGTTCAGCCGGAGCTCTCGGAGCCCAAAGAGCCGCGCTACACACTCAGCGATTACGGAGAATAACCTAAAACTAAAAACCCACGCGTACGGCGTGAATTTGTGGATCTAAAAATCAAAACAATGGAACGAAATGTAATTTCGACAACAAAGACGATGAGAATAAAACCAGATTTACGTTTTACAACTTGCGTACGTTCTCCTGAGGGAGAAAAATAGGACGAAAAAGAGTTTTCGAATTATAAACAACGCTATCAACTTCGCCTCGCTTAGTTTGAACTAACTTAGACTACTGAGGCGAAATTGCCCCCACAAATAGACAAGGGGCTCGAATTTTAATAAAGCCAAAACTTAATGAAGACCACAGGTGTAGCATGATTTAAAAAAAAAAAAAATGGAAATGGGGACTTAAAAAGTAGCGTAAACGAAGAGCTATTGAGAGATAGATAGTCCTTCCTAGGTATACGGACAAGAACAAACGGAAATGTGGATCCATAACAATGATACAGTGTAGCCCACAGTGAGATAGAAAAAGGAGAAAACAGAAGAGATGCAATGGAAGGACAGACAGACCCAGAGCTGACTGACTGTTTGCGAGCTGCTCATGGATGTGCAGGGTTGGGGAAGAAAGAGAGGGGGAGGTTGAGAGACTTGGGGTCAGACGGCAAGAAACAAGGGAGCAGGGGTCACGGAGTGAGTGGAAGAAAGATATAAAAAAGAAAGAGAAGGGAAAAACCCAACATTACCAAGCCAGTGAAGAGTGGGAAAAGAGTGGGGTGGGTTATGTCGTGGGGTCACACAAACAAAACATCGAGATTGTGGGGGTTAGCAGGACTATAAAAATCTACCTCAAGTTTGATCAACAAAAGAGCAGTCAGAATGAGAGCATGTTTGATTTTGTGCTAGGAAAAAAGTCCTTAGTTTGAAGTAATGGATTATTGTTATTTTTTTGTTGGAGAAGAGAGAGAGCGAGAGAGAACACTCATGAAGGAAGGCATGCATGCGAAGAGAGTTGAGAGGATAGACGGGGTCAAATAGCCACGGGCCATATCGAAGGAATCAGGGAAGAGGTCAGAAAAACACAAATCCCAAGACCTTTTTATCCTTCCCGATGTGTCGTAACAAGAGGAACCAGAAGCTAACGTAGGGACGACACACACTTGTTTAGGTTAAGACTCTGCTGTGTCTGGAAAGTGTAGGTTTTTTGCTTTTGCTTTTGCTTTTTTTTTTTTTTGTTTGTTTTTACAAAGAGGAATTATTACAGCAGAATTGCAGAAATCTGTGTGTGTGTGTGTGAAAGAGAGGGGGGGAATTGGCAGGAAAAGCCATTGTGTGTTTTTTTGATATTATATTTCAATCTTTTTCCTTTTCTTAACCGTTTAAAAGAGGGCATAGTGGGCAACCTAGCTTCTCTGTTTTTAGGAGAGAGAATGAGGGAGGGAGGGAGGAGAAGGACAGATAAGTCAGGGGTTTAATGTCTCTCGGCTCCCTAGTAGAGGGGTGGCAATAATTACAAGCGTCACACAGAAAGGATATATAGTATAATTCAGATGCTGTGCATAGACTCTCTCTCTCTCTCTCTCTCTCTCGCTCCAGCTCTCCCTTATCCTTTCCCTTCCTTTCTCTCTCTCTTTCTCTCTCTGTGCTCTGGCTTTCACTATCACAAAACAAAGACAGCAGGCAAGGTCTTTGCCATCTCACTCACTCTTCAAAAACTCATGGATAGGCTATTCAAGGCTAATCCTTTTGCGGACAATGATTTTGATGGCAGTTGACTCATTTCTAGGAAGTCATATTGTTACAGTATTTGTTGTATGTCTTGCCTTTTGTGTTTCGCCTGGTCATGAAACACTTTAACATGTAGCGTTTAGTAACTCTCGTCCATATTCAAGTAGTGTAAAAACTATGTTGTGTTGTGTGTATGTACTTAAGTCAGGCAAAACACTGTCTTATTATAGGCTCTGAACAGATTTGTGTGCTTGTTGGGCTGCTGTAAGGGTATTTGCTGTGTTACAGAAAATGTCTGACTGAGTTGTGCATATGTTTGCCTTGTGGTTTGGCTGAACGTTTGCATCGTCTCAATTCTTTCAGGCTTTTCTCAAGCCTACAGAAAGATACAGACAGGCATTGTAGTCCGTTTATTTGTACCTGATTTGAAATAAAAGAATAAACTGCTCACCGTTTCTGAGATATTCAAGGACAGACTAGAGTGTAATGATTGATTTTTCACCTTAGTTTATAAGTACGTGTGTCAGATTTTTTTGTACGTTTAATTAGCTTTAAGTTTAGACCTATGGACATTGTAATGGATGATATAATGGTTTTGATTTAGAAAAAGTGATTTTAATTAATGTAGCTTTCTAATTATAATTTGTTAATAATTTCCTACACACATTTGTATCTGAATTAGTGTTAAATAAAAACGATTTACTTGTATTACAATTAATTTATTAACATTTATAACTATATTACAATTATTATTATTATTTCTGTTGTTCTTGCTGTTTTTTAGAATGTTTTTTAATTGTAATTTTGCATTATTTTCATACTGTTCATTTGATACTGTCGCTAGTGAAATTGCTGGTTCAGCAGTAGATTTGCTATATTTGCTTTCTTTCTCTTTCTATTTTTTTTTCTCCTGTGTCTTGATTTCTAGTCACTTCCTCTTACAACAGTGATTGTACATATTGCTAAGTGTACTCATCCTGGTCATCTGTGGTGCATGAATGGAGATGCTGTGATGAAGAGACGGCGTGCCGTGTGGCGTATGAGTGTGTATGGATATCGTTGTGGAGATATAGGGCAGGGGGAGACTGTGCTTTCCTCTTTACCCCTCCCTATTCTCACTCTCTCTCTCTTTTGCTGGCACCCTTAGGGAAAGCCTCAGTGATGTCCTCAGTGGAAGAGGGCCCTCTTTGGGTCAACATCAATGACAGGCCGCCTATGAGTATACTGCATGATAATAACAGTAATATTAAATGTTTATACATTTCATGAACATTTATTTTACATTATACAATAAATGTAATATTTATCTTATACTGTCTTATATTATCTTATTTTTCACAATACAAAATATCACAGCAGCATCAAATGCACTGACTATTTTGTGTGTGTATGTATATATATATATATATATATATATATATATATATGTTGCATTTTATTAATAAATAACACACTGCTTAGGGATGGTCCAATGTGAAGGTGAAAGCGGTGTGTGTATATGTGTGTGTGTGGAGAGGAGCCGATCTCTGTCACGAGTTTTCCATTAATCCAGTCGTGCCGAGGAGGCGCGCAGAGAAAGCCCAGCCACCTCCATTTGCTGTAGGGCTTAGATTGTGTGTGTGTAAATTAGGTTAGCAGGAGCACTAGGTCTGATTACACATGATGGTTTTGAATATGCAAGCCTGTGCAGTCAGGACCAGTTCTTCCAGTCGTCCCATAATGAGGGGGAGGACAATGGCGTACGTGTCAGTGCTATCATTAAACCACGGACGGGGGGTAGGCTGAGCGTGGGTGGGGAGTATGGTCTGTGTGTGTGTGTGTGTGTGTGTGGAGGTAGTTCAGGGATAGTTAGGTACGCTATACCTGTGTAAACTCAGCTTTTACCACAAGCTCAGCTCAAGCTATGGTTTCACCTTTCAGACGGTTGCACCGACTGTCTGCATGTTTCTTTCTGCTTCCTCTTTCCCCCCTCCTCTTCTTTTGCTGTTTTCTTTTATTTGTTCCCAGTGAAGTTGGCAGAAATGTCTGTGGCTTGTTGTTTCACAATATGTTGTCATGTTAACTGTCTCCAAATCATTGCGGTGGAGATTTATGATAGAGAAAATATGTATGTACACGTGATTGTGTGTAATGCACATCTCATCTGCTTATTTTTTTATTGAATATATTATATAATACATTCTTTTTTTCAAACACATTTTTTTCCTGTATAGTTTCTGTTGTGCATATATATATATATATATATATATATACACATACATGTGTTATAACAGCATGATTTAACTACCACATCCCAACTGCTAAATAAAGTGATTTTATTTTTGCTTCGAAAGGAAAAAAATTTGCGATAGAAAACAGACAGAGAGAAGTAGAAGCCTTCAGCTGATCTAGTGGATCCTGTGCTGTTTTTAGACAGGGCCAGCCCTGAAAAGGAGATCTATGTATGTTTATGTGTGTGTGTGTGTGTGTGTGTGTGTGTGTGTGGAATGGCGACAGGAATTCCTCTTTTATTGCAAGAAGCTGCTTTTGCACATTTTCCGTCGGTCAGGGAATATTTTGAGAGACAGACTTAGCCCTCAGCATTTGTCATTCACAGCTAATGTCATGAGGACGCACAATGCCTGCATTTCACAAACTCATGTGAAGCAAAATAGCTAATTTTTGAAAAAAACAGACAATAGATTGGTGGCATTTTTTGTGTATGTACTGTCAAACTGTCAAATAGTAACTGAAGAAATGGAATTGATATTTGCATAAATATATAATTTGGTCCAAAAGCAGATGTTATCTTAGGGTGATTTTGCTGTGGTACGCCCCCATGCCTGTCGTGTGTGTTTGTGAGGGTAAATTCTTGCCTAGTAGCATGGCTGTACAGGCGGCAGCGTTATGGAGGCCGTGGGTAATAACTGTGTAGCTGGCGACTGGAGCCGAGGCTAGTTTCAAAAGGCAGCTCCACGTTCTTCGAAACAGAGATGGACCTGCTCTCCCCCCTCCTTTTCGTTGCACCCCGGAGCCCAGCGTCCGGCCCTCTGCGCTGTCGCTTATCATCACAAAGAGGCAGAATGCATAAAACATGGAGTACACACAGACACTGGCAGCCCAGGTCACCTTTCTCTCCCTACAGAAACAAAGCGTGAGGTCCTGTGGCCTGTGACTTTGACCCGATCCTTGCCTTCTCTCTCTCTCTTTCACTCTTGTTCACTCTGTCATTTTTTCGATCACTTTCTCAAGTGTGTACACTTATTTTTGTGCAAATGCATGCATGCGAGGGTCTTACAAGTGTCATTTTCAAATGAAAAGTCCTCTTTATACACAATAATAAATGATGTTTTTATCAAACAATTTTAGAAACTACAAATGTTAGATAAATATTGTCAGAAATATTATATATTAATCAAAGCATTATTATATATCATTAATTATTAATTATCAATTGTTATAAGAATTTTAAATAGTAAATACAATATAAATTCACAATTCTCAATTCTTATTTGATTATATGTATGTATGTGTGTGTATATATATATGTATATTAAAAACATTCAGAATGTTCTAAAATTCTAATATTAGAAAACTCTGTTCTAATGGCTATTTTTATGATATGATAATAGTATGATTTGTCGATTGTGCTTGTGTGAGAAGCAGACTTGTGCGGTGGAGTTGATCAGTCAGGCTGATCAGGCCCTGAGAGCGTCTGCAGATGTCATTTTTCCGGCGCATTTTACGCTTATCACGGCATGTGATACAGCCAGTGTTAGCCTCGGCTAGATTAGCACCATGACATGAAAACAGACCTGGATTGAGTGTGTGTGTATCGGTCGAGGAGTGTCGCTGTATTTTGCTCTCTCCTCTCTCTCTCTCTTGATTTTGTGGCTGTGTTAGATCACAGAATGCAGTCATTTGTTGCATTACTGCTGCATTTATAAAGAATGTTAGTTTGTTTTTCAGCTACTTTATATGTTGCAGTTTTTGCATTTAAATGCAATAATATTTCTAGCAAATTTTAAAACTAAAATAAGACTGATAAGTTATTGGATATTTTAATTTTAAAATATTTTAAAACTTCAAATTGTATTGCAGTGCATTTTTTCCTTTTAGGCTGCATATTGCTCAGCAGTGGTGCCATTGGTCATATAAATAGATTTTCATGAAACGAGCAGCACATTTTTTCCTGAGTGACAAATCGGCGAGTGCGTTTAGATCATTTGCAACTGAGCGCTGTGCTGCATGTGCTGTCAGTAACGCGGGCCGTTTCTGTGCATGTGAGTGAGTGATCGACAGCACGCGTGTGTGTGTGTAGTGTGTGAGGGCTGCAGGAATGCTGAGTGGGAACGGGTGAAGCCCGACAGGCCGATGGCACTTCCTCTCTGTGTATGGCACAGCTTATCCTCCTCAGGATTAAAGACAGCAGAAAAGAAAAGAGAGCGATGGCAGGAGCCCCCCTCTCTCTATCTCTCTCTCTCGCTCGCCCTCCTCTCTCCCTTTTTCCGTGTTTGGAGAAGGAGAAAAAAACCTCAAACAAAAAGCGTGATTCATTTGCAAATGTGCAGCAGCCCATACGGGTCCCCCATGGTGCACTGGGAGAGGAGGAGCGGAGAGAGCAAGGATGAGAGGAAATAAAGGTATAGTAGAGTCATTCGATTCTGTCTTTGTGGTGTTGAGGCCTAGCGGTACTTGTCAGGCCGGTCGGACTCTTGAATCCATTAGTTTGGTCTGAAACAGAGCGGCTATTATGAACTGTACCATGTATCGTTGAGTGTTTACGTGTGTGTGTGTTTCTGCACGTGTGAGAGGAGTACATGTGGTTTCAATGTTGTGTTAGTGTGTGTGTTTAGCACTGAAGGGGTTAAGAGGCAAAGAGATACCCCTTTGTCTCAGCGGCCCTCTTTGTCATTGTTGTGCTGGAATTGAGCTCGCTGCACCTCACTTGACCACAGCAAAGCAATAAAATGGCCCCTAAGTGCTACGGGCTCCGTGTCCCTCTAACAGCACCTCTCCTTTGGGCTTTCACTTCTCTCTCTCTTTCTCTCTCTCTCTCTCACACACACACATACACACACATGTGTGCAGGATTAATACCATATATGTTACACCTGTTTCCAGTGTCATTTATTTTATTTTTGTTTTGTTTTGTTTTTTTCACCTTTTTTTTTTTTAATTTGGTACAACTTGACAGAAGAGAAAATTGTTATTCATTTTATGTTTTATTCTCAAAATATAAGCTTGAATCATCAAATTTTGTTGTTCCAAATGTTGTTCCAAACTATATTTGGTCATGGGATGTTAACCTAATATAATTATTTATTATATTTATTTATTTGTTTATTATTCATTCTATATATTTTCCAGTTTATTTGTTTCATCGTATTAGTTTTTCTTTGTATAATAATTATTTAATATGGCCAGACACATAATTATTATCTTTAATATAATTAACTATAACTATCACTGAACAATATGTTGAATATTGTTGAACTTAAGGGGTCTGCGTTTTATTATCTCACTTATTATTTTAATTTTAATTAATATTTGTAAACTTAACTATATAAATTTAAATCAACATTAACATTGCATTTATGATATTTATGATATTATTGTACCATTTTCAGCACCACAAGCGATCCTATATTGTCTGTGCTAGTTGTTTGACGTTTTATATAAAAACATAATTAAAAGGTGATACTGTGGTTGTGTGACTGCATTACAGACAACCACAGTATCACCTTTGTTTGTTTGTGTGTGTGTGTGTGTGTGTGTGTGAGGATCAAGGCCAGTGTCTGGTAGAGTGTGTAGACAGATCACATCCGTCTCTGATGGCAGCCATTTTGGTGCCATTTCATATATGTCTATGAGGAAATAAATTTAGGATTCAGTTCTGCTTTATTTTACATAATGCATCATTTACGCAACCATAGTCTCAGGCTGACAATTTAATATTTAAAAATGATTCTAAGAAGCACTGTTATATGTAAATGTATATTTGTACATTTATTAAATCTGTTAGTTTGCTCAGTATCACTGAGTGAAAACGCTTTTAATTTAGTACTTTTACATTATTTTAGCAGTTTATTTACAAGCTGTAAATAAGCTGTACCAGCTTTTTTAATAAAAGAAGAATATGACAGCAGTGCGCAAATATCAGTGTCTGTGTCTCAGTGCTCAGAATAAGTAGTGTTGTTTTCAATAGTAATGATGATTGTTTACTTCGCAGAATTCTTTTCCTCCCAGACATTATAATTAAATGTTGGGTGGAAAAAAAGCTGTCTCTCCTTGTCGCCTTCCTATCACATAGGTATTTAATGAGACATGAGAGGTGTGGTGTGATTGGTTTATTGGCACAATGAGTCCTGTGAGAGGTCAGCTCATTGGCTGAGGTGTTTAATTGGTACTGTTGGACACCCCTCCATCCCCTCTTGGGTGTAACTTGTTTTTGCCAGGTGCGCTGCGCTCTCTATTAAGTGTTACATAGGACCACAATTAAATGAGGCCTGAGTGAAGTCGTGCTATTGCTGTCTGTCCGTCTGAGGATGGGGAGTCTGGCTTCCCACACGTGCACTCACACAACCTCTGTCTATGCACTTCTAAACCCTTGTTTTATTCCTTTTGTGCATTTTAAAAATTTTACAGATTTATTAGAAATAAATCAAAGGAGCAGTGTGACTCTATGTGGAGATGCATGTATATAAAACACAGAAGACAGCGGGCGACAGTATGTGGAACTACCCTTTTGTTGTTTCCGTTGAATGAACCTTGCGTCCTAAGGTTGTAACATATTCAAGTCTGTCCTTACCCTGATTCTAATTTGGGGGTCTGGATGAGTGGGCTTGGGGTTGGACCGTGCCACTGGGGATTGCTGAAGGCCAGACAGCCACAATAGATCGGTGACCCCCACACCGTGACGTCACACGTGCTGTCTGCTGTTCTGTCATATGTGAACCAGAGACCGACCTTTTGTGGCACACAACCAATGTCAAGTACTATATTCAAATTTTAAAGTCAACATGACTTACAACATTGACTGTTTACTTTCCTTATGCACATTGTGTTATTATTGGAACAATTCGTTTGTGCATGTTATAAAAATGCACACAAACATTACTAACATAGCAATTGTTTGTCTTTTTAATCTTTAAGCAAAATGTAATAACTTATTATTCTAATAGCTTATTATTCTAACGCTATTTTGTAAATAAATAATAATAAATAAATAGGTTTTGCTTAGTCGTGTCTTAAACACGTGTTTTTTTTTTTATTGTTGTTTTTTTTTTTATAAGTAACCATATCTCTGTTTCATACCTAAATTTAACGAACACCTCATTTTTGTAGTCTCGCTTGGTTTTTTTTTTTCTTTCTCTAAAGCTGTCTAAACTAACCGGACAGCAAATAAGCGAAAGAGTGGGAGAGAGAAAGAGAGAGGAGTGTAGGGGGGTCAGGCAGAGGTGAAAGACAGGCTTGGCGCTCACATGAAACATTTATGGATCAGTTACATTGTCAAGTGCCAGTCTTTTGTTCCTTTTTTTCTGTCCCCTTTTTTTGATGTGCTTTGTGACGAGTTTGTAACTGTACACATAAGCGAGATAACATTCTCTCCCCTCTGTTTCTCCTGATGTAGTTTAACCTGATGGCTGTGTTTAAAGGTAGACTGGATGATACTAGTCGAGGATTGCGATGACTTGCGGTTGCTGGAACTACACATCGAAAGCTAATTTGTTCAGTACCACGTAAATATTAATATATGAAGCGGGTAATGACAGACGTGCTGTCAGGGAATATGACACTCGTGTGACAGGGCGTCAGAATTTGTCAGAAGTCCAAATCACGTACACTATATGGAACTGAGTCATGTTGCATGTAAAAATATCCGCTTAGCCTGCTAAGCTCAAGATTGGCTTCCTCGCATAGAAAAGAAGAAATGTTAATGAGATCTATTTAACATCTCAGTTATTTCACTGAGACAGATCAGGGTTTTTTGCTTAAGTTTCCTGGTCCTCGGATATTTCTTCTAAGAAAAAGGCTCAGATGTTTCTTCTCTAAAATTTCAGAAAAGATGTCACACACTGCACCAAGATACCAGTGTCTGCAATTAAAGCTAAACATTTCAGCAAGAACTCAAACATTTCTCATCAAATTCATCCCAGAACAAATTGTTACTGTGTGTCAACAGTTGTCTATAATTCCATCTTTCCTAAGGAATTTTTAGGAGAAGTGTCTGAGAAAAAGTTGCTACTTAAAGAATAACTGAAAACTCCACCGAGAATATCCCTAGCTCTGAAAGAGTAATACAATTTATCAGAGTCTGATGAGGGTTAGTTTTAGGCAGAGCTGCTGTGAGGGCCAGCTGTGTGTGTTTTTCTTAGTGCTCTGTAGCTTATCTCCGTTCTGGTGTGGGTAACTCCTGTTGGTGACTTTCATTGTGTTTACAGTGGATGGGATGGAGGGGTGGAGGGAGCACAGACACTCGTTTCATCACTTCCTTCCTCCTCTCCGTTTTTATGAATCGATCTGTCATAACAACTGCGAGAGACGTGGAGGAAACTGAAAGAGAGAGAGGGACAAGGGGGGAGGCTCATAGAAAGGAAAGAATTGTTGCATGTTGTACAGAAGGAGAACAATAGCAGCCATCCCAAGGCTAGATGAGGTGATCACATAGCAGTTTCAGGGAAGAGGTTTTGTGTTATTTTTATTTCCCAACTCCATCTGTGGGGCCGAGCGCTCGCAGTATCAGGGGTCTGAGCGGGCCGAAAGAAAGCGTATTAAAACTTCCTGAGAACACAGTGTGCGTATGCCTGCCTGTTTTTGTCAGGGCTCATTTCATTGGGTCGAAACGCTCTCGTGACATAAGCAGCGAAACAGGAAGCCTGGCTGCCATCTTTCACAATCTCCTTCGAAACAGGAACTGAGAGCAGGCCAAGCCATGGCCCCTCGTTGCTAGCAGATGGGTGCCAACCTGTTGAAGGCAACGGGCATGGGGGAGGAGAGCCGCAGAGGGGGCTTGTGTCTGCGGTGGGCCCCCTGGGATCCCTTTCCCTTTCCTGGAGGGTCCGGAGGTGTGGTCACCGTCTGTTATGGGCATGGCTTGTGATGGTGTGTTTAGCACTTGCCAGCAAGAGCATTTATATGCAAATGCTAAACAAGCATTGGTGAGACTAATTACAGCAGATCCCATTGAGTGCGTGCCGGCTCAGAGAGAGGAAGGGAGGTCCTACAAGCTGGGGTGGACTTGCCCTACTTGTTTACTCATTGTCTTTCTTTATTAGCCCCTCATTGACACTGCTCCTCAACGTTGAGGGGGGTCTGTTTGCAGGGGCATCTCCTTTCTACATGGAACTGACTCTAGGGCTTGATGTAGATGCGAATCGCAAAGAATTCCTCAATTCTTGTTCTCTATTAAGGTCAGGTTTATTTTTGGAACTTGTTCGCTTGTTTGTTGCCTGTCCACTGGTCCACCAATTGGGAACTCAGCTGATCGACCATCTAGACCAAGTTGGACCAACTAGAAACCATTACAGGTGTGTTTCTACTGACAGGTCACCAAGTTGCTAGTAGATGTTAGTAATCGCATTTGCATAAAGTTGAACTTTCAACTTTATGCAAATGCTCAACTTTGTCACTGAAGATCTCGCATGCCAGCTCAAATTACCATTTCTCATTGAAGATGACAGATTTCCAGTTGTTGTCTTGGACTGCCTGTGTGAACACCCCTTAAAACCAGCTACCATCTGAAGATGGGTTTTCCAAAAAGGGGGATGGAACCTCTTAACACATGCCCTCCTACAAAGGATGCTATAACTAATTACAAGGGGTGCTCAAAATGCATTTAGGTCAGCTCTTTTAATCGCATGCAAATTTATGAGTGGAAGAGAGGGAAGTATTAACTTTCAGAGTCAGTGGCTCGCTCTGACTGCGGACAGAGGCGGCATATACTCAACTCTAAAGTATCCCTGCAGTCCTGCCAGAGAACAGGGCTACACTTACTACCTTACAGTTCAGACATGAGCTTTAGAGGCTATATGCGACAAGAGAATATTTCATCACAAAGAGCAGAGTTCACAAACCTGGCAGCACATTTTATTTGGCTAATTATTTTTAGGTGCTTGGTAATCTGAATTTATCATGGCGTACAGATCGTGCTGCTCCAAATGTTTACACACAACAGCAGATCTCATATCAGCCACGCTTCAAAACGGACAGGCATTTGTTGATCGAAAAGTGTCCCTCTCTTACAGAAATGACAACGGTGCTGGAAGCAATTAGCTCTGATGGAATTATGGCAGAAGCAGGCAACTTTCCAAAAGACGAGAGGGCAGGCGATACCTCCATTTTGAGGAGAAATGTTTTTGAGGTGGAGGAAATTAATTTTGACAGTGTTTGAGACTTGCCAGATCCCTGAGTTTGGAAGTTTGGGTTTGACCTCGGTGAAGATAAATCAACTGGATAAGCTTTGCTCTGGTCTGGTTTCCAGCTCTTTCACAGACCAGCTCATCCCTCAGTGCTTTTTTTTCTCCCGCAGTTAAAACTAATTAGTTGTGGTGCCTCTTTAGTTATCTTTGATAAACAGTTATTGTGGGCCGGAGAGAGGCACTATAACTCTGTTCCAGAACCTAGTGAGTTGCCTATCTAGACAACACTATAAGGGATCAATCATAGGCTCGCTGCCAATGCAACAGCTGATCCAGACAAGTAGGCAGCAACATTATGCTGTCGTCTAAGACACTTGTTTCGTCCACTTAAAAAAAAAAAAATGGCATTACACATATCCTTAACAGATAAAAGTCAAAAGAAATTTTTACCTCATACTTACATTTCATTCAATACTAAAAGCTATTAATAATTGAATAAAACTGAATTTTTGTTTTCCCAAAATTTGTGTGTGCTATGCATGTAGTATATCAACATGCTAACACAGGGCTCCAGACTGCGACCATTTTTTCTGCCGGTGTGACTAAATTTTGTGAGCAGTCGCACTGGCATGACCACCGCTTTGTCTAACTCATAAGCGCTGCATATGAGAAACATCAAACAGCGAACGAAACAAAAGCGTAACGAAACTGCACTACTCATTTGAGCTGCGCAGCGTGGACATTTATCATCTCGGATCAATAATTGAGCGCAGCGCTAGCAAACCAGTCCGAGCTCAGAACAGGTTTACTCGGGAACCAGTGTTAATCTCGCGACACTATTACTGCACAGCGCTGCAAGATCCAGTGAGAAACGTTTGAATTCGCCGCAGAATGAATAAGGTTGTTGCAAAATCTAGTGAGATGCATTCAAATTCTGCACATAATTCTCTGTGATTAACAGATCAAACAGCACTGACGTAGAAATCCAAAAGTAGCAACGCTGGCTATAACCATGGTGTTGTGGCAGAAATACTCGGATGTTATTACATCATTCATTTCAGGGTTCGTACAACCTTCAGAAAGAGAAATTCAAGCATTTTTCTAGTATTAGACTTTCAAATATTTCACACAACTATTTCCAGCACTTTAAAGCTCTAAAAATAATTCAATTTAAACTGTATTTTTAATTGGATGACCAAAATGTACTTCATGATAAACAAACACTTATGGAAAAAAAAAATATATATATATCACTATAACCAGTAGATGCCAGCAGAGGAGCACTTATTGGCTTATTAGTCATTCATTTCTACTTTTTGCTTTGTATTTTGAAATTATAAAATCACTATTATAAAATATCAAATCACCAAGAAATCTTTTTTTTTTTCAAAGTTTTGCTCTTTTTTTGTGTATGAAGTAAGAAAAGTCACAAAGTGCCTTGAAAAACTAACTTTTCTTCAATTTGTGACTGAATTATCCATAAAGAGTTCTTTTTATAATCACTGAAGTTATCGGTCAGTTATATATAAGAATAAAAGTAATTTTAATAAGAGTAGAATAAAATTTTGCACGTTACTGTTGCTAATAAAAGAACATTTTCTATGCTTCCCAACTCAAGCTCAGTGTTTTACTGTCAAATGTGTATCACCAAGAAATAAATGTGTAATATTATTAGTAACTACACTTATTAATGCAAAACAATAGTAGTTTTACAATTAAATTATCTTTATTTTTAATACCACCCACACCACCACCCCAGCGCTACCAAATCTGCTCCTGGCGCCACCATCTGTAGAACTTAGTGGCGCTGGTGCTACTGCTCTCAAATGTTAGTCTGGAGCCCTATAACACCAAACTCTATTGGAATCAATTATGTTTTACATCTCTCATATGCTCACAATTTTGCCACAGAAGGCAATGGTCTAAGTAAGCCATAGACAGCTAGGGAGCTCGCTAGCTTTTGGAACAGAGCCCATGACTGTGTACTGCAGCCATGCATGCTAATAATTAGCATAGAAGACAGACAATGTGAACGAGACAGATTCTTACTGTCTTGTCATTCTTTATTTACACTCCCTCTTGAGTTTCACCACTATGTTGCCTTTTCACTGTGCCAATCTCAACTTACACACACACACACACACACACACACACACTTAAACACATAACTAGACGCATGACTGTTTGTATGCACAGTGTCTGGTGAGGGGCATGTTTGGCTGGGATACGGTGGTTTGATCAAAGGTTGTGTATGTTTGTGTAAGCCATGGTTCTTCACTGAACACAGCTGGTCAGCACTGTTTCTCTTGCAGAGGGAAGCACAAGTTCTTCCAGACCTCTGCCCTGGACAAGGGTCTCTCTCTCTCCCCTCACTGTGCCAAACAACTGTCACACACACATACAGTTGCCTAAAAAGTATTTAAAGACTCATTTCACACTTAAAATGTATGAATTTTATTACATTTGATAACCGTATCTAACTTCAATTTTTACAGACATTTTTACAGTTATGTTTAATCAGCTGGACTTTAGTGGATGTATGAAGTCAGTTCTCCCCAAGTTCACACAGGTTTAGTTCATCACATTAACCATGAACATGATCCACGTTTGACAACCAGATAGTGTCCAAAATACTTTTTTATCTTCATTTTAAAGAACGTCTATTTTTTTTTCAATCATATTGATTTAAAAAAAAAATGGATTAATTTTTTAAAGATTTTTTTTGTTTGTTTTTGGAAAAGTGTGCATGTGCTACCATTATTCAAAGTTACATTACTCAATTACATTAATACATTTTAACTCACTGAAAAAGACACTAGGCCTACATCATTTTCTTTATATTCCTGTCTCTCTCTTTCATATTTTCTTTTTTTTCTTCCACATACCTTTCTCTCCTAATTTTAACCTAATTTTTTCCTTTGGAAAAGTGTGCATGTGATATTATTCAAAGTAAATGTTTTAATATTTTGCGATCAATGCAATTACATTAATACATTTTAACCCACTGTAAAATACACTAAATCACAATAGCTGTTTTTTTGTTATTATTTAAATGATTTTTTTTTTTTTTTATATATTCCTGTCATATTTTCTTTTCACTTCTTCCACATTCCTTTTTCTCATAATTTTAACTTTTGTTTTTTTTTTTTGGTATTTTCTCAAGGTGCTTTTCTTTTCATTGTCCTCTCTCTCTCTCTCTCTCTCTCTCTCTCTCTCTCTCTCTCTCTCTCTCTCTCTCTCTCTCTCTCTCTCTCTCTCTCCATAGGCTTTTCTCCCCATGTCGTCCTGCTTTTTCTTTCTGTGTTGTGTGTTCAGACTCTGTCAGAATTGAGAAAGGCATTCAGGGCCCTTAATCCCAATTCCCTCTATCAGGAATGTAAATGTGTGTGTGATTGTGTGACCCGCCAGGGCCTGGCAACATCTGCAGGGCTCAACAATAAGGGTGACCCACTGATCTGCAGCCGGTGTGAGATTGAGTTTGGGCCAGTTGATGGAACTGTCACTTGCCCTTTCAGGTCACAACATCACTACGTTCTAATGCTTGAAAACATAAACATATGGTTTCTGTGTTGTTTTTTTTTTTTGTGTTTTTTTTTTTTTTCAATGGAATGTTGTTATGGATTATGCTTGTTAAACCAAGGTGATGTTACCTAGCTGGCAGACAAGTTTTGTTGAAATTGCGAGTAGAATCTGAGATCTGTATGACTTGGCTTAAATTTATAAGCTAACCAGTTTTATATTTAATAAAACTATACTTTTTTTGTGAGGCTACTAGCTTGATTAGGTCAGAAAGGGGAAAAAAAAAACCTTAATGTTGATCCCTGATCTGCATGAGGAGCCTTCCTCATACTCACACTCTCTGTGAATTCATTGTTTCTCTTCACGCCACCATTAACCCTGTGCTGCATGCCCAGGCTCCCAGCCCGGCCCCTTTCAGAGGCCATGTCTCCACACCATGTCTGTCCATCTGGACACTAGACATAACACACTGTTGACTTTCCCTCAGCAGTGTGTGTATGTGGCTTTGGGGTGGGAGGTGAGGCCTTCTGTCAGGCCTGTGGTTGATACTCATCTGGCTAGTAGTGACTGAAGGATTCTTCCCCCATGTTTTACCCACTTCACGAGTCTAGGCGGAGTCTGTCCATGTATAGGAGCAAAGCTGTGGTGTCAGCCAATAAAATGCAGTTATTAGATTTGCACCCGCCCCTCTCTGACAGGTATCAGAGGAGAGAGAAATGATTGTTTGGATTGTCTCTGTTTTCAAAATGATAAATTAATGGTAAAGCGCAACTGACAAAGTGAATCTGCGTCAAAGCCAAGTGGCGCTGATTGAATTACAGTTTCAGAGACCTAAACTCTGGCCACATTCCTGCATTGACTCGCAAGCCGCAGCGTTGGCTTGTACGAACACATACACAGAGAGGCTTCATCTATCTGTAGGGTGAATTCAGGTGAACTGGGCCACAGTTTCACATTGACATGACTGTTACAATGTGGCCTGAAGTTTTACCTGAATTTATTTTTTTAGAGATGCACAATAAGAAATTTTAAAAAGGGTGTATATTTTATGTATATATATGTATGTGTGTGTGTGTGTGTGTGTGTGTGTGTGTGTGTGTGTGTGTGTGTGTGTGTGTGTGTATGTATGTATATATATATATATATATATATATATATATATATATATATATATATATATACATACATACATACATACATATATATATATATATATATATATATATATATATATATATATATATATATATATATATAATATTACATTATATTTATTTAAAAATAGCTTTAGAATAATAAACTCTGGAATAGAATAATGAAAAAGGGAAAGTTATATTTATATTTCTATATTTCTATAGCTTATATTATTATTATTATTATTATTATTATTATTATTATTATTATTATTATTTTACTGTGAGTCCTAATCCAGGCCTAGAAAAGTAATAAAAATGAATGAAATTTATCTAGATTATATTTTAATATTTTTATAATTTAGAATTATCTATCTATCTATCTATCTATCTCTCTGTCTCTCTGTCTGTCTATTATAGAGATCACAGTCTTTTATATTTTATTTTATATTATTTGTAATTTGTACAGTCTATCTGTTCGTCTGTTTGTCTCTTATATTGTTTCTCTTGACCTTGCAAGAGAGCACAACCAAACTTGCAGTGATTGCTAGTTTCCCGATTTGTAAAGTAGCACACTTTCTCGTGTGCGATCGAGCACGTGGTCACACACGGCCACACACCCCTCGCATTCAGCGAATGGTGGACAGCAGGGGAGTGGGTGTGCGTGTAGGTCCGTGTATGGATCCCCCTGCAGTCACACACTGTCTTCCTCACAGCATTTATGTTTGAACAGTGGTGCCGGCCATTGTTATCAAAGGCGTGATTAATCATTACATTTGTGCAAAGCAGGGGCGCTGTTGCCATGGGGACCCAAATGATCTGCACTGCTTTGCATATCAACAGAAAAGTTTACAATCGTGGCAGAGCAAGGGCGAGGCCTCAACTGAAACCTGTGAACCTGCCTCAGTCTTGCTCTCTCTCTCTCTCTCTCTCTTTCCCACTTTCATTCTCTCATTCGCTCTTAGTGGATGTACACATAGCTCTTCAACAAAGCCTTTCGCAAGCTAATCAAGATGGCTCCTAATGAGCCAGGCCTGAGAACACAGAAGAAAAAAGATGCGACTTAACAACTCAGGAAATCTCACTCACATTGATTCCACTCTGTTTAATATCAAATATGTCCAATAATAAACTTCACAACACGAGTACTGAAACTTTTCACCTTTTTTTTCCCCCACGACATCCACCGATCAGACAGTAATATGACATCATGCGATGCTTAACCGCTTGAGTAATCTGCAGGACAGAAGTGAAAGCGAGAGAGACTTGGCAGTGATTGAGGAGAAGTTTGAGGGTTATTCAGCGTCTGAGGGTGTTTGCTGTCTGCTGAGAGCTCTGGAATGTTCTTTGTAATGCGTTCAGACCTCAAGCCCTGACCTGCCCGAGCGAAAGAGCTTCCAGTGACCCCCGAAACACTCAGAAGGACTTGACAGTGTAGCTATAATACGCCGTTTGTGCTGAGTGCTTCGTTTTCAGTCAAAACACAACGCGACCACATTCAAACCATCCATATTTTTTCATTATCTGCGTCGGACACATATTCATCCTGTTTGTTTAGTCATTTCAAGCAAACTCTGCTAGCTGGTTTTGCTGGAATGGTCTCTCGACAGCCAAATGGGATTTGTATATGTAAATATCATTTGGACATGCAGCGAGGAACAAAGTTGGCTAATTATAGCAGAACTGAGAAACATGAGGGTTAGTGTGGAAAATGGGCCCCAGTTTGGCCCTCTTTTTAGAAGCTACAGTGACTGACTATAGCAAAACAAATCTGGACATCATCGAGGACTGTGGGATTGTTGCACACACCATCTTCAGCAGGCATTTTGTGAAAGTGTTACACAATTTTCAGAGCATAAATCGTTCTTTGTTTACTTAAACAAACACACACTCATGACTCGATATTCTGGAAACCAGATTTTGTCCATTCTTCACATTGCATGCCATTCATGTGACAGCTCTGATTACATGTTGCCAGTTTATTAACAGTTGGTTAACAGGATTTCATGGAAGTAGGTGTCAACATGGCTGTTTTGTGTTCGTTCATCTTTAAAGTATGTGCAGCAGGTTTGGGGGTGATAAAAACACAAACACAATCACAGATACTTCAGTCTGTGAGTTTTTTCATGCCCGTAGTACAAGAGGAAGTTTTTCTTCTGAAATTACATGCAGTCCTGACACATGTTTATGCTAGGCTCCGCCAGAGTGAGGCTCACTTCGTGACAAAATAGCACTTAAAATTCCTCCCCAAATCATTTATCAGTGCCTTATTCTTCTCACTCCCTCCATTTCCGGTCACTCGCTGTCAGAAACGTTTGGTGAAAGAAGGTATGGTGTGCGTGTCCTCCGTTGCCTGTCGTGTGTATAGTGAAATGTACACACCAGCCAGGTTGAGGATGAATGTCGTATGTGGCATCTGTTTAATACAACCCAGCATGTGTTTCCTTTTATTTATTTCAGTCTTGAAATAGATGAAGGAAGGAAGAAAAGGATAGAGTGGAAAAAGATTCTTTGCGTATTTTTTTAAACGGAATATTTCCATAATAATCTATTATTTTATTACTGTATGTTCAGTATTATGCAGTACGTATACTTTACCCAGTATGCAAATTTATTAAAAACATACAATAACCAGAGGAGCTACTTTGAAACTAATTGTTTGACTACTAAAATGTGTAGTATACAACTGTGTGGAGTACTGTGTGTTCAGTCAATGATCTGGAACAAATATCATATTTTTAAGCGGAATATAAAATGTGGACATTTTTGCATCCAATTGGGTTAAAAAGACAAAATAGAGTTGATAAAACTTTACAATAAGGTTTAAGTCGATGCATATAGGTAACATTTTTACTGCAGTTATCTAAGTTAATGTTAATTTATAAATTGTCAACATTTTTTTCCCCCATAATCTTAACTTGACATTTTAAAAATGTAGTAGTATATGTAGAAATTAATATTAACCTAGATTATTAAATGCTATTAAATTAATTAAAAATTAACTAATGCATTACCTAATGTTAAGCAATTGAAATTTATTTTTACCATAACACTTTTTATTTATCAAATTGGAACTTTTACTGCTGTGGCGAATGTTTTTTACCGAATACTGTATACAGTTTTACAGTGTTTTTAAAAGCTAGTATGCATTATACAATAGTCTAGTAAGCAGTATATTATTCCATTCAGAACATATCCATTGTTGCCTGTGGTTCTTCCCAGAGCTTAAAGGGAGTGTTTTAAATGTGTGTCTGGGCTGAATGGGGGTGTGAGCAGTGGTGTGGTCAATATCTGCTGTTATATGTGGGGGAGAAGTCTTTGTGGATGTGTAGCGAGCTGGCAGAGCACAGCACGGTGATATTGAGGTCAGCTGTCCAGAATGATCTCATGTTAAGGAATCGGCAAGTCAGCAGGGTCAGAGCAGAAATGCTATGACGACACTTTCTCCATGCCGATAAGGACTTGCCCTCTTTCCGCTCTTCTCCTGGGAAACCGAGTAAGAGAGTCCCACCGGCACCCTACCCACCAGACCGGAGAAATGGCACAGATCACACATTGTTCGCACACACTCATTCACCTCTTTTATGAAAGAAGCTACCTTCACTTTTTTTTTTTTTTTTTTAAGTTTTTGTTCACATTTCCAGTGCACAATCCCTCTCTATTCCAGCTTCTTCCACCATACACAGCCTGTGAAGTTCTAAACAAATATCAAAAATAGCTTAAAATAGCCATTGGGACGTTTCCTGGATGTCATGGTGGTGCTAACCGATGCCTGAACAATCCCTGCCTCTGTTTCCCATGTTGCTCTGATTCTCAGCCTGGCGGACGAACTGAGCTCAGGAATTCAGCATACGGGCAACGAGAGCGGATTCCTCCTAAAGAGTTCCGTTTGGAAAGCACAGGATTGTAAACAGATAATGGCTCTCATGCAGAAAGGAACCGGAAGTGGGAGGGATCAGGCCAAGTTGGTGCTGGAGTGTGTGTGTGTGTGTGTGTATGTGTTTTTTCTCAGCACGTGACTAGCATTGTGTAATCTTGAGGTCTTAATTTGGCCATTTGAATGCTTGGATTGGTGTAACAAACGTGATAGAACACTGTAAGGATCTTTGCGTATGTGGCCAAACGCGCACACACCCTACCCCCAGCCGCTGCTGTTAAAAGATAGAGCCCGAGCTTTTGTGATTTTGAGGGTGTGTAGATGTAAGATGATCAGCTCTGTTGGGGGCAACTTTGCGCTGCCTGCATCTTAAACTTTCCCATCGTTTCGCTTTTCAATGAAGAAATTCCCCCGGCACGGACACATTCTGCCACACACACACACTGACACACAAACATATGTCTATAATTTATAGCAGCGAATCCTTTGGTAAATAGAGTTTCAGACATATTGCCAGTAGACTTGGGGTATTGATTGGAGTGTAAATTAAAAACTTAATCAGGTCTCTGAGATAAGATTTATCTCCGCCCCTAGCAAATTACAAGGTGGGCTTGGAGTCAGGCGCGGAGGCCAGCGGTGCCCTAGGAGAGCTTGCCAGTCCCGGGTATCAGACCGCACTACTCCCTTCTGCTTGGCTGCGGTCTACACTCACTCAGAAAGTCTTTGCACGCTCCCTTTCCCGGCCCATTGAGTGTGCTTAGAGTATTTGACATAGTGGATTACATTGTCAAAGTCTTGAGAAATCAGGATTGGCTCTAAAAAGATTGCTTGTATTTCTTTAATGGATTGACTTGTTTTGTAATCCTCTTCCCCGCATTTTCACACTCTCGCCTCGCCTTGTGATGAAATATGTAAATCATTAAACTTTCGCCTCGTTTCCTCAATAGCTGCAATCCCCCATTGGTCATTTTCACAATAGCATTTCCACGTTCATTTATGCAGCCTATCATTGTATACATATTCAGCACGAGCCATATTTTATATGTATTAAGACAATCCCTTTGAATTGTGCATTGATTAGATTATGGATTTTTACAGTAATTGCGATGCAGAGATTTTCTCTGTCCCAACCGGTCTCCATTATTAATATTGAGAAATGAAAATGCATCGGAATACAAGCATTTCCTGTGATGCTGCTCGTATCTCGGCGTAGGGTTGATGCGCCAATAGAATAACCACCGATATTGTACGATAATTGGCATTTACCATTTTTTCAAACTTCAGTGGCATTGTGCTCTTCGGATATCTTCCTTTCTCTGTAATTAAAACCAACATTTAGTCAGTGATTAGAGGATGTACTGAACTCCTCTGTGGGATTATACTGCTCTCATTATCTCTCCATTCTTCTGCTCATATTCGGAGCAGATAGAAAGACAGGAGGAGGAAGAGGAAGAAGCCTAATTGCTAGATCACCAGACTTTGTCTATAGGTGAACTTTAGGAAGCCCAGGAGAACAAATCTGTCTGGAGATGCTTCTGCCTTTTATATTTTTTTTTCTTCCTTCAAATCAGTATTGGTTTTTGGGTAAAAGATATCTAAATATTTCTAAAACAATTTGAATTTACTTATTAAGGCTTGTACTTATACCAGCATTAGTTTCCAGGTTAGTTCATACTGATTAGCCCAGGTTTAGTGCAGATCTTGTTGGTGAACCAGTATAGTTATGATGTTCTCCAACAAAACTGAGCTGCTGAAGCTGGTCAGAATCTTTAAGGACCTGGTTTACTAAAAAAGTTGTGCAAAACACAACATATGCTGGTGACTATGCTGTTTTTTTCCAGCAGGGTCATTCATGACATCACCAAAAGACAATGTTAACTCCTGTCCTCCCAGATGAAGGGGGTATTGAAGGTGTAAGTAATAGCCTCTCTGGCCAGATAAGCTGTGGAAAGACTGGTTTAGTTAGGAAAAGTGTAGGGGGATCTTAGCCTGATAAAACCACTCTTTCCCTCTGTAATACCCAACAGCTAAAATCAATACATAGGATAATACAGCCGCTATTCCTTCAGTTGCTTTTGTCTTCCGCCACGCTCTGCCCACATAGACTGCATCAGAATAAGTGTGTGCGTTAGTAGATGCCTGCATAACTGGCAGGGGACTGATAGGCTTAATCTACTATATTTTAGATTTGCTGATATATCGCTAATTTAGTTCCTCTTGAGGTCATGCATAACTACATGTGTTTTTCCCATATCACACTTCACTTTTTCTCTAGATGAGAACCATTGTGTGAAGTTATACATATAGGTCACATGTGCTAGTGAACGGCGTGTTACTTCCAAGGGATGAGAAGCAAAAGGGTGTGTGTCTGTTTTCACTCAGGTCAGGTGTATGGGTAAATCTGAGTGAGGGAAGTTCCTGTCAGCACCTTGATATTTCTGTAAGTGTGTGCCTGAGTTTTTCTCTCGTCCACCTAACTTTGTGGCTAAAAAATATTCAGCTCAGGCCTGCTGGTCTTCGTCATACATGGCCTACTCAAAAACATTTTTACCTCTGGATTTTTTTGCTATAGTTCTGCAGCCTCTTTCAGTTAGAAATGGTGTTTAAACATTGCACTTTTTAATTTACTATGAGTATTAGCCAGAGCTGTGGCCTAGCGTTTATCTCACATGGTGCTATGGTGGTCATGTTTGGTTGATTTGCTCCTCTTCCTCTCCTCCACATCATTTCCTGTCTTCTCTACTACTGTATCTATCAAAGTCTCATCTGTATCTTTATGATGAACTTGAGGAATGTATTACTGTTGTGAAAATGAGGTACACGTAGGCATACTTTTGAAAAGAGTAATTATTTTGAAAATAAATTAATAAATATGCAAACTGAATATGTTTTCAGACACTGAATTTCAGGTTAATTGCAATTAAATGAAATGTATTGTAGTTTAAATTTATATTAAATGCAAATAGTTGAACTTTAGAGTTTTTTTGGACTCGCTTAAATAGGACTAAAAGTACCATTACTTTTACATTTAAAATGTACTTTCAAAGCAAAAAGTTGTATTTGACATTCCACTTTTTTAAAAGATTGAATTGAATTGAAACAGCCCACGTAAGTGGCATTTTATTTAATTATTATTATAATATCTGCAAGTACAGTAAAAGTGCGAAAATAGTAGAATAGTAAAAATCTGAAGTGCGTACACATTGAAGTTTAATACTAAGACTCAGGGTTTTGCTCAGATCCTTAATCCAAAGTATGAATCCTCACAAGCGCTGCTAAAAATAAAACCTGCATATTTTAATTTTAAGACCACTAGTAAAGTAATGCTGTTTTCCATTCCAGCCTTCTCAGCCGTCATAGTGCAGCTGTAAAATATTGCCCCAGGTGCCGAGAGGTTAGCCTGTGACATCCTCACCCAAAGTGCAGTGTATTAAAAAGCAGTGGGGCCCCAGATCTCAGTATATCACAGAGCGAGAGTCTGTGATAAGGCTTGCCTGCCTGCACGTGGATCAATGAAGGTTACTGACATCATATCACAAAGTGATAGCCAGTGCTTTACCCCCGGCTATTTATCAGCCCACAATCTCATGGAGAGAGGAGGCGGTGCTATGAGGGGCTCTCTGCTTTTTCTCCGTTACCCCTTACTCTTTATCCACACCTTGACTGTTCACTGTGTCACCTGTCTATCAAATGCTGAAGTGCTTTTGTGGTGGGCCCGTACACATCAATGCTACTCAGATGCTTTAGAACTACAATAATCTTTCTCACATTTGTCTCTCCGCTTTTCTGTTATTTTTATTTTTTTTTCCTCTCTCTATGTCAATACCAGGCTGTGTTTGGACTCAGCGAGCTGTTTCCAAGGGCCTTAATTGGCTATTGAATGCTTTCATTTTTTTTAATCAAGTATTTTGATCATGGCCACATGTATCGAGCGCACGTTTGTGTACTATAATTTCCCATCCTGTAATCTTGTGCCTCTTGAAGCTGAGCAAAATGATTTTCGGCGTAGGGAGACAAACATCTGTGTCCAAGGAAACATCAATGACCTTCACATCTTTACTGACCATTTTTCGCCCCTCATACAGTACGTCTCTCTCTTTGTCTCACTTCCTGTCATTATCATCAGACTTCTTTGCTTTGTCAAGTTTTCATTGTGTCAGCCTCATTCTGTGTGACCATGTCTCTGTTTTAGTGTGTGTGTGAGAAAGCGTGTGTGTGTTTGTGTGCGTATGGGCGCTTATACTCTCAGGTAGCGTATGAGTTCCATTTATCAGCTGCCCGGGGCACATTGTAGAGGATTTCCCCCAATGGGTTAGTGTGTAACTGCTCTGTCAATACCTGCTTGTCAAGGGCAGTGGAGAGCAGAGGGAAAAAGACCCCTCACTCTGTGAACCGAAGCCACTTATTGAGCAGCCAATAGCTATTTACCTCCTGACAGGAAGGGGGAGAGAAGGCCCCAGCTGAGGTAGTCAGACTTTGGCTCTCTCTCTCTCTCTCTCTCTCTTTCTCTGTCATTTGTTTCCTCGTCTTGTTTTAGTGTGGTTTTAAGTGGACTTATGAAGGATACATTAGCAGTATAACCTAGCTTCGGTGCATTTCGTTGATCAATAGCTGTGGAAGAACAGATTAAGGAGCATGCTCGAGGTGATTGACCCTCCCAATTTAGAGAGTTTCATGCTACTGTAACACTAATGTAACATTTCCACCAAGCTCTAAGCTTTCCAGACTGTATTTTCTTATTTACTGTGCAGGTTTTGGAGTGAAATCAGTGGATTTAAATGTGGTAAATTGTGTTCAATGGAGCTGAGAGTACTGCACCCAAAGTTTGGGAGGAGTTAGGTTATCTAGTGCTGTCAATCACAACCACAAGTGCTTAGTTCACCGTGACAATTCCTCTCTTGGCATCCCTTCACCATGCTAATCTGTACTATTTATTAAGTCCAAAGAGGAACCAACTTGATTTGAGTTTTTTTTTTTCTGGCCCATCTTTACTTTATACTTTTTCTTGAGGAAAAAACAAAAAAAGCATAGCATTGTTCTATGTACATTCATTTTTATAGCCATATACTTTACATCAACAATTGTCTCATTTGTGTCCCTGAGGAATTTTAGCAATAGAATTTAAGACATAGTTGATACTGAGGTCACCTGAGCTGTGAAAAAGCAGTAAAATGCCTTCGTTTTGGGTGCTAGCTGAGTGCTTGTGGTGCAGTGATCTGTGTCTTGTACTGTAAAGCCCAGTTTCCTCTCTGGAATCACTGGTGTTGACAGAGCATCTGGATCGGGGTGAGCTGCTCCGAACACGCTCAGCGCCTCTCAGTGTGGAGGTGACCCAGCCTAGGCTGACTTTCATCTGGCGGTCACACCCTGCCTATGACTCAGCCCCGACCCTCTTCACCCCCTCCGCCCCCAGGACGCAAACACCTCTCTCCTCCCCTGCCCCCATCACCTGCGCCCCACCATGAACGCCTGTTTTGATGGATATTTCATTTAAGCTGATCTACTTTGATTCAACAAACAAAAGGAGCTTTCTCTGTGATCTGCATTTTTTTTCCTCCTCTTCTTTCCGTCCGCTTTTGTTTTCTTTAAACTTCTCACTCTCTCCCTCTCCTTCTCTTTCTTTGTGGGTTGAGCGGAGCGTTGTGTTCCACGCTGGGCTGTTGGTGGCCTGTTGGGACACGTTTGGTATACCTGAGTCACAGAGCAAATGTTTAACTCATGCAGGTCCACAAAGAGAACACACACACATGCATGCATACATGCATGCACAGCTGTCCCAAATCAGCCTAGCATCGAGACATAAAAATCTGTACATTAAAGCAGGCGCACACATACAAGCTCGATAAAAAACAAAGCATAATCATATGCCCGCACAAATGGCCTCTTAAACATACCACACAAGAATCACCCTCGGTAACCCGGGCGCCTTCCCCTTACCAAATTGGAAATGTATTTCATGTTTATTAAGTTGAAATGAGACGTTAATTCCGCAAAAAAAAAAGCAGAAGAGTCATGCTAGAGCAGCATCTGAAGATGTCCCGCTGTTAAAGGACAGCTGTCCAAACAAGGAGAGGGGGGGAAAAGAACTAGAAAAACACATTATACAAACATTTGACAACAGTTGCTCTGTAATCTGGTATTACTTCCACAAGCGGAGGAGAGACCCGTGGTCCTGGGTTGGGCCGGGCTGAAGGGGGGACACCACTGTTGTGGGGTTGAAGCCTGGTGTGCTGAAGAGGTCAGTGGCAGATGAGAGAGAATGAGAAGAGCTAATCACGTTGGATGAGCATGTGAACCCGAGCAGGTTCGTTGTAGCACTGTCCTTATGTGTGAACCGGGCACAATGACCCACTAATTGGCTGCTATGGTTTTCTAGTCTCATAAAGCTGTTTTTATTCTATATTCCAAAATACACTGCACCCACATCTGCCTATTTTTAAAGAAAGATTACACTTCTCATGTCGTTCTTTCCTCGTGTGCGTTTTTGTGTGTGTGAAAGATGATGGTTAAATGCATGGGGGGTTTCCAGCATAAAACCTCCCTGGAACAGAAGGAGGTTTATGTGCTTGGCCTAGTAGTGGGTGGCATCCCAGCATTCTCATGTACATTGCAATTATCTGTCAGACTGTGAAGGGAAGAAATGTGCGTTTCTTGCTCTGATACATTTATCTGTGACCAAAACGAAATAGTAGGACTACACCATTAGGTACTAGTAGACTAGAAGTCAGCACGTCTTTTCTTCTTCCTGTACCTGTTGTTATTAGTCACCTCTCCCTATTGTGAGGTCACAAAAATATAATAAAGTCAAAAAAGAAGAAATATGCATCTCTTGTTCTGATACATTCATCCATGTTTGAAAAAGTATGGTTCGCTATCAGTAGCTACGAGAATGATAGATACTAATGTAGAAAATTATAGATACTAGGATGTATTAAAAAGAGAAATGTTATCAGCTAGTGGTGAGGAAGAACAGGCCTTTCATATCAAATCTTTGGAGAGGAAGAAAGAGAAAAGCGATGAGGAAGGTGATGAGTGGTGGTGAGTTGTACCAGGATAAAGTAGTTAAAAGTGAGTCAGCTGCTTCTTTGGTTCTTATCACAGACACTCAAACATACACAGACTTCCTGTGCCCTGACTGTCATCTCTTTAATATTGTTTTGGAGCTGTTCAGGTGTGGCTACCTTTGGCAGTAAAACCTAGTGCTTAGGGCAATAACAGGCTAGTAGGCAGGGTGCCAGTTCAACTCTGCAAACTTTTAACTTCTTCAGCTACCCCCTCTCTTTCTCTTTCTCTTCCTCTGCTTATGTCTCCCTTACCCAAAGAGAGATTGACCTTTATACAAGCCTTGGAAACACTTATATTGTTCCAAGCTGTTACAGACTTCAAACAGAGCTCAAAAAGGACTCTGGGAGAAAAGAAAAAAAGTGTCTATTAAAACATACTTACAGCCCTTATTTGCTCCTGTGATTCTGTGGGCATGTAAGTGACTTAGAAAGACAAAAAGTGAGCAAGAGACTCGCACAAAGACACTTTTTCTCTTTTTAGGATGTGATCTTCCCCACATCAGAGTTCAGAGAGTAGAGGTCACGTCTGGAATCACTCTGATGCTTCATCTCTTGCTCACTTCTAACCCTCATAAGTCAGACGTTCTCCACAGAAATGCTGTGGTGAAGGTATGAGGTTTTAGCAGCCAGACAGTCTATCGTGCAAACAAATAGATAGCTGAGTGCATTTTCGGTCAGCTCTGGTAAATCTGAGGACATTTTGTCACGGAACGGGGCTGGTGGAAAAAGTTAAGATGAGCACAGCTGAACATAGCAATCTGGCTGCTCAGCACTGATTCATTAGTGACTCATGTGCTTGATGCCAGTATTCCTGGCTGTTTTTTAAAAATAAACCTCCCCATTTCTCAACCTCATCTCGCTGAATTCTACATAATAGATGAATTTATTAATTCACTCACCACAGCTTGTCTTGCTCAATCATTACTCCATCCCAGAGTTGAGGAGCCCCAGAGGACTAGAACAGCGCCTGCTTTCCTCCAGGTTCCTGTCGACCGTTCAGAAACCTGCAGAGATAGCAGAAAAGAGCGAGACGGGTTGAGTTGCTACAGAGGGCCTTGCTTAAGCTACAACCTTCTTTTCACCCTTTTTCCATTAGGAGACCAGTGTAATAAATGAGTTTTGGTCAGAGCTTTGGCTTAGTGTTCGGATAGTGCTCATGCAGGAAATTTGTTTGAATCCTGCATTTCCGATTCAGTTGTGCATCTTTCCCTATTGTTTCCTTTCACTGCCTTTTAATTGAAAGTAACAAGAACAGTCGCTATTTAGAATTGATGTGAAAAACGGCATAAATTTGAACTTTGGCTAGTAAAGAAGTGGATGGTCTAATTGTGTGCTCAAACAAAAACCTGCGGAGGCAACTTTCCCAACTTTCATGAAGGGTAGAGAAGAGAAACTATCTGCTTTATTTGTATTGTGAACAATTTTCTAAAAACTATTCCTTTGTGAGAAAGCTATCAAGGTTGTTCTGTCCAGTGAGTGGGACTCTTTTATTAACCCTGGTCTGTTTAAGGCTGTATACATACCCATCATGCGTGTGTATTTTATTATTAACGTGGTCATGTGGATGTTTTTGTTTGCATGGTAGTACAACAGTAATTAGAAGCTATAGGGACCGTTTGCGAGTCTTTTTATTTGCTGGCTGCTGGGGTTAAGCTGTCATTATGGCCGTCCTTCCCCTGCTGAACCTTTCTTCAGCTTTTGTGTGGAGATCTGTGCTTTAATTACAGGTCTGTGAGTGATGTCACTGCTGTGGCGTCTCCTGCCATTCACCCGGCGCCTCCCCATTCCCCCCATACACGTGTGCTTAAACACACCACCTGCCCCAGCTGCCCTCCGTACCTTCCTCCATCTCACCCCTGAGTCCTCCTCAGCCACAACCGGTGCTCGGATCTAAACAACTCCCACCTAACCCCAACCCCCACCCACGATTGTTTAGAGATGGCTTGATTATTTGTTCTGTGAATGCGGTTATTTAACTTTCCTCCTCAAGCGGAAGATAAGGAGCCCTACAACTCTTGTAACAAGAATGAACTTGTGCCAGAACGGAAAGAAGTTGGTATGTACGCAGTTGTGAGCGAGTGTCTCTCTCTCTCTTGTTTTTATTTTAACACGTATGTACACCTAACACATGAGTTTTAAGTGTGTGGGAGTATGCAGGGGATGTGATTTGGATTCCTCAAAAGGTTATTGCCAGGAAGAGAACAAGAAGAGGAGACACGCCATTAAGCAAGGGAACATTTCAATGGTGGAACAGCGGACACATGAAACGGCTGGAGAAGCAGGATAAGGGAATGTTCAAAGCAAATCAGTGTGGACGTCATGCATCAGCACTACACCTGACCTAGGGAATGCGTTACCTAAAAGGCCACAAAAACTGCCCGGAGACCATGGAGCTCTTATCGTAGATGTTAGATGACTCTGCTGGAAAAAAAGGAGAAGAATCCATCATGAAGTCTAAGAGCCCTGCAGAAAAACAGATTTGAGGGCTTTCTCTCTGCTTTTTGTATGTGCGGAGAGAGCAAGGGGAAGAATGGTAGGTAATGTTATCTTGTTCACAGTTACAAGAATCCTGCTCAGGGAATTCTATGGGGTTTCAAGTTTCTAATATGTATATAAAGTTTCTCTGGCACAATGGATCTTTTGTGGAGTGCAAAATGACCCCCCCCCCCCCCCCCCCCCCCCCACCTCTCTCCCTTCGTTAAAAAAAATGCATTCATATGCTAGCAGAGCTACGAGTGCGGACTCAAGTTTCTGCTATCTTTATGTGTTGTGTCGTCACGGAGCCCCCGCGGGCTGAAATGTGCATCTCATTCACCAGCTCCGGCACTCTGCCAGCACTGCTCCTTCCAGACATGGATTAGGGAGAAAATCTGGGAGAGACAACAGGCTCCTGATGAAAAAAAAATAGCTGGAATGACAGGTAACCCAAGTCAAAGAGAAAGACAGCGAAAGAACGAGAGAGAGAGAAGGCAGACGATAATTACAGAGCTTTTTGTTTTCGGGGCCACTTTTAGCTGGCTACTTAAGTGCCTGATCCCAAATATATGCCTTGTAATTACAGTAGTGGGCCCCATTAGGGCAGAGGTCTTTGGTAGGATTATTCTTTGTATGTGTATGTGTGGTAAAGTAAGAGATGGCACAGTTGTGCACCATATCCTTGTCCTTGATTAGCTGAAGATGCTTGGGTCAAGTTGGTTGAGTCAAGTCCCCAGTTTGCCTGTGTGAGGGAAGCACAGTGTTTGCCCATTCTCAGAGTTCACAGCTGAAACATACAACCTAATTCACATCTGTTACAGTAGTACTAACGTGTCTCCTCACTACAAGCGTTCCTTCTCGCTCTTTCTTTCCCTGTGTGCATTTACATTACATTTACATTTTACATTTATGCATTTAGCAGACGCTATTATCCAAAGCGACTTACAGTGCATTCAGGCTATACATTTTTTTTTTTTTTTATCAGTATGTGTGTTCCCTGGGAATTGAACCCAACACCTTTTTGCGCTGCTAACACAATGCTCTACCACTGAGCTACAGGAACACTGTGCTGATGCAGGGAGATGCATGGTGATTATGACAGGCTGTCTCAGTGATGACTGCCCAGTGTGGCGTGTGTCATGTCGAGTTGACTGGGACTTTTTGGTGGGGTGTCCGTAGAGGCCAAGCGGTAGGAACACCACCAGTGCTGGGTATCATTAGACTGAAGGAGACAGTGCCAGACCTCACTTACAGGGGAATTTTCAAGCCATGGCACCCAGCCAGATCCTTCCATTGTAGATTAGCACGGTGACACACAAACACAAGCTTAGATGAACAAATGGCATGGAGCTGTGCCTTCAGACTGAACAGTGGAGAAGAGGAGAAGGTGATGGCGAGCAGGGACGTAGCTGTGCTTGTGTGTGTGTGCTTGTGGGTACATCAAGCCAACCTGAGAGCAAAAGAGGGAGATCTGCCTCTTTAAGCTGTTAGCTTTCCTAATAGATTCTTAAGCACTGGCTTTAGTGCATGTTAAACCAGGATTACCCAATCAATTATGGCCAGTACAAACAAGGATTACTTAAAACACTACATTTTTCTTGTGCAGAGGGTAAAAACGGGGCAAATGAAGGGAGCGGCACTGTTGGTGATAAGACGAGCAACACATCCAGGTCAGTGTGACCCTAAGCGAAAGGGACGTTCGTTGTCAGAGGGTTGCCAGGAAAAGAACATTGCTTGGCCTTGCTCCTCTCTTCCGGGTCCACACTTTGGTGATGTAATCTTATAGTAGCTTGCTGTGTGGCTCGTATCAGTGCAAACTCTGCAAATGGCACAAAGGGTGCACTAGTGAGCAACCTTCTGAGCCATAAAATGTCCAATGCAGTCTCTGCAGTCTTGTGGATTTAAGATATGAGCACACTTCAGGTGTGCATGCTTGTTGTTTGCAGCAGGACCTCTAGAGGACCCCATTTACAGTTAGTGAGTGCTGTTATGTCACTCTGTTTTGGGTTTTTCATTTGAGCAACAATATAAGGAGTTATGCTTCTGTTGGGAATTGCATTTTGTCAATGTGATGTAATTTCGGTGTGGCCATGTTGAAGGTGTTATGCAAGATGGGTTATATGTATTTAATAGTTTCTTTGAAGATAGAACAATAATGCGAATGAATTGGATATTTCTTTAGCTGACGTTTGTGTGTACGTGTCTGTTTTCTGGCTGTGACCTTCCTGAAACCTGATCCGGAGGGTGTAGCGTAGAGTGTACATGCTGATACATCCCCATCTCTGCAAATATACAGAAAGGACATAACACTGTGTCTGTTTACTTATTTTAATCTCAATTAGCAGCCAGAGTCTTGCTACACAATGTGAAGCAAGTATGGACACATTCTTGCCAAACCAGCTCTGTGTGTATGTGTGTACTTCTGCGAGTGTGTGTGTTTAATTGAGCTCACCTCTCAGTGAACCAGTACATACTCTGTGCATGTTGTAAGCACATGATGGTTGGATCTTGCCCACACTGCCTGTTTCCTTTCCTTCGTTCCCTCACTTTTCACTGACTCACTTTTCCGTGACACCTTGACTGCCTGTTGTGTGATTCCGTGAGTTTCTTTGATAGAGTATTTTACTCAGGCTTGTGGTGTGAGTCCTCTCTTTTAGACGATACACAGAGCCTTTGAAAATAGCTTGTATGTCATCTTAACCTCCGAGTGAGGGGTCAGCCCCTGTTGAAAAGAGGGCTCAAGGTGAAAGAGAGCAGGAGAATCCCACTGGATGTCTTTTATAAACTCTTTCCCCCTTTACATTCCTGCGCCATCCCACTCTGCTCCCATCTCTGTCCGGGTGGTGAGTGAATGGTGACTGTAAACCTTCTCTACCCTTCCTTCTGGCAGGGTGACTGTGGTAGGAAATAAGAGTGGCCTAATCAGGCCTAATAAGAATGTGTTAGTGACGGGGTGGTGCTGTTGAAAGGGTTTGAGTCCTCTGTGGAGACACAAATAGACAGAAGACATGCCGGGTATTGAGTTACTTTGTCTGGGCCGAACTAGAAGAGCTCTCTTAGTGTCTCCTACATAATGTACTAACACAAGGCATGACTTTACTGCCAGTTATTATAGCTACTGTCAGCGATACAAAAGAATGTGGTTGCATGTGCTTGTTACATGTGTTAACAACAAATAAGAGTGCCACAATTAAAAAAAAAAAAAGTTTAATGTGCAAAATTTTAAACTCATTGTAGAACTGTATTCAATTCATTGTGTGCATTGCATTTAACAAACTGTTACCGGTGATGTAGTGCAATGCACATTTTGTTGGCTTTAGATGTGTGACACTTGTAATTCAGATTTTCTTTGTCACTGTAGCAACATTTGTCTTTGATATCATTTGCGATGCATCTGTAGCGCATCTGTATGTTTTCTAGCGTGAGAATACGATCCCATCTTTATCACAGCTGTGTCATCAGCTGTGGGAGCCCTCGGGCTAACTCCCACCTCCAAGCAAGCAGAGAGACAGGGAAAACACAACAAAAAATTTGAGTGTTTTACCCCCTTTAGAAATGAATCCTACTTAATTAAGAAGCAATGAAGAATCCACAGATAGCATTCTGTAATTAGCTTAAGCAGGGGCTGCTGTAACCAGATCCACTGCATTAATGACAACATAAGGCCCTGTGAAAAGCATCATTGTTCTCCGGATAATTGTCCTTTTAGTTAACGGAGGGCAGGGGAAAGACTCTCCTTGTTAGAGGATCTTGGCTGGGGCTGTCGACAGCCAGGGGCACAGATAAGAATGGGTACCCAGGGATGGGGCTGGCACTGGCCCTGTGCCCACTATGACAAGCCCACTTGTGCACTCTGCCGATATCCGGATGGCATGTATAGGAATTAGGCCTCCCCTGGGTGTGAAGGGGGGCACGTGTTAATGACATGCCCCTGAAGGCTAATGAATGAAGAGAGATCAATAAAATAAGGCAGATGTATGCAAACAGCATGCTGATTATGCTGCCTAATGACGCCTACTGGAGCAGAGCTGAGACGGGAGGGATGGGGAGGGGAAGGAAAGTGCCATAGAGGCACATGTAACAATTACGTCTCCTCACACACTACCAAGGAGTGAATTAAATAGCTCCTACTCAAGGGGTAAACTTTCAACTGATTAAATGTCGTAGATGTTTATGGTGGTGCAACTTTTTTGTTTTCCTCTATGTCCTTGTTGTCAGTGTCACATTTATATGAAATAAACCAGTGTTTCCTGCACCGCTGAGCCTACTGCCGTGGCAAAATAAATTATATTTTATCTGAATTGTGAGCTTGGAGTCTGAATGGAATGTGATGTGAACACTGTGTAGCTCAAAATAATGCAGAGAAATCATGTCTTTCTATTGAGTTGTTCTCCCGGGCTGCAGGCAAAAACAAAATGCAGTTAGTTTGATAGTCCGGTTCACAAGCAAATCACAAACAAGTTTTTATAACATGAATCTAGGTTAATGTTAATGTGCTATTTTTTATTAATTTCCATTTATACTACATTTAACTAGTGTTCATTTATAAGACTGTAAAGCTGTAAAAGTATCATTGATTGTTATTTCATGTTACGTACTGCACTTAGAATATAGAATGTGCCTTCTAACAAAAGCTTTTGCAAGAATATAGTGGTGTTAAGTCACACTCTACTGTATTTTTCAAAACCAAGTGTTTTTGGTAACATTTATCAATAAGTTCTCTGCATTGGTTAATGCAATATCTACCACAAATAAGAAGGAGCAATACTCCTAATCTTCTAATCTTCTGTTAAACTTCTACATATCCTAACTTTTAACTTCAATTGTTAATTATTCAAGACTGGCATTAAGCTTTTTGGAGTTAGTCAGAGGCTAGGGGTTAGGGTTCAGCCTAGAAAGGCAGGTAGCTTCACCTGTTTGGAGCTCTTTTCTTTGAGCTGCCCATTGTATCCAACCAGCCGGAGCTGTTAGAAACACGATATCTACCTTTAAGCAGAGAGGGAGAGCAGCCAAGACTTAACTGCTGTCTCATCCTGGCAACTGCATGGATGCTGTCTGCCTCCATTCACGAGGACTCAGGGAGATGGAATGAAAAGAGAAGGATGAGAAAAGTTAAAAAAAGAAGTCCCCTCCCCCTGTTCCCTATCCATTTATTCCAGGATCAGGTTCTCTGAGGAATGTGTCTAGCTCTGTGTACTTGTCCAATTCAGCCAGAACTAGAGACACAGTCTAAGTTCAGCAGATAAAGCCCAGGTCTGCACTTTCCCCAGCAGGACATTGCTGGTGTTGGGTTTCGGTGTAGGTGACTGTACGTCTTAGATTTTGAGTGTTGTTCTCTTTGTTTCCTCTGACCAAGCCACTTGGGTTTACAAAACGACAGGCAAAAGACTTCATGAGAACAGACGTCTAACACCGTGGCTTTGTGCCAGTCTCGCAGAAGTTGAGACGTTTGCTAGTGTGCTCAGAGGGATATTGTAAACGAATCATCTGGCGGAATGAAAAACTGTCTGATGACATCAGAGCCAGCCACTGATGATGGGGTTGATGCTGTACGGCCACATTATTTTAATGAAAACAAAGATCCAGCGTCCATCAAGCCAAACGACGTGCTCTGCAATGCATCAGTTGTTTTATTCCATTGGCTTGAGAATATGATTACGCCTCTCCACTCCCCTTGGGCTTGAAATTAAAACCCTAGTCCGCTGTTGAAGACCTTGGAGGACTTTCCAATAAGAGGGCAGAGAGCAGGTGGTGACCCCCTGTGGCCTTGGAGTATATTATTGACCAGGGTCCGGCACCCCAGTTGATTGCTTTATTGTATTGCTATGAACCTCAGTGGCTGGAGACCTCTGGTTGACCCGGGACTGGAGGGAGCATTGCAGTGACCCTCACCTTAGTGGAAGAGATATGTGGCTTTGACCTGCGCCTCGATGAGGGAAGGCTTGACCTGCAGGACTACGGGGATAATGGCTCTTCTTCCAGTCACCTTCCTTCTGTCTCAGCCTGTAATTTAAAAGCTGTTGGGTCAGTGGTGTCCTCTGCATTTGGGTGGGGTTCTGCCCTGACTCCAGACCCTGTACATGACCCAGCAATGTTCATCATGTCTTTCTGGCAGGAGGGAGGAGGAACAAAATGCCTATTAATTTTCTCTAAATAACAGAAAAATGCTGCAAGATCACTTTGATACTCAAGAGCTGGGGCTTGGAGGGAAATGAATCTACCCTGTCGGGTACTCAATGACGCCTTCAAAAATCTCTTCATCATTGGAAATGAAAGGTCAGTAGCATTAAGGCAGATGCAAGCCAGTTTAATGCAAGCTCATACCTCCCCCTAGTCAATATGAATATGTCCCAACTGAAGACGTCATGGATTTCTTGCTTCCTGTCTCCGTTTCTGGATAAGACTACAAACCCCGGAGTGGTGATTGACACGCAGACCTGCTGGATCTCCTGTGCTCTCCATAAACTGTCACTCTGTCAACCTGATCAAGGCACTTCAGACTTGCAGGAGAAAAACCTCTCTAAACGCACATACATAAGCTTCTCACTTCCTTATTACCTTTTGTTTTCCTTTGTTTTGTCTTAAGTGCCAGTTTCCAAAGGCTTCCATCAACGCTCCAGTAAAAGCAGGTTGCTGAAATGTTTGAATAACAGCCTTGAGTGAAGCATACTTGATCCCTCTTACATGTAATTTTACCAAAATACATGGCTTTCAATGCGATGCGTTTCTCTTAAGATTTTATTTCAAATTGGCTTCTCTTTTTGTGCGCTTTTAATGAGGATGAGGAATGGATAGGTTTAGATAATGAGCAGGCGGTGACAGGGCCAACAGGTGTTGCTTTGGCTTCCTTGTCCGTTCCGCCTCCCCCACACCCGTACCTTTATTCCATCACGTCTTATTGGCTTACATTTAAGTTTTTATAGCTGTTTGTTTTTGTCTCGGCTGTTGATTTTAAGATTGTATGTAGTCCTGGGTTCGGTTAGGCTTTCATTCCAGGACGTCCTAGCTGTTTGTTTGCTTCGAGCGTAACGGCACCATTTGCTTCAGTATGCAGAGCTTTGTTTGTCTAATGCAGGCTCGCTCACTGTGACCCAGTCAGGCTAGCCACTGAACTCCCTCTGCACCCGCCCAATGAAAGGAGTGCACCTGGCATCATAGAGTTCACTTCAATTAATCCCTCTGAATTACAGTCCCTGAGCCAATTAAGCACCTCTCATCTTACACAGCCCCTCCTCAGCACGAGGCTCTGTCCATTGCTGACATCAACCGTTCAGCCCTATTGAGAGAGGGGTTGGGTGTTACATCTTTGCTCTCTTCTCCGCATAGTCCATGCAAATTTTGGCCCGATTTGGCAGAGTTTATAGATTACCTGATCCCTGAAACTCTCCCTAAAGTGGTGGAAATGAAGCACTGGCACCTTTTCAGAGTTTCCCAGCAGTGACGGCAACTCTAGATAATAAGTGTCAACAAAGTTTCAGAGAATACCTGTTAGATAACTTCTCAGAAATGATTGATCTGCATTTCAGCGCATGTGTGTGCATTTGTGGCACTACATCTGTGTAGCACTTCAAATACTAAGCCATGTGGAGCGTTTCCCATGTTCTGTTGGCATGTATACATAGCTTCCCACTCGTGCCCAGAACCCTGGCACAGGTGATTCATTACAAACTTTCTACTCCACTGAGCGATTTCATTCACAGTATAGCACTGTATCTGGCAGCTTTCCCTTACCTTGTACACACACACACAGACACAGCAGCTGTGTGTGACCGGTTCTGTAATGGTAAGGAAGATTGAGCAGAGCAGTACCGTGACCTTAGGTTAAGATTCCAAGTGCCTTGCTGTTCTTTTTGTTCTTTTAGTCCTGTTTCCTTTAGTAATCTAAAAACGCATGTCCTGACAGCCATCGAATGTTTATCTTGTTTTCTGGCATGCTTCCTCTTTGTCAAAACAGTGACATCATTAATTAAGCACAGTTTCAAGCTCTTCAAGGCCTGGCAGATTCCAGTTCCTTTAAGCAGCACACAGACTTCATTGTGTTATATTTTAGTAGCATCTAGTGTGTTGATTTTAGAGTCAGTGATTATAGAGGAGTATATATGATACAAAAAAAAAAAAAAAAAATTATTAATTAATCTTTTTAAAATCTAATTTAACAAAAAAAAGTAATAAAACATTTTTAAACAGTATACACAATCCTAATCATTATTTTAAAATTTTTTATAATTATTATTAAAAAAATATTATTATTATTATTATTATTATTATTATTATTATTATTTACACTTTTTTTACAATTGACTTCTCTATGGCAGTTTTAAGAAATAAGGTTTTGCATTATTGGAATCATTTTTCTTCACTGATGCCAAGACAATTGTAGCACTTCAATACTGAAATGTAATATATAGCATATATTGTCATATATAAAGAGTGATATTGCCATATATGTTAGCTATAAGGTGATATATAGCTTTCACATATGTGAAGTATATTTCCGTTTGTGAGTATATGAAGATATAAGTTTATAACATATATAAAATACCTATTAATAATATCTATATGATGATTTTTATATAGTATTGTAGCGTTCTCAGACAAGGACGAGGCATTTTTGATGCAAAAGGGGTGTTCATTTGGGTTGCTGTCGGTCACAACCCACGCCGTACACACCCCGACTTGAGAGAGAACTGCACTTGAAGCAGCCAGGCACTCTTCTGACCCCCCTTCTCTCAGTTTCCCCTTACACACCACCAGGGGGTGGAGCCTCTTTCCCTATACACTTGAACATCCAATAACAGTTCCCAACGCAAAAAGGAATAAAGTGCAACATTAAGCACATTGTTTTCCACAACACAACAACATTCTGAACACGTTACAGTATTATATGTAGCAGCTATATGTCAACAATATATATTTTATTTATACATGCAACTTTATTAAAACAGCATATATACATACGTTAACATATAAAAAATCTGTATGTTTATTTTTTTGTAATACATTTTTTAAACACATGTCAGTCTTTTATAATTAATTATATAATATCAACATGTATTAAGGTTTTTATTTTTTTACTTCATGTGACAAGATATTTTATACACTGAAATTTAATATATTTGAGTATGTGCTTATTTTGTATTCAAGTAATCAATTCAAGTAATCATTAATTGCATGTTTTTAGATATGACAAAAATAAGCCATGTCACTGACTCTTTAATATGTAAAGATTTATTGGTTCTTCGGTATCGAAACATCTATCAGGTTCTTATCAGCTGGGTTATGGTAGGTCACCACTGGAGTGTCGCAACAGTGACTGTGTGCACTGCTGGAAAACAGAGCCAAAAACTGTTTGCTTACTGCGCTCTGAACAATACAGCATGGACTCAAGCGTGTTCTCTTTTCTAGTTGCCATTTTGTAGCCGGTTTTAAGCTCAACCTCCTAATGAACAAGTCTCAGTTGCCGAGTGAGAACACAGACATGTGGCCTTTCTTTAAACATGCTTAATACTCAGTGCTTTTCTGCCTCTTTTACCCCTCTTAATCCACCCAGCCTCCTCCCCTAGATGAGATGATGAACGGGAGTTTATCCCTTCGACTCGCAACAGTGAATGGGCCCTGTCGTTGCAGTTTGATGTGTTTGCAATGAAAAGGTCTCTGTGTTACTCCACCATGCCAAAGATAACTTTCTGGGTGTGATACTGATTTGTCTGTACTCAACACTTACTTGTTGGCATGTTCCTCAAGTCTACATTACTCACGGCTCGTTTTCTGGCCCATACGCTGAGCCCTGGGAGACCTTTAGTTATTACAGGAGGTGTGTGTGTGTTGGATGCAAGAGTTGGAGGAGGGGTTTCCATGTATCTTTGAGTCGCTTATTCTGCAGGTAATTACACAGCAATGTAAATTATAGCGAGGCAGCAAAGAGCCATGGCCCCTGCTGGCACTAGCCTGGCCCTGCATTCGTCCCTCCTGCCTGACCCTGCAGCTAACAGCTTAACACAACAAGCCACATCTTAGCATGGGACCTTGTCCATGGCTGGCCTTGGATAAATCATTAGCAGATGATGCTTTCTTTTGAATTCCCTTTCTTTTTCTCTTTCACTTTCCGTCTCTACCTAACCCTGCCATACAGTACGCGTAGTTCAAAAGGAATCGTATCTGGTTAATATTTAGCTGCCAGGTTCCGGGTAAAGGGGTGGAGGCTGTTGCTTTGGAAAGCTGAAACTTGTAGGCACACATACTGAAGATATGTTTCTGTCCATAGAGGAATGTGGCTTCTCTTCCAGGATCTGACCTTTGACCCTGTTCTGACACATGACTGAAATTCTTTAAGCTGCACTAACGGCTTTCTCTCTCCCCTTTTCTGCCTCTGTTTCAGGTCCGTCTGTTATTATGCACACATTGGTCTGTCACCAGCAGTTAGAGCTCCATGCTCCAGTCTCTTCCTCGGCTTTTAGACGTAAATCCTAAAAACATGACCACAGAGTGACTGGAGATCAGTGTCTTTCTCTGTTTTTCCTACCTCTCTCGCTCCATCTCTCTCTTTCTCTCTTTCACCTTTTCTTTCCTTGTTTCTCTTTCTGGCCCAGCTGGGCTTCAGATGTAATCTGCATTTCATCTGGCGCAGTGCAGGGAGGCAGGCCATGTGAGCGGAGCTGAGACTGGGCCGGGCTTTGGGTCTGCCGCTCAGCGGTTCAGCTAGATGTTGCGGTTAGCGTGATGTGAACTTTGACAGTCTGTGTCATGCTTAATGCCTCACTTCCCAAACACAGCTCAGTGAGGCTGATTTATATATAACAGGTGCTGCATTCAGTGCAGCAGTGGGGCTGATGGGATGGGGGACAGCTTGTGGCCGCCTCATTAAAGAGAGGAGGAGATAGAAAGCTGATTCTCTGTCTGACGTCCAAACCCGCTGGCAACAGAGCCTAAATGTGAGAGTAGAAGGAACTTGGACTTGCGAACAGTTGCCACGCTTCTGAGATGTTTAACTGTGCTTCTTCCTATCTCACATGCTTTGGATTTCCTCTCGCCCTGCTTGGGCTTTTAGGCGCGGTGGGCTCTCTGACCTCTGCCGAGTGCACAGTGGCTTAAGCCCTGGCAGACACCACAATGCCAGGATTGTTTGGGAGTGTTGACATGCCAGCAAACTTTGACGGGCTTATGTTAGTGGCACGGTGTCGGTTTTCCCCCTGCCTCCCCTGTGAAGGCAGTCCTTAGCCTCCTCTCTCTTCTTTCATCTTTCTGTCTGTTTCTCTCTTTCGCCTTCTCTCTGATAGCAGTCTTTACCAGTTGGCCTGTAAACCTGGATCTGGATCCGTTTTAAATCTTGATAATTAACTGAGGGTTTGCAGGTATCATTTAGGCCTTTCTTTTAAGTCTTTGTCTTTGTAGGTGATTACAAGTCTTCTGTTTTCTGGTGGGTGTGGCCAGACTGTGACTGAAATGGTCACAATTGTGGCATAAAATAAAAAATATCGAGACAATAATTTCGAGCAAGTTGTAACTTCATAACGATTCACAGACAAATGACTGTTTGGAACCAGTTCCTTTTAATAAGTCAGTCTGAAAGATTCACGAAACGGTTTCCGGTTAGCAGTTAGAAGTTTAAGTCAGACTCGGTCAAAGAATCATTCAGAGCTCCAAAGGGATTCCCTCACTGAACTATGAATCACATGGCCTTTACATGGCACAAAAACAATTTTGAATGAGAGCAAATTCATTTTAGGATTTCTAGTAATTTTTTATTCTTAGAAATGGGTATGGCCTTCTTGTCAGCTGAGCACTTTTTTCTGGTCCAGGTAGGACATCCGTGGAGTGCCCTTCATATAATCAAATTAGTTTTCAGTTTGTAAACCCGACCTTCACGCTGAGCTCAGCTTTTTGTCACCCCTCCCCTGCCAAATGAAACATTCGTTGTATGCCTCGACAAGTCAGAGGAAGACCTTTAAATGTAGCGGCATCTTTCGACACCAGCCTCGAGGCCACCTTGTTACACACTTAACTACTTGTATTCTCATAGTATTTTTCTCTTTCTCTTCCTATTTTGAGAGTTATTCATTTCATCACCGCTGAGGAAGAATGCACGTCACTTCACTTGCTTTGCCTTGGCCGTTTTTCTCGTAAATACTGCGAGCTAGGTCTGTACAATGCGATAAACCGCAGGCATTTGTAGTTATGGTTATGATTTATTGGTAGTGTCTACATACCACAAAACGATACACTTAGATAATGAAAGTTGCTACTGATCAAACCATCTGCAGGTGGATTGGCACGGTGTAGTTTAGAGAATAATAGTGTGAACATTAACAATTTGGTTGTTGGTTGTGTAAAACGAAGCTTTCAACATCATTACAGCTGTCAGCTCCTCTTTTGTTTATGTTTCTGCTTAAAATGAGCCTGCTAAGCTTCCGTAGCAGCCCGTAAAAATAGACTGTCAGTAAGAGCGAGCATGGGTACCTAATTGGAGATGCTATTGTTCGAGAATAGCTGGGCTTTAAGAGTTAGTGCCATCAGTAGGAATCTCTTTAATTCGCCTCGGCAGTCCCTCAAACTCCCACCTGTAGCTTATGCCATGAGAGCAGCCTGAAAAAAAAGTTTAACTGTAATTTGTTCGCTCTCCCTCGTTCTCTGTTTTTTTTTTCAACACCAACAACACTCCGGCTTTGCTTCCCCCTGTTTCTCCAAAGAACACATTATTCCTTGTACTTTATTAACACTCCATAATTCTTTAAAGGGGGTCGGGGGCGGGTGGGGGGTGCAGTAGAAAGCCATCCTCCCTTGAGGTTTATTGCTTAAAGCAAGCACGGCTCTTTCCCAGGATAAGAGATTTAACTAAGCAGAGAGGAATTTGGGCCAGAACTCATAAAAGAAGTATTTGTGTACCAGAGAAAAAGTTCATACTTTCTTTCCAAATCTTTGTCATTAATGACTTTAGCAAATGTGAAGTGGAGAGTGAATGGAGATGCAATGTAGGGTCTTCAAAGAAAGCCTCTAATTATTTATCCAGGATATCCCGCTGAAGAATTAGAGCGAAGAAATCACTTCCACAGAATGGTTTCACTGGGACGCCCTTTAATCCCCCTTGTTTGTGCGAGTGTGCTTGCCTTTGCGCCAGTATTAGATCCTCGGTCGCTCTTTGAATACCCACGGCTGGGGCAGGACGTGTAGGAGATTGTGTCTTCTCCTCCCCGTTACTGCTTTTCTGCCTCCTGAACCCAGAACAGCTGTCGCCCTCTTCGCTCAGGTTTCCTCCGTAGTCTGCCCTCCCGTGCCATCCAGAAGGATCGTATCGCACTACTCGGGTTTAAACGTTTAACAAAATACTAGGCCTCGCTGTGACTCCTCTGCCTGGCAGCCTTGAAACCTCTCGGCGTTTCTGTGCCACCTTTGCTAGCCTGTAACTTTTAGTGCCCTGGCATGCTAGTTATTGGACCGTTTGTGAGTTTTACACTTGTTGACACAGAGTGTTAAGCCCAAGAGTGAGCCTGTCTCCTCTTGTGTTATGATTCTCGTCACTTTCAAGACACCTGATAGCTTGGATTTGTTTCAGCGGAGCACTAAAAGGGTGTCTGCGCCTTTAAGAATGCCCTACTTGGGATATTTGGCTAATTCCCGGTGCTGTCTCTCCCGTCGCTCTGTTTTACCAGGTGCAGGACTGGGTCATTACTGAGGTATTTGTTTTCCAGATTAGTTAAAAAGGCCTTGGATTAGAGGTGGGTTATCCAAGCTCTATTCAGCCTGCCTGTTGCTGATTCCTGAGTTGAAGCTCAGGTGCTCAACATGTAGTTGAAGAGCATATTGTGGCATTACTCACGAATAATCCCTTGTCACTTCCCTGTAGGGTGGAAAAATACAACTATGGGTCTTATATAGACCTCAAATCCAGTGTCCCAGTGTTGTGTGCAGCTGAAATCCCCCTCTCAAGCGTTTACATGGAGCTCCAGCGATTATCATAATGAACAGTTTTATCATTGGCCTTACAATCAATAATGCGGCTTTTTAAGGTTTAATATTTCAATGGTATTGATCATCTTAACAACTGTGTTTGCGGTCGACTTGCCTTAACTGCAGCCTCAGTGAGAGGAGAGATGAAACAGTGAGGGTACGTATGAGGGGGGAGATGTTTGGACATCAGGAAGTTGAGGACTGACTCAGAGGTCTAAACTCCTAGCAGATGAAATGTAATATTTCTTATATGTATAATAAATCAGTGGTGTCATGAGGGAGGGAGGGAGGGAGGGAGGGGGAGGGGGGCATAGGGCATGGTGGTCTCATTATGTAGATGTTGACAGAGCTCAATCTCTCTCAATCTCTCAGAAGTCAACCATCCTCTTTTGCACAAGACAGATAAGCATGGTGCTTGAAGAAAAAAAAAACTGTAGTTTGCATATTTCTCTTCTAACCTTCCACACTCGTTTTATGTTTTCTCTATCTGTCTGTCTCTCTCGTTCTGTCTCACTCCCTCATGAGAGAGGAGAGAGCCGCTTCCTTGAGCTATTAATAGAGGAGATTTGATAATTAATGAAAATGAAAGCCTTTGGGCCTGGCTGCCTTTGACACACACACACACACACACACACACACACATATGCGCACACACTCACACATGTTTACCTAGATATCTAAATGGGGACTTATCCTTGACTTTTGTGGTTTTTAAATTACTCGTCTCTTACTAATCCTAGGGTTAAATGTAATATTAAATTAATATATACCAACCCTAACCAACTGCAAATTTAGGATGGAAAAAAACACATTATTTTGCTTTTATATTTATATACAGTATATATATATATATATATATATATATATATATATATATATATATATATATATATATATATACTGTATATGAAGAGTTCATTTGCAAAAACCGATAAACGCCACTTTCAAAAAAATTGAGTTGATTGCCGTGCATTATTATCCACATATATCACAATCTGAACACTAAACATGTTTTGTCAAAAAAGCCAGTATTGTCCACTTTCAAGGCATCACGAGTTCACATTTTACTGCAGAAGCCGACAAGCGCCCTTGTTGTTTTTGAACAGAAGCCGAAAAGTCCATTTTAGCGAATCGGCGTGCTGTATTCAGGTCAGATGACAAGGCTACTTACACTTTGAAAAGACGTGCTAGCTGAGAGGAGTTTCGTCAAAGCTGACTAAAAGTGATCGAGGTTGGATCATTTCGATGAACTTGATGAACCTGTGATATCTTCTTCAGGGAGTTAAAGGAAAATAAAAGCTGAAACGTTTTCAAGGAACCTTGCAAAAACAGTGCGTTACAATGGTTAGGGTAAAGCTCCGTGTATTGTGTGTAATCACATCCATACAGTCTATGATCACAACAACAACAACCTTTGTCAGGCATCTACATTGTCATCTGAGGAGATTACAAAGATTTTTTTTTTTTTTTAACTCTAAAACATGAAATGTGGAGTTATCTGCTTTTGCTATAAAACAAACATTTAATATGTAAAAAAAAAAAAAAAAAAACATACTTTCAATGAACTTTAATTTTGTAAATTACCTGTAATTGTTTAAATTATTATTACTTAATCAAAACAACCCAACTGCAGTTTGATTGATATTACTGGGAATGCGCAATAGAAAAAACGTGATTTCTGAAAAAATAAAATAAAAATGGAGTTATCGGTTTTTGCAAATGAACTCTTCAAATATATATATATATATACACACACATACACACACATTTAGTTACAATAATATATTTTAAAACTGGAGAAATTAAAACTGTAAAACCTTTGATGACAAAATTGTTATGTCATTTTTAGCTAAATCTGGAAAACCTCAGAAATATTGAAGCAATTAAAAAATCTTAAAAGGGTCCTATTATGCTTTTTCACTTTTTGAATTTTAATCAGTGTGTAGTGTGTATGTTTGGGCATAAAAAGATCTGCAAAGTTACAAATCTCAAAGTCCACTCCAAAGGGAGATATTTAGTTTTTAAAAAATCCCTTTTCAAGAACTACAACGAACAGCTCGTTTGGACTATAAAGTTGTTTTCCTGTATTTGTGACATCACAAATTGGCCCATTAGAATATCATTAAAATAAATCCCGCCTCCGGAAATTCAAATGCACCTTTCAAAATCGAAGTCCGGTGCGGGTGTTTTTATATCACTATATTTCTGATGGAAACCGACTGTCTTCAGAAAATTTTGGATGTCATTTTCATTTCATCTTGCATGTAATGTCTGATAAAGCAGTGTTTGTGAGCGGAGCTCTGCTTTGTGTACAGCGTTCCCGGGGAAACCTCGCTCTCTCCCGCTCCAACAGCGCCTCCCGCTGGCAGAGAATGAATTTGCTTTTAGTCATTTTGTCTAGCTGTTCGCCAATCACAACGCACTGGGACAGCTAACCAATCACAACACATTTTGTTTTTCGGAAGGCAGGCCTTCATCAAACCCGGAACTAATCGAGCCATTTGTGCCAGACTGGGGAGAATGGTATTGTAATAATGTAAATTATGTGAAAAATAATGCGTTTTTCGAACCACCAAACATGAGAGCATGTTCTAGTATACCCCCAAAACAAAATCAAGACTTTGTAAAAAAAAGCATAATAGGACCCCTTTAAAGCAAAATAAGTTTTTTTTTTTTTTTTTTTTTTTTTTTTTTTAGCCTAAATTTGGAATTTAACCCAAGGCATAGTAAGTATTTTAAAAACCACAGAAGTGAAGAATGAGTCCCCATCTAGATAGCTAGGTAAATGGATTTTCTTGGATTTTACTAAGCTCTGACAATGTTTTAACCAAATTTGTTGTCAAAGCATAGTATAGTCACACACACACCCACGTAACCCTTTATTGGAAATGCAGTCTGATATTCTTATGGTTTGTGTGTTTTAGTTGTCAGACCAACTCGCGCTCTACCTTTGAACATGCAAGATTCAAGTCAGAATGCTTTGTGGTATTTTTTTCAAAAACTCATCTGTTGAGTTCGCAGTGAACACATCCTAAACACGCCTTCGGTATGTGTGTGGAGAAAACATCCTGTAATTAATTGTTTGTTCGAATTGATCTTGTTCGCAAATGCAAAGTGTACAGGCAGGCACATGAAGACACAATATTCTTCACGAGAGGTAAACAGGCAAATGCTCTCTCTCTCTCTCTCTCTCTCTCTCTCTCTCTCTCTCTCTCTCTCTCTCTCTCTCTCTCTCTTTCTGAGAAGTAAGTAGGCTCTCTCCACTCCTCCCTCCTGTGTTGTGGAGCATGCTGTGCGCACTCAATGTGCCTGGGGGTGAATGGAGGGCTTTTTGCAGCACGAACATGATCACCCATCTCTGATTATACATCAATACCTTTATCCCTGGGATAATTTATGCACTTACAAAACACAAAGCTTTATCTGAACCAACCACTGGGGAGGGTGGAGGCAAATAATGTGCTATTACTTTACTGTAAGATTTGTTAAGAAAAGAGATGGAAAAGGACAGCATGCAGGGGCCAAAACAAGAATTATTTTACTGTTCTAGAAACGACATCCTCTCCTTATTTCATCTTATATTATTATTTTCTGTAATAATTTAATATGGTTCATTTTATGTAGGTATATTTGTAACTTGATAAAAATTCCTACACTATAATATACCTGTAATATAAGATCCTATTGGATTTTATAGTGGAAAAAAAGCTTCTTTTAGTCTTTGCGTACAATGTCAAGAAGAAATGAGGGGCTGTTGGGCAAATGGAAGCGCTTACCAAAAACAACAGTGAGCGGAGAATCTCCAACAGTATGCATTTTTAATAGGGGAATGTGGATATGTTGAGTGTGGTATTAGCTCTGTGGCTGCGAGTGGGCTGGTGTGAAGCTCATTTGTACTCGCGGCCCCGTTCCTCCGCCAGCCCCCCATGCTGCCTGCTAATTGGCAGGAGACTGGGAGCTTCCTGCTGCGTGTTCGCCACTTTCCCCTCGCTCTACCACCCCACCAGCTCTTTTTTGCCCGCTTTCCCCTCCGAACTGAGTAATTAACCCACAGCTAATTAACCACTTCTAATTACACCGAGGAGCCTGTTTCTTTCACACTCACCAAAAGTGATGAGACACTTTGCCAGCGCGCGGATTCCCCTTCAGCTGCCTTTGAACCCGCTCCAGATTTCATCGGCGGAATAAATGGCGCTAAAAGCAGCCTGACGTTGCATCACACGCTTTGTCAGGAAAAACATTTTTATGCTCCCTTTGTTTTGCTACATTGATTGCGTTTACAGATCTTATGCTGTTACCCGAGAGCGAAAATTATCACCAAGATTCAGTTTCAGCCCCTAGAACAGAGAACGCTATTGATACCTCGGAATCAATTCGTTTGTGTTCAGGCCAGAGACCAATTAGTAACAGATGAGTTTGCAGATGTTTACTGTTACATAAAGTCACAGAGGAGTACCTCCCATTTCCACAACAAACATAATCTATTAACTAGTGCCAACGTGCAGGTAGAGCGCTCGGGCCTCATTCACTAATGGCTGTGGCTCTGGGAGCGATGCATGCTGGGAACCGGCGTTTAGTCCCGTTTTCAGCACCACGTTGGCAGTAGCAGCAGATAGCTGTTCTCTCTCATCCCTTACCCACAGCCACGCTGCACTGATCTCTCTTTCTCTCTCTATCGCTTTTCCACCCTCTCTCCACAGCCCCAGTCTCATCACAGCCGCTGCTATTTCTGTTGCACAGACTGATAGCTTGAACTAAAGATCATTGATTTTACGGGAAGCAGTGTTTACAGCCAGAGTGCCATCGACCTGAGGTGACTTTTTGCCTTCTGACACAGCAACTCCTCTGAAGTGTCGCTGTGTCTACATTAAACGTTCAGGACGAGGAAAAGGAGGTGGAGGAATTTTTTAGTCCTCTCTGTTTACCTTTGCTCTCTAATAAAGCTGAAATTGAATAAATGGTGCTGACTCAAAATACCCAGTGTGGAACTTGTGCAGAAGTGCTTTTGAATTATATAAGAGTTATGACATTCTGTCACTGTTGTTATTAATCATTTAACAAATGAGGCATTTTTATATAATAATAATATTATTTATTTATTTAGAATAGTTATCTATAGAAGTTACTCTTTCTTATTTGGTGTGGTTTTTATCTACATTTTTATCATGTGTACCCCTACATTCTCTCTAAATAATATTATTGTATTATATTATGTTATATTATATTATATTATATTAGATTAGATTAGATTAGATTAGATTAGATTAGATTATAACTGCCTGTATTATACAAGAATTCACTTTATATTAACAGTAATCAACACATTGTTTGGAAAATATTTATTTATTTAGATTTTTATAATTATATGTATTATGTTATTGGTATAATTTAATTTATTTACTTATTGAATAACTATACTTTTGGATTCTTTGCTTTGGAGACATATGATGGGATAAGACAATGCTATGTTATGAAAATAACATGAGTAAAGAGCACTGCTGCAGAAATCTTCCTCATTCTCCTTACATAATTACTGTATGTGTTTTGCACATGTAATGAGCTATAAGTGTAATCTACAAATTGACACAATACTTTGTGAGCGGTTATGTTTAAGTTGTAGTTTCTGTTTTATTTTTAACAAAGCAAAATTCAGGCATTTTAGCATTAAGATTGATAATGCAGTAGTGGGGTCAACAGTTTCTCTACATATGTTTGGCCATACTTCAAAGATGAAGCCTTCTCACCCAGCTTCAATGAATACATCCCCTTGTGCAATATCAGGAGGCCCTCCCTGCTTTATCAATAGGAACCTTCCCTTCCCACATCTTCCTGTAACTTGCCTAGCATTTATGCCATTGATTTTTCAATAAGCGCCCTAACCCTGTAGTGGCCAGCCTGTGCGATGGCTAGACCTGGTGGGAGATGTGGAAAAGAAAAGCAGGGCCTGCTGCAGACCACAGGGAGGTGATGATGAAGCCTTTTTCTTCCTCTGATAGTCTCTGGAAGGATACGTTCTTAACGTATTGAGGAGTGCTGGGGGTGGGGGTCAGGCCGCACCCTGTGGCGGTTCTCAGCTGGGGCCGAGCACGAGTTAATTCCCCAGGAGAGGATAGGGAGCACTGGGCCTCTGGAGGCCTGGCCCCTGGGCAGGTGATTGTGCGTGCTTATAATCAGACGGGTCCTTAGCCTTTAATTCCCTCCTTGCTCAGCCAGTAAATCCCACCAAATGAAAAGGCCCATAAATAAAAACTTATCTCATTTTCTATCCCCTCTAAATGACATCCAGACCCAGCTTCTGACAGTGTTCATTATGTACTGTGCTTTTTTTAATCGTTAGAAACCTTATTTACTTTTATTTACCTTATTTACCCAACTTACTTTGTTTGGCAGGTTAAGAGGGAATGTTTTCTATTCTGCTTAATTTGAGTTGAGAAGAGTTTCTGTGTCCCTCTAAGAGACACTTGAATTCCTGCCTCACAGCTTCATAGTGTGGGTTGTTTAATGAAGATGGAGCCTTGAGGGTCTAAAGGAAACGATGATGTTTTATACATATTTTCATGGAGTGTTTGACTCTTGTACACGGTGAGAGAAATGCCTAATATGCCTTTCCTGCTTGTCTGTCTGAACCTTTGTTAGTGTAGGAGAGAGATTAAAGATTCCCTTCTTTAAACAGGTGTCGCTTCGGAAGCAGACCTTGAGCGGACAAACTGCATTATATCTGCCCGCCCATCTGCGACTGGCTGACTCCAGACAATCCTATTGCACATCAGTAACCACTGCAGGTTATTGAATTAGACCATCTCCATTTTAAAGGGCAATCCTGTTTTCTGTAAGCAGCAGACGCGCCCAGACGGCTTGGGCCGCCACTCTCTAGCACTGTTTAATTCTTTAAAGGAAGCCATCTCATTTGCTTTAAATGAAAAGCGTATCATGGCAGATTTTCAGGAATGACCATTTGTGATTGCCTGAGTCATAATCTTTTAGCTGTTTATGTTTAACAAGTTAAGTAGTTCTCTGCTCTTTCTATTACATACAATCCCATAATGCTGCAGCAGCGCTGAGGGGGGCATAATAGGAACAGGTTACCGTAATGTTATTAATGGACTTCTGTCAGATGTTGAATTTAAACATATTGTGGCTGATTGACCTTTTAATAGTGCAACACTTAATTATTTTGTATTGGAATGATAGAGAAACACTTTAAGCATTTACAACTGTCAGTGTACCTAATCTTCGTGTTTTAATAGTCAATAATAACCTCATTATTTATTGGGTGTCTGTTTAATTAGACAAAGTACACATTATTAGTACTGTAATTCTGGAGTCAATTTTGTAGAAATGTAAGTAGAATTATACAATTACAATTAGCAAAATACATATTAGCAGTAAAACATATACAAAAAAAAGCCGGTGGCTTTGTGGGTTGTACTTGAGGGGTGTCAAATTTTCATCAGACATTCATGAAGAGGGAGTCAAACATTATCAATCTCCCCAGCCAAACGCTCTCAAGTTAATACATTTGGTGGGGGTGGGGCTGCAGACACAGTGTCTGATCACTGCTGAAATTTGCATCCCTAAGTAAATAAGTAAATAAATCAAGTAGAGGCAGTGAATGTGCTAATCAGGCAGGACGCGGCGGTTAGCGTGCTGCCGGGAAACTTTGCTCATGTAATATTCAGCAATAGAGGGTGAAAGGGCAGACCAGAGTTATTGGTTTCAGTCCGGTTGCCCCCTTTAATCAATGATGCCTGCATCCCTTTATTAAAATTATTAGCTCAGCAGTATCTCTCGCTATCATTTTATCTCCTTTATCGCCTGCTTGAAATTGTGGCCTGCACATGGCTCTTTCGTTGCTCGGGGCAGCACTCCACTTTAGAAAGTTTGGCTCTCATTTATTATTTCAGAGGCAGAGAAGTGTTTAAAACCAGGCTGAGTGTGCAGGTTATTGGATGCTAGATGTAGCACCAATCTAGTTGGAGTACCAACATTGCTGTTGTATTTTAGAAAATAATATAAACAAATCTTTCTTTCTATGTAAACATCCACTAAATCCATCTTGTTCATGCAGTGTGTTCTGTGTGTGAGATCTCTCTATAATGGAGGTCCTAAAACAGCGTGGCTAATATATTTTTGTAACCTTCAGTTCTTTCTTCGGGTGTGAGATGGATCATGTGCTGATGGCGGGTTTCACTGTGTCTAATTAGCAGCACAATGGAGCTTTTTTATCCATTAAGTTATTCTGTTACTGTGTTTCTCAGACTCAATGTTAATTTAAAAAAAATGTACGCAGGATTTGGAACATAGCAGACTCTGGGTGTTGTGTGGAAGGTCTAGATAAAAGATGGTAACTGGCTGATATGACAGGATGAGGCATCTGAGCTGCCTTATTAGTGCTTGTCTGAGGTATTGTGTTTAAGTACCTAATCTAACCTAATGAGCACTCTGTCATTTTCCACCATTATATCTCACACTTTTGTTTCTCATCTAATTTACTATACATTAAGCTGCTCCCCACTCACTATACATGTACATAGCTTCACCATTTATCAGGATGCTTTGTATGTCTGGTTAAAAGTTCATCTGAAAATTAGCTTCAATAGAAACAATGAAAAGAAAGCATTAAAGATGTCTATTATGTACTTTTTTTGTTTTCTGAGACATACATTTCAAGCAGTAGTTTAAACCTGTCTCTTTCTCTCTTTTTTTTTCTCTTCAGGCCTGGATGCGATGAACGCCTCATGTAGGCATCAGCATGGAAAGCTGTGAGTCTCCCGTGGTTTCTGGGACAGACGATGGGCTTGGCTCCTCCGCCACCTCCCAGCAGCAGCACCATCCACAACCCTGGAACGATCACCCTAACGCACAGGTCCCACCTTGCAAACAGCCCCCTTCCTTGGAGCCCCTGTCTCTCTCTGCACCCCTCTCTGCACCCCACCAGAATCCCATCACACCCTGCGAGGCTGTAAGAGAACAGCAGCAGCAAACACTGTCACAGGCTCCCAGCGATAATTCCACTACCAGACGGCTGCACCCCAAAAGAGAGGGGTTAGAGGAGGAGGAGCAGGAGGGAGTGAGCTGTGGAGAAGAGGACGAAGACTTGGAAGAATTGGATGAAATGGAGATTGACAGCTGTTTCCCTAGTCTGCAGCCCTTCCCTGGTGTACCTATGGTGCCAAGTGGAGGGGGCATGCCCATGCTCATGCGGCAACAGCCCTCCCATCGGAGGCGAGCCACAGACAGTGGGAGCGAAGAAGGAGAGGAAGAGGAGGAAGAGGAGAGTAGTGACGTGGAAAACCTGGCTGGAGAGATAGTCTACCAGCCTGATGGCTCTGCCTACATTGTGGAGAGTCTCAGCCAGCTGATCCAAAGCGATGGGAGCATGGAACCAGGCCTGCTCCCCTCAAACTCTCTCCCCAGTGGGGGAAAACCAGGGGAACCTGCGGGGACCTCTTCTTCGGTGTACCCTCAGATCATCAACACGTTTCATATAGCCTCGTCTTTCGGAAAATGGTTCGGCTCCTCAGACCAAGGTTTCCCCAATACCTCAACCCTGGCAGGCCTCAGTCCTGTCCTGCACAGTTTCCGCGTCTTTGATGTGCGGCACAAAAGCAACAAGGATTACCTGAACAGCGACGGGTCTGCCAAGAAGTCCTGCGTATCCAAAGATGTTCCCAACAACGTGGATTTCTCCAAATTTGACGGCCTGGCCCTTTATGGCAAAGGCAAGCCCATCCTCATGTGTTTCCTCTGCAAGTTGTCTTTCGGCTACGCACGCTCCTTTGTCACTCATGCAGTCCACGACCATCGCATGACCCTGTGTGAGGACGAGCACAGGCTCTTAGGCCACAAGCAAGCATCGGCAATTATACAGGGCATTGGGAAAGACAAAGAACCACTCATTAGCTTCCTAGAACCAAAAAATAAAAACTCTCCTCCACCGCCTACCCTGGTACCCATGAACTCAGGCCAGAGCTTCTACGGCACGTTCAGTGGGGTTCATTTAGAAGGGGGCAGCAGTAGTGAGGGAGGTGAGAGCCTCCTCAACAAAGACTCTGACTCGGGTCTCCAGCAACAAGCCCTCCTCACGTTTGGGGGTCTTGGCAGCCCCAAGCCCTCCCTTACCTCAACCCCAGGCCCAGCCAAAGACTCCAACACTCTGTCCAAGCAGGGTAGGAGAACAGAGGGGTCTGTGGGGAAAAAGGGGACTCATAGAGGGGAGGATGGGGATGCAGAAACCTGTGAAAGAAAGGCTTTCCTTCACGGTGAGGAGATGGCCTCAGAGGAAGAGGACGAGCTTCTTTTAGAAGAAGAGGATGAAGAGGTACTTCACTGTGGCACTGCGGTGGACTGTAGTGGAAGTAGCAGCAGCGGTGGCGGATTTGTGGGGGAACCGGCTGTCTCAAACCAAAGCATCTCCAAATCTCCTTTATTAATGCCTAGTAGCGCTCTCCAGCCTTCTGCTTGTCTCTCTGCAGCCAGCCCCGCACTCAGCAGCAAAGCCTCTGCTTCCATGTCCTCCTCTTCTATCAGAGGGTCAGAGGACGGGATGGCTGCAGACGGTGGAGGGAGAACTTCAGATCTCTCTCTGAGCTTTAACTGCCAGGGGTCTACAGTCCCCGCGGCAATGGCGGCAGTCGCCGGCAGAGGGGGCGAAGAGGATGGGGCCGCATGTTCCTCTGCGAGCACGTCCTCCCCTCTTGCGTCCAATGCTGCTGCTGAGGAAAGTGCCAATCGAGATAGTGCCACAGCTCCTGAACCAAATGAATGCCCAGCAGAAGGAGATGAGGACAACGGTGCCCTCTTCCACCACCACCACCACCTTCACCACCATCACCACCACCCGCACCCTTCACCTAATGCTCACACTCACCTCCATCACACAGCTGCTTGTGACATGTCAGGAATGAGTGAGTGCACCCAGAACCATGGGGCTGGGGGCAGTGGAGGGAGTGGGGTGGAGTGCCCGAAGTGCGACACTGTTCTAGGCTCCTCTCGCTCACTAGGTGGCCATATGACCATGATGCACTCACGGAATTCATGCAAGACACTCAAGTGTCCCAAGTGCAACTGGCACTACAAATACCAGCAGACCTTGGAGGCCCACATGAAGGAGAAGCACCCTGACTCTGGAAGCTCCTGTGTGTACTGCAGCAGTGGACAGAGTCACCCTCGCCTTGCCCGTGGGGAGAGCTACACTTGTGGCTACAAGCCCTTCCGCTGTGAGGTCTGCAACTATTCCACTACCACCAAAGGCAACCTAAGCATTCATATGCAGTCTGACAAGCATCTTAACAACATGCAGACGTTACAAAATGGAGGAACTATTCCGACCGCTGGTGAACAGGTGTTTGGGCATGCGCCTGGGGGGGTGGTGCCTGTTTCGTCTGCTACCCAGGCCAGCAGCCATCATCCTAGTCACCACCATCATCCTGCCCAGTCCTCCACCCACATGGCAGGGCCCTGTGGTTCCCCTTCACCTACCAAGCCAAAAAGCAAGCCCACCTGGCGGTGTGAGGTGTGCGACTATGAGACCAATGTAGCACGTAACCTGCGCATCCACATGACGAGCGAGAAACACATGCACAACATGATGCTGCTTCAGCAGAACATGACCCAAATGCAGCACAGCCGGCTTGGTCTAGGCGCCATGCCTTCACCCTCAGAGGCTGAGCTGTACCAATACTACTTGACCCAAAACATGAGCCTGCCACCGGGCCTTAAGATAGACCCATCTGGAGCTGATGCCCAGTTCCTGCTTGGAGGTTTTCATCTGGACCCCAACATGGCGGCTCTGGCCCCAGCACTAGGTGAGTTTAAAATAGTTACAAGTAGCACATACTGCAGTTTATGTGGGCTTTGAGCAATGTCTCTGTGATAACTATTTATCTGTAATTTTTAAAAAACAGATAAGTGCCTTTCATGTTTATTTAAACCATCCCTTTACTGTAAAACTATTTGATTTTTTATCAAAGTAAGTTTGTAAACTTATTCTTGCTACATTATTATCTCCTCCCATACTAACACGTGGCTACAAACACTTTATTTCCGCACGCTGACAGCTCTGTCTGTGCCTGTAGCCTTCAGGCACACCTTCCTTGTTTAACATGCACTCACTCTCTTAAACAACTTTGAAAAAGGTGTGTGAGGGAGAGGGAAATAAAGAATAGGCACATATAATGCTGAAACGTATTTGAAGGGAAGCGAGTGTCAGTATGCAAAGAGATAAGAGTGTAGAAAACAATGTGTGGAGTGGGGGGAGAAGTCATCATGCTTTATGAAAGGTGCACTCTTCAGTCTTGAATTGACTTGAGTGACAGGTATTTAACCTGATTTACAGCGTAATTAAAAAAAAAAATCTGTAGTAACTTGTTCAGTATGTAGCTTTCGTGAAATAAAGACATGATTCTTTAATGCAGACATCATGCTTGGTTTAATTCCTGAAACAAGAAAAAATTGTTTGTTTATGTGTGTTTGTGTAAAGGCTGACACATTAAAAAAAAAGCATAGCTGGTACATTAGATTTATGAGGATGTGGTTTTAGCATATTCAAGTAGTGCTTACTAGTCTTGCAGATTTCAGCTTCCACAACTCAGACACAGGCACACAGAGAAAAAGAGGGAGTGAGAGAGTGGGAAAGACAGGCACACACATCTTCTTAACACTCAAGCTTCGGTTTATTTTTCGCATCCTCTATGTGTCATTCTATCTGGGTCACTTTGGCTGGGAAATTCCCCCTTTTGCTGCCCCAGTGTTTCTCGTGAAAGATAGTGTGACGGAGTAGGCTGGGGCCAGGGGATTGTTCCACATGGCCCTGTCCTCTAAGCTCATACTAAACGTCACTGTTTTCATGTCAATACTATGCAACTACCTCTGCACACACTGTATTGTGCTTTTTTCCTGCTTTTGTAATTGCAGCTATATACTTTACCATAGTCAAAAAGGAAGGAAAAGGGGCCTAGTGAGGGTAATTCAGCAGCATAGTAGAGAATTTGGCATGCCAGCTACAAGCCCACAATTTGCACAGACTTGTTTCAAACTGTTGCCAGTTTAAAGACACAAACAGGAATTGATTGCTGTGACTAATTCTTTTTTTTATCCTCCCTCTTCTAGTCATTTGGTTGGTTTTCTGGTGAGGGAATGTTCAATAAGTGTTTTACAGGGAAGAACAAACAGGACATAAGACTTATAAAAAACAGTGGTGTCATTATACAAACAATCTGGAATGCTCAGTGCACTTGCATATATTTAAAGTCACTCAACTGAATATCACATTTATGTTTTTGCATATAAGTGACAAATTACATCTCTGGGCTCTGTGCATCATAATATACATTTTTTGGTTATTATAAAGTAGAACTTGTAAATCCTTTCAGATTAATGCTTCCAGTTATTTTTTCATAAACATCTTTCCTGTTCTCCTTAAACACTGATATCGACTGACACAAGCAAAATATTCAAAATATTTTCTTACAAGACTTGCTTAAGAGGTCATGAATACTAAACATAACTGACAGAATCACAGGTATTTACATGAAAGGTTTATGAAAAGAAAATGTCTTTGTTAATCGATGCACATTGTAAGAGTACTAAAAAGGAGAGGTTTAACAAATCTCAAAAGACAAGGGCAATAAGAGGCATAAAAAACCCATAAAAACTGCTAAAGAGAGAGAGAGAATTTTCAAAAGTAAGAAATCAACAAACTAAAAGAAAGCATTATAAATATAAATAGTTTTCTTCAGAGTGTTGAATCTGACAATGATTTGAAGGAGATTGCCAGAGGTCTCTCTGTCCCTGCACTAAAAGCTGAAGGTAATGGTGAAATGAGCAGGCCGCATGCTGCCCTAATAAATAAAAGGAGCTGCTGGAATTAATTTAGTGTAAAGCCATACTGGTTCAGCGGGTGCTCTCAATCTGGGCAGTGACAGATTGAAGATCAGCGAACGGAGGCAACAGCTTCTATGCATCCCTTGTCTCCAAATCTCAGCCTCTAGCGTCTTCCCCAAGCTGTTATTAGATGCCTTGTGCTTGTGTTGTTGAATATATAGTTTCTTTGGCTCCCACACCTTCTTTTCATTCCTTAAAAATACACAAATACAAAAAAAAATACAAACACTTTGAGCAGGAAGGTGTTTGCATTGATTTGTTCCCAATCAAAGGTGAAAGAGCCAGACTTAAACAAGGAAGATCTCTTTTTTTATATAATTATTTAGTGAAAAGATGCCTGTAGCTGATTTACGGTAATGTGTGCCTGGGAGCTCTTTAGATCTCCGTTAATGATTGAATAACTTTATTTTTGCGCCTCTGCTCACAGACTCTGGAGTTGATTTAATGGCAGGGCTATGAAAGTGCAGGACTGTGTAAATCCACACCTCCACTCTCTCTCTCTTCTTACTCTTTCTCTGAGCTCAAAAGAAAGGATAATCTTGATTTAATAAAATTATGTAGATAAATACACACATGCACATTATCCTGGAGAGCAAATCCACTTTGACTGCACAGACAAACATGACTCTTTGTTAAAAGGCTGAACTGTGCACCTTTTCCCGTTTCCCAGGACATTCTTGTAACTTGAGGAAGTTTAAATGAGGGAGGGAAAATCAGTACAGATGAAATGCCTATACCTCACTGTTACATTGTATTGGACCGTGTGTCCATATGTCCCTTATTGCCACAGATTAAAATGAATGGATAAATGGTGCTAAATGCTGTATTTTAAATGAGACAGTGCACTTGTGAAAGGCCGATGTTCTGTTAGACAGATCAGTGATAACTTTTTGTGTCTTCTGCTCTCAGTTGGAGGGGACATTGCAATGGATGTACGCCTGGGTGGGGGACAGCTGGTCTCAGAGGAGCTGATGACCTTGGGTGAAAGCCTATCCCAGACCAGCGACCCCTCCCTCAAACTCTTCCAGTGTGCCGTGTGCAACCGATTCACTACAGACAACCTGGACGTGCTGGGCCTGCACATGAGCGCCGAGCGCTCACTCCCAGAGGAGGAGTGGAGAGCGGTGGTGGGCGACTCGCACCAGTGCAAGCTGTGCCATTACACCACGCAGCTCAAGGCCAACTTTCAGCTGCACTGCAAGACTGACAAACACGTGCAGAAGTATCAGCTGGTGGCACACATCAAAGAGGGCGGCAAGGGCAATGAGTGGCGCCTCAAGTGCGTGGCCATTGGCAACCCTGTGCACCTCAAATGCAATGCCTGCGACTACTATACCAACAGCCTGGAAAAACTGAGGATGCACACGGTCAACTCCCGCCATGAGGCCAGTCTCAAGCTGTATAAGGTGAGTGACTCTGGTAGTCCTACACTAACCAAATGCCATACGACAAGTTTCCAACCTCAAGTATTTTTTTTTTTTTTCTGTCTACACTGAAAGCAATCTCAGAACAAAAAAAAATAATTATATTTAATATACAGCTAGGAAAAGGAAATTTTGAACCAGCTTGTCGAGGGAGGTTAGGACAACAACTCTGATCATCTTGTAGCATCTTTTTGGGTAGCACACAATGTTACACTTTCTACAGGTTTTAAACACACCTCCAGCCTACTGTGCGACTGAATCGACCAGCACTTTCCATCTCTACTGCCAACTATGAGTGATGGCCCGGTGCAGTATATTAAGGTCTAATGCGGATGCAATGGAGAGGGGAGAACAGGGGCACTTAGAGGGAGAGAGGAACATGGCAGGTCAGCAGGGTGGGGAGAAGGGCAGCTGATGAAATTGCTGGAAGAGAGGATGAAGAAGTGTGAAGAGACAGAGGTTTGGTGCTAATACCGTTCGGAGTGGGAAGGGCAGAATCGCTCTCGACAGCCGTATTGATTTTCGCCGGACTTGGAGCTTCACCTTCTACTCTAATCATTCCATAATAGCCAATGGATGAACACTCTCTGAACAAATGGCCATAAATCTAACAGGCCTGATTCCATTTAGGCACCTATCCTGTGTGTCTGCGAGCCTAGCTCAGGCTGTGTTTAACCTAGACTGGCACGACTGCACACAGGGACTTCTCTCTTTAATTCTCCCTTTCTTTCTCTCTATCACCTGTTCTCACATGCTCAATGAGATACTGACTCACATACCACCCATTTGAGCTGTACATCACTGCCCATGGTTACTTGACCTTTATTTACACTCCTTTCTCAAGACAACATGCATTTGCAACCTACTTTAATATACTTCAGAGTGAAACAGGATATTCAAAGAGGGAAAAAAAAAACGGTAGGGTGAGACATCATTGGCTATTAACCTTACCAAACGTTACCTAAGACAATGGCTTAATAGCTATTTGGCTTTTGGTTAACATTACTTTCCCTGCCAGCACCACCTAAGTGAGGGCAGCTGAAAAGGAAAGTGATTTCGGAGACAGAGTCATGTTTTAAATTTTGATATAAAATTACCAAAACTAAGTCCAGTTCAACACTGACTTCATTGCAGGTTTCCCATTTGTGAACCCTTTACAATCAGATAGCATTGTCTAGGTTTGTCATTACCTTGACCCTGGGCTGAGAGACTCTTGGTCAGCTGTGCCCCTGATGAACTAGTTTGTAATGGTAATTAGGTTAAAGCCATAAACCAGCTTCCTCTGCATCTAGTGATAAAAGCAGACAAGCCTGAGCTGAGATTGTCTGCCATACTCAAGCTGGAACACGCAATGAGCATATTTACAAATACCACAATGATTCAAATATGTAACCCAAGACTCCTGACGTGCTTGGCTGACCTGTGGAGGCACTGGTGTAGTCATGGGCCTCATGTAGCTCCAGGCAGGGTTTGAGAACCGGGGAACCAGGAGAAAGTAGAAAAGTGAAAGAAAGAGAAAGCAGTGTCAGTGGCAAAAAAATAGCAGAAAAGTATGTTAACTAGCCACCAACTGCGATTTATTATTCTGCGTGGAGCTGGAAATTCCAGCATCCACCTCATACTTACATTAATCAAGTCTACTGTTAGCACTGAAATGTTTTAGAAACACTACAATATTCCTTCCGCTTCCGACGTTCCCTTTAAAGAAAGAGGGCTAGCAGAGAAGAGACTAGTCCGCCTAACTGTGAATGTTCAGTACTCTGTGGCAGATTAGAAATGTTCGACACATCCAAGCATGATAATTTGTAAGCTTTAAGCTGCTTAAAATGGTTCTTCAGCCCTAAAAGCCCCACAGATCCGAACAGAGGAAGAGAGAACAGAGTTGACTGACAACAGCATCAGCCTTGTAAGCAAGCAGCTTCCATCAGTGGCGACAGGCCTACCCGCAAACTAAGACATTCACAGTTTGAGTTATAGCTGTATTTCATGACATACAAATGTGATTAGAGGACGATAAGCACATGCTGCCGCTGAGGTCTTGCTGTAGCACGGGTTTCTAACCCCACAATGACACAGGCTTCACTTTGCAGTGAATTTATAGCCCTGATAGACATACTGTGACTGGCTGACACCAACAGTATGATTTGCTAGCTCAGCTAAGCTGAGTCTACAAGTGGTGAAACTGGAAAGGAAAATGAAAAACACTATTTATCCCCTCCAAATGAAATCTGATACAAAATGCAAAATTTCTCGACCTCCTGCTGGGGAGAAAATAATTCATCAAGTCAGCATAAACAGGCCCTAAGATGTGGTAGATCCTTGGGACACTTTGCCCAAATCAAACTGGTTTGCATTAAACAGGCCCTTTGTGTGCACAGCTCCGTAAATTGGAGCCTGTAATTACTGGAATTAAAAAGGAAGGTTTAAACTGAAGGCTAAGCTGGATGGGATAATTTGAGAGTCTGTGGTATGCGGCACATATTAGGGCTTTCTAAAAATACACCTTCCCCCACCACCCCATGGATTGGAATGTTCCGAAAGCCTTTGGAGAGCTTGGGAGAATTGTCCTAACCGCACAGACCACTGCGCAGCAGGGGTGATGCTTCCCGACTTTGCTATCTGGGGTACAGGACTGAGTTCCTCTCTGGTTTCAGACACACCCGTCAGCCAGTCTTGCACTCATCTCAGATGAACTTTTACCTTCCACTGCTCCCTCCAAGTTCCCGCTCGCTGGCGGCTTTGTAGTGGCACGAATGATGTCATGATGGTCACCCATAAGCACTTGCAGATGGGCCGTACAACAATACCCAGGTCATGACAAAGCTTAGGCTTCTCAAGTTCTGAATTGTTGGTGGAACCTTCAATTTGCAGAGTCAGAGAAAGTCGCCACATAGTATGTGTATGAAAGCTAACATGAAATCGAGAACAACAACAATTGCTTGCTTAATACGAATTCCAGATTTCACGGTGCACTTAAAAAAATGCTTTTGTAATCTTTCACCAAAATGTAATGACTTGTTTGTGACCTTCCTTTCTGGCTAACATTACCAAACCCTCTCATTTTTCAACCTCACTCCCCCAACCACCTGTCATATAGAGAATTTTTACAGTCCTGTCAGGTAGGATTGAGTCCTGCCCTACATTTTTTTTTGTGCTGATTTTACTTCCATAACATGAGTTGCAAATGCCTTATTATAATGATTTTAAGTATCCATATACTGCATGATTACTCTTCCTCCAATTTTCTCTTGCACCACTCTTATTTACACAAGTATACACCACCACACTGTAGAGGACACGTTCTCTTGATATTTGAGTTCTTGTTGATGCTGAGTAAGCATGTCTCAGGTGCTGGGTTGCGCTCATGCCAGTCTTGAGTCTGAGAGTTGGTTCTTTGCTCCAGACAGGATGGAGAGAGGCAGGTCTTCCAGGCAGGCCTTTCAAGCAAAGAGGAGGAGCTTCAGGCTGGCTACCTTCCTTGTCTCAGGGGCCGGTACAATCTGGGGTAATTGAGATTGATTGGATGTTATTTTTCCTCTTGCAAATGTAGTCCATTAGCTTGGCACATGCATAATCAGTTTAGAGCACAGTTAACTGAATGTAATCATGTTCTTCGGTGTCTGCTCGCACAAAATCCACTCCAGATGCCGCTTGGCCGTGGAAAGAGAGGAAGAAAGTGCCGTCACTATCACATGGGGAATCTTTACCCAAGAAAGGCCTCATAACATTCACCCCCACACCACCAGCACCAGTGTGCTGGTCTCGCTCCATTAAACACACAAACTATACAAACTGTGTGCTGCACAAATTTACACACTCCCGGTACATGTACAAATACACACACACACACAGACACACATGCTCACACATTCTGTCATCTGTTCACTACTTCCCAAAACTCCTGCAAACAGAACTCCGTAGCACATGTTGATGTGTCTCAGCTATGCTAACAGCGCTTTGACTGTGCTCCAAGCGCGGCCCAGGATCCAGCACAAAGCGTCTGGATTTTGGACTCTCTCTACTTATTTTTCCCTCCAGTGCAATCCAACCCGATCAGCTGGGGCGTGAGGAAGGAAAATGTCTACACTCTGGAGAAAACAAAGAAAAAACACAGTAAAACAAAACAGACAGTAATGCGGAGAAGGGGATTAGCCGTAGCGGCTGTACTGAAAGGTATTAATGTGCTTCTCAGATATCGTTCTACCTTTTAAAACAGAATCCTGATCAATGATGCAGACCCCCCTCCATTAATAATTATGATTTTTATCATGACTTATCCTCATCATAACAACAGACTCCAATCATTAAAAACAAATAGACTGAGAATGTCCTGGCTCCAGCAAGATTGTGTTTGTTTTTTATTATCAAATAAAAGTGCAGAGTAATTTCGAGTTAAAGTCGCAAGGGAGTATTTTACCACTATTGGTACGGCTCGTGGTTATATCTTTCATCTGTGGACAGTGAAGCTCAACCTCTATGCCAGAGAGAGCGCCACACCCAAACTCCATAAGTCCCTCCAGACATTAGTTAGAGAAGAGACTGAGAGAAAGATGATGGGGGGGGGGAGCAGGTCTGAGAGCGATGGAGAGAGAGAGAGGCGCTCGTTTAGATGGAGATACTCTGCTAATTATCATGGCTGGCCTGTGATTGTTCAGTAATAGTGCTCAGTGGGGAAAAAAGGTTTGCTGCTGTTCCAGGAAGGGCTGAGCTTTGATTTACTGGTAGTACCACGCTAATAAAGCACCCATTCCATATCCACAGAGCCGCTACTGAGACATCCTGCCTCCCTCCAGTCAGAGATACAGTCCATATAATGTATAGGAGCCCAGGTTTATAATTATGAGACCCTTTTGGATTCGTATAGGTCATATTTATTTGTTTATCATAAGATCTCAGCGATGTAGATCCATGTCAGCACCAGGATGTCCATAGGGTGCTGAACTCTGCCTCACAGAAGCCAAACAGAGGCTCTCCTCCCTTTAAGACAAGGGGCGGAGGGCTTTTCCCCAGAAGAGGAGTCAAGTTTTGCTGAGAGAGCTGTCCGTTAGCGTGGGAGGGGCGTTGTGCAGCGCGACATTGGTTTGTAGAGTAGTGGGCGGGCTTAAAGCTGTATCTGGAAGTCTGCAGGAATTTCACAACTCCTTCAGCCCCCACCTCAGTAAGGCCAGGCGCTGACCCGTCGCACAGCTGCAGCTGATGATTACGCATGCATATGCCCCTCTGTGTGTGTGTGTGTGCATGTGTTCAATGGAGGGACCAGCAGCCAACCAGATACACATGGTAGGCCATGCACAGTTTTTGTATGTTGTCCTGTAAGTTGGGAGAGAGGGACAGGGATATGGAAATGGACTGCAAGAGAGTATATCTCTTTGTGCAGAGGCTGAGGAGCAGATATTATTGTGTTGTAATAGCTGTTTGTTTTGATTTCTCCCACCTCTCTTTCTTTTTGGGCAGCCAGACAAGAGCAACTAAGCAATGCTCCTGCCACTGCTGAAGGAAGCTGTTGATCCTATTATCTGCTGCCTGATCAGCACAAACAGGGGATTGGAGACTGATGAGGGACTGGGGTGTACACAGGGATCAGAGAGTATGTTACGCCACCGTAGGAAGGCGCAAGAATGTGGTAGTTTGTAAGGTATGTGTAGACATAGGCATAAATAGAAACAAACCCTAAGTATTTAAAACTTTGGAGCATAACTGCTACCGCAACATTTCAGTTACGGACATAACTAATACCACAAATTGTGTGGCTTGTTGTTACTTTTCTAAGCAATTAGACAAAGTTTTTGGCTTGCAGATGATAATATAAAAAATACATTAAACAAGATACTTAAGTCATATCTAGGGGGCCAGAATATGAGAACAACAGATTAAGGAGTGGACTGTTTTGAGTTTAGCCTTTAAAAAAACACCCAAAACACCTAGGAGACTAAAATCACTTACACCATCCTAGCACGTTTCTTTGTCAGTCTGTGAAATTCCCGGTGTGATTTAAAACCGTATTCCTACCTTCATCTTATATTTGGGATTCACTCCGTCTGCGTTTCTACTGCCTGCATGTCTTACTCATTCCTCTTGCATATCTTTCTCCACTCTTTGTCTCCTTAAAATTAATAAACAAAGCAAATACCCATCATGCACAAAACAAACCAGCATGGGTCACAAGCTGGTGGGTGGTCCCTCTCCGCTGCTCTCTTCTTAAGGTTAAATAGCTTTAATCCAACCAGCCTGGAAAACTAAACATTTCTCCAGCCAAATCTTCTTTCTCCCTTGTTTTCTCTTGATGTTTGCAACCTTTCCTTCTGTAATTCTCTTTTTAGTATGCTGAATATCTGTGTCTTATAAAACACCTTATAAAGGGTAAAGAGTGGAAGTTATAAAGATATAACAAAAAACAAAAGTTCTTCAAAGGTAGACATCATTACACTGACTAGCTAATCTATTTTAAATTGAAGAGTTATCTGGAGTGCAATTACAGTGCCGTGCATTAAACGTACAGGACTGACCTGACTCCTTTTTTATGTAGTTATTTGACATTTAGTAGATGCTTTGAAGCGATTTAAAAGTTCACTTACTACAGGCACAATCCCCCTGGAGTTAAGTGGCTTGCTCAAGGGCACAATGTTGATAGGTCTCAGCATTTCTTGCGTTCATGGATTACACCCCGGGTTTGAACCTCTTGACTTTTACGTTCTCAGCCCAGATTTTTAGCAACTTTGCCTTTTTATAACATGCCTTAATCAATGTTTTATCTTAGTGCCAGCCTCAGTCTTGTAAAATATATTATAGTTGTAAAATTTATATTGCAATCTCAGCCCACACCCCTCCAATCAGAAGCTCCTCAACTCCTTCCTCCACCTCCAACTTCTCTCTGGCATAGTGAGAAGACTGTACGTTTGCTCACTCCTCAACAATACCCTTTAATAGCCTAATTTGATCAGCTTGATGTATGTTGTTTTTTTTTTTGTGCATTTACATGTGTTTGTTAGTCAAATGTGAGTCAAATTACTTCAAACAAAGCCTTGAATCATGGCGTAGCCCCTGGATGGGTAAGGCCGAGCCTTCTCACAGAACGTAACCACGGTATCAAGGCAGGTACGTTCTCTTTGAGGCAGACATTGGTTGAGCCTAAAGAATAAAGAGAGAGTGTTTGGGAGAAAGACAGTGGGTGGTAAAGAGAGCAACAGGCAAGCTTACTGGTTCACCAGCATCAATACATCAGTGACTTAGCAACCAGATTAATGGCCTGTGAGTGGCCCAGGCCACAAGGCTGCTCTCGGCGCTTAGTGGAAGGCAGAGCGCTGGAAAACACACTGTGTTTAGCTTTGGGCTGCTGAAGAGAGTCTTGGGACAAATAAATCCACACATGAAATGAGGCTTTGGACCTCACTGTTTTTCACTCCCCCTTCATCACAGACAATGTCTCTCTTCTGAATATTCACAACGAAGTTGTGCTGAAATTAGGAAATCCACATCTTCCTTGTGCTGGACACCCAGGAGTGTTTATTTGTGTGCGATCAAGTTCCACTCCACAGCAAGGTAGTTAAGTGCTGGACTAGAGCTTTCCTTGTGGAACAGCTGAATGCTGGGACACGTGTTTAGACCCTGCTGAAATTACAGGCTGGTCCAAACTGGTTATGATCTGTGGATACTGGTCAAATTGGTAGCCATACTGTTCACCAGCAGTTGAAGTTGGTCAATCAGTGTGGTTTTGATCCAGGTGGTAGCTGTTCATCCAATTGTGGAATTGGCTGACCAAGAGAATCTTGCTGGTTTTAGCTAGTTAAGAATTCTCAACAGGGCCAACTCTTAGACCTTACTTGATATCAGGCTTTGAGCAGAGCTAAAACTACAGCCTGAGGTTTAAAAAAAAAAAAAAAGAGTCCAGACTGACCCCGCCTCCCCCAACCCCCCCACAGAGATGGACATCCATTGAGGCGTCTTATGCATGGCCTAACTGCCATGCACTGGAGTCCAAGGTTAGGACTAGGAGCAGTAAATCTATCAGTGTTATGGGGGCAATGTTCTCACCAGATGCAGACTACAGATTTTCATCCCTTTGTAATTAAGCAGTTCAGCCTGAGGTGTCATATGGTTTTTATTGAGGCCCCTCTGGAAAAAATCATTTCACACCTTGTTTTCTCATCATGTGCTTTTATGCATGTAAAGAGGGGGAAAACCAAGAGAAATAAAATAAATTTAAAAAGTGGGAAATGAGGGATAAAGGCTCTACAGTAATATATGGAGATGATGGTTTGTTGCATTAAAAAGCAGAGATGTGAAGTCATCAGGAAGTGACTCAATTAGTTCAGTACGTTATCCCCAAATGCTTTTCTTTCTTTCTTTCTTTCTTTCTTTCTTTCTTTCTTTCTTTCTCAACCTGTGTCCTTATAAAAAAAGATGTTAGTTGGGAGACAGAGAATAAGAGGGCCAGTAAGAGAGCGTTGAAGTAGCACTAAATTTTTCAAGGTCAGATTTTCACTGCAAGTTTATAACCTTTGCATTCTCTGCTTTCAAACTCTGGTTGCCCATACAGGACACCTAGTGTTTAAGACACAAACATTTAACAGATATGTATCCCAGCATTCTCTTTGAGGCTTTCTCTTTGTGAAACCCCTCCCACTGATGAGGTGAATTCTGAGGTCAGCCTCTCAGAGGTGCCTTATTTTACTAGCTGCAGCTGCTGAAAGTAGGAGAAACACTTTTGTTCTGTTGTTAAGTGGTTTCATACATTTGTGTATCATGAAGCATTTTTCAAACAGCACTGCTGATTTATGAAGTGGAGATCTTGGCGCTGTAGGTGCAGAGATGGAACACAGAGACAGCGGAGGAAGTCTTCAACACAGCCGCCACATTCCTCCACCCACTCCCCACAGGATCAACCAAACTCTCTCTCTCTCTTTCTTCATCTCCACAGCATCACCACATTCAATCAACACCAGGCCTAAAATTAGGCTGCCGCAGACTTGATCGTTCGTTTGAACGGGTTATCTCTGTCACTGCGAAGGAATTTCCTTAATTTATACTCGTTAGGTTGGAATGGTCTTGTTCTGCTAATTTGAACCAGAAAGCCTGTCTTTGCTACTGAATAAACGAGGTCTCAGGGAGACGTTATATTTTTGCCACTAGAGAAGATTACAAGATCTTGGTATGCAAATGATTATTCAAATTATTGTTATATTAAATTAAGCACTGAGAGAAGAGAGGGAGTGCCATATTAATGAGTTATATGAAGCAGGCTTTATTAAATATTTGTTGATGTTGCAAAGGGAGCGGCATGTGTGTATTAATTCAGCACTGGCTGGTCCCAGTGGGTTCCTGTACACACACACATGCACATGCATACACACACTCACAGAACTACACTTTTGTTCTGTGTTTAGTCTGAGTAGATTTCTAGATTTTTAAAATCACCTCTATTAGAGCGTCCCATTCAGAGTTATGAAATCCCTAGCTCTTGGGTGACCCCAACCCTTTTTAATATGGATCTTGTTACCCACATCCCAGTGCATACTTTAATAGCTGTTTCCTTAGAAATGTTATGAATGGTAGACCCACCTCTCCATTATTTCAATCAGAAATATAGCTTGTCCTCTGTAATTCCAATCTCCTTCTGTCTGATCGGTTCCTTCATTTCATTTTATAGCTTGGGGAATCTTTCAAAACTGTAAAAACAGCTGCAGTTTATGGAAAATCAAGTGAATAAAGTATGGTGTATGGGAGTGCTAGCCAACTTATTTCAAATCTCATTAGATATTATTCGTCTGGCCCTCATGTTCAGTTCATTTTTTTTTTTTAATCACAAAACCACAAAAAATGTGTTTTATCATTCCATTTCTGTCCATTCTATCTGTTTTCACTAGCTGCTCTTTCATTAAAGAACAATGTGACAGACATGCCCTTTGAATTACAGAGTGAGTAGATGATGTCCTGTACTTAATATTGTTTTCACTTGTAGAATGAAACTTGAAGCAGTTTGTTTTAAATTGTGAAAATTTCAAATCAGTGCTCTCATTGCTCTCCTATTTATTGAGAAGTCTAGTGGTTTGGTCAGACGCTAAAGCTTCACCTCTGTGGCCGGGTGAAAAGGAATTCCCAGTATTCAACTTAACTTTTAAATGATTTAACATGATGAAGCCATCTCCAAAAAGTCAGGACTTATATACAAAAAATCAAACGCATTCTGCCATCTCTGATCAAAAGCAACAGCCATCAGAGCGAGGTTACGAAGGCAGAACAGGAAAAGCCATTAACTGCCAATCACAGCATCGATCGACAAGCCAGTCCACCACTACCATCACCACTGCCCCCCTTTTACTCACTTGCACTCTCAAACACTCCAGCACACATGCAGTGTTGCATATTTGTGTCCACATTGCATGTTGTCATCCAGCTTAACAAGACATAACTCAGAATTGGTCCGAATTTTATTTTATTTTTAATAACTGAGTCAGAGCCCAATAATTTGACTGTTGACTATTTATTAAAAAATGTTAGCCTGTCTTTATCCATTCTTTAAAAGCATGATTTTCGTTCTCTGCTCCATCCAAAACAATTTTAATTACAACACAACAAAGCCCCACATTTCTCGAGGAACCAGACATGTGATGTATACAGCTTTGCATCAAACCAAGATCGTGCAGACCGCAGCTGCACCCTCTCCTCATCAGCAATGGTCTCTGTGTTTTTGGATTCCGAAATCAGATAAAATAGGAAAACTAATAGAGTTGGCGAAGGACAAAAGAAAAAAAGGCAATTGATTTTTTTCCCTCCATTTTCAGTAGTGCTGTTAGGACGTAGGGTCTTTAGGAGAATATTTACCTACTTCCCAGCTTAATAGAGATGCTGTATATCAGAGGGTGATCAGGAGCAGAGGTCAGGACTGGGGGGAGCAATTAAAGCCTGTGCATCTGCCAGAGCGGGCCATCCCATTGTGTGCACTGCAGGCTGAAACAGAGGTGTGCAGGGAGCAAGCAAAAAGGCAATAGTTATCGAGCACAGTCTCGTGTTATTTATCAAGCTTTACTGTAGGTGATTCAGACCTCACCCTGCCTAGACCAAACCCACACTGAGCGGTAGAGGACTGCAAAAAAACTGACCCACCTGTCAACTTTTTGTGTGAGCTTTTCAGCTATGCTCTTCCTTATTTCCTGAATATCAAGATTTCCCCTGCCCTCCCCTGGAGTGCCTTTGACCTGCGCTCCATGACCAGCCAATAAAGCCGGACAGCGCAGTCATGATAGATGTTGCCTGAGGCCTGTGCTCTCTCACCCCACTGCTGTGGCGTCCTCGTCGCCACATGAGCCGGGGGGAAGAGGAGTGGAGGGTGTGGGATGGGACGGCAAGGAAGAATAGAAGGCCAGGGATATAAACCAGACCAGCCATTTTCTCCCGTCCAGCTCATAAATATTTGCATGGCTGATTTATAAACAGGCCATGCTAAGACAAGATCAAAGTTAACTGTATCGGTTATAGAAAAGCCTGGCTTCTCGCAACGCCGCCCCGCACACCACGCTTATACCTATTAGAGCTCAAGGCCATACATCAACAGACGTATTGGCAGGGTTTCAGATCGGCCCGCTCTTGCTGAAAGGCTAATGGTGCCCCTGCTGAGGCTGTATGGGGCTCCGGCCACAGCGCGAGAGACACATGGATTAGTTTAATACTGTGTCTTTGTGCTAATGAAACTGCATAGCCCTGTCGAGCAGCCCAGGTTGAGTGGCAGAATGCAGGTGGTGGTCAGGTTTCGAAGTATGTGGTGTGATGTTATGTATAGCCCCGTTCAGGATGCAGGAGTGCGAACACCAGAGACAGCGTGTCCGAGAAGAGAACAGCAGACAGCTGCTCGTGCGTCTCTAGCCAGCCAGCCAGGCGACCTACACAAAGGCCAAGGTGGGGGTAGGCGATTAAGGGTCACTACTAGCGTGGGACTGCTAATGCCGGACCACATGGTAAAGCTGTGACACGTAAACATATGTTTGTACAGACGCACGCATGCGCACCGCAGTCGTGGTGGACGAGGGGCGTCCAGGCCTGGGCCGCTCACACATTAATAAGTGCACAAGCTGGCAGATGCGGTCGGCTTGGGGAGGAGGGCTGTTTGTTGACCCCTGTGGGAGGGTTAGCGAACGCAGTAATGGTAGAGAAAGAGAACCATTCTCCATGGAGATCTCCTCCTTTTGTCCTAAAAATAGCTGAATAAATAGGGAATCCATCACCAGGACAGGGTGTGCCCCGGGTACGAGCGCAGAGAGAGCCGCTGCTAAACAGGCTGTCTGAAGACATCTGTCTGAAGCGAATATAAAACCAGTGTGACAAGCAGACAGCAAGCTGGACATATATGGACTACACGACCCCCCCTTCTGTAACATTCGGGTTATCTTAAGTAATTTTAATGTTGCTTGCTTCTCTCCAGGGTTGAGGGACTGTCTTGTGTACTGTAACAGTACTGTTCACTGTTTGCTTTCACCACAACAACATTTTAACAAATTAGAAATTGAATAGAACATCTGTCGGGCGTCATGGTGCACACATTAGAGAATGTGCAGCTACATTTTTGTCTGCGTTCAGCTCCATTAGCACCAAAATGCAGTGTTTTTCTGGCCTGGCCAGCAGTTGTGCTCGAATCTACAGGTAGAGCCACGCGTAGAGCACTGAGAGTTTGTTATGCACCAACTTCAAAGATCTCCCACCGCATCAGAGAACTGCCGCTGAGCAGGCAGACACTGCTTTGGTCTGGGAAGGGTTACTGAATTATTACTGATGCTTTGGGGGGTAACCGTCCGACCGCAGGTCTGGGGAATATTAATCATTTATTTGATTGTCCGTATGTGCTGATTAATCAATTTGAGGGAGATCTTCAGGATTAACTACCCTATTATTCCCTTGTAAGAACAGATAAGAGATAAGACTTTAAAATATCATGTACCATTTATCATGTATTTTTAGTTCTCTGCAGATGAAGGCGGGCGAAATAAAAACTGAGGTGAGATTAGGCAGAACAGCAACAGAGAGAAAGAGGGGGAGGGAGGAAAGGAGAGAGAGAATGATTCTTTAGATCCAACCAGGACAGAGCACAACAGATTTAACTGCTGTACTTCACAAGAGGTGCAGGATGAGGAGTGAGAACAGCTCATGTACTAGACTTACATAACCAGACAGAGCCTTACTTTCAAAAAGCAACATGCAAAGAGAAATCAGCAAGTGGTGGAACAACAGGAAGTAGAAAACAATAGCACTCTGCACCTGTAACCACCTGACTGAGAGCAAGGCAGCGAAAGGTGGGGGTTGGCGCCAATGAACCAGTGAACTCGGAACCTGTCATAGGTGAGTGAGTTGTACTTGCTTGTTGCTGTGCATGATCAAACAATGGCATAGTTCCTGGGCGCACCACCCATGTTCGAATCCGCCCTATAAATTCTCTATCCGCTGGCTGCTTGATGTGTTATGTCATGTGGTAATGCCTTTGATTTCGACATACCTCCGTTTGTAAATACATGAGCCTCTTAAAGAGCTGTGGTTACTTTTACAAGCATGGCGCTCCCGGCACTTTGGTGGAGAATGCAGGGGAGGGAGAAGGCGAGAGCGAGAGACACGGAGCCGGTTTAGAAACTGTATACACTTCTCTCGTAGCACCATTGCCAAGTGCACTTATGCCTCTAGCCGCTCGTCGCACATGCAGTGCAAAGTGAAGTGACACAGAAACTCGAGCCGGAGGAGGAGTGAGGGCCTCTCTGTTAGCAGCGTGCTCAGGCGCAGTTATGCACTTTCTAGCAGTCTCTACCTGTTAACACTTTGCACACTGCGCTGCTGTCACCCTGCACCTGCAATGCTGTTTGCATGCTCAGTGAGTTTAAAATCAAAACAGGGTTCGATCTGGTGCCAGCTAATGCTATTGTGCCATATTTTAAGGAACTCTGCTCTTCAGTGAGTAACAGCTTCTTATTTTTGTTAGTACCTAAACTGGCAGCAAATCTCATAAGGAGGGCACTCTTCCACAACATTTAATACATTAAAGGAGTCACGTTGGTGGCTTAGTGCGATCCTATATCTAACGTTCAATTTACATTAAGAGCGATACAAAGCTTTGCTGTGCTGACACAGTAGCTGCGCCCGAAATTAAATGCCTCCAAATGGGCAGCCATCGGCGCAGCTTCTACAATGACATGGGGACTGATGGCGTGAGCAAGTTATTTTGGGACTCGCATGCAGAGGTCCTTCAGAGGACCCTGTACAGTATCTGTACAGCGACACTAAAGCAAAGGAACTGCCTCAAATTAGACCTGCACCTTTTTTGATTTTAGTGATAACGACCATATCTCAGCTGTAATTATGCTGGACTTGGAATGATGAGGGCTTAGGTTATCGATCCACTATTGATCACTCTGATCAATGAGCACTTTGTTTCTTTTTTATGGAAAGTGAAGTTGTATTTCTTCTTTCCTTTGCAAGCTAATGAGTCGGCGCTGATGACGGGTCCCATAAAGTGCTCTATGTTTTCGTCACCCATGTGTATTCTGCTTAAAGAAAGAAGAGCGAGATTATGAGATGGACAGGTGAGCCTCTCCCAAAGAGCTCCACTTTTCAACACAAGTGCTCAGTCTCCTCTGGGCATAGGCTAGAAGGCCAGGGTTTAAAAAGTGCTTGTTTCAAATTCATGTCTTGCTGAAGGGCAAAACATACACTGCTTCAGGGGAGTAATATTTTAATTAATTAATTAATTAATTTTTTTTTTTTTTAATAGAAGTTACACATCCTTATAGTATAGACATTGTATACTTGTGTAAACCTGCATAGCATGTTGTGTATTCAAAACTAATACTGAAGCATTAATAATAGTAATAATATAAAATATTAATATAATGTGTATTCAGTGCAGTCTAAGCTAGAACTGTGCTTTATGAACAGCAGATTGCACACCATATGTTTTGTTTCTCACAATATACAGGCACTGAATGTTTAGGTTAATGACAGTAATTAACAAGTTAATTTGCTCTGATAAAGTGACAAGTACAAAACAGCTCCCTATCCTAGGCTATTGGGAGTTTAGAGCTCTTTATGCAGTTAGTAAAAGTCAAAGCAATTGAGTAAAGGCAAACAAAGTGTATCTTTAGTAACAGAGAGAGAGCCACTAGAAATGGATATGTGCTCAAAGTTTGTGTTACCACTACATTGCCCTCAGACACTCAGAATGCGTATGTGCTATGCAAATAAGCTTCCAAAAGTAACCACCCCCAGCCCGCCCCCGCTCATTCATTTGCATGTTAAGAAGGTGAGAACTCTTAGGGCCTGTTGCGCCATTGTAGGCCCAACGCAGCTAATAAAAGCCAGGCCCTTTAAGCTGAGCTTAAATATTTACCCTGGCACAGGGCCACGATCAGGCCCTCTCATTACGCCAGTCCTGTGGGTGAAGGTGAAGCCGGGCAGATGAGAGGGGGGCAGAGCCTGGCAACTCAAACATTTCCTCATCGGAGACCAGTTCAAACACACCATGCTGCCGACTCCAGACTGCCCTTTGTGAATTTTAGAAAAGAGAACAAGGAAGAGGGGAGCATTCTTACCGCCTCATAACCTAGCCTGAAGCATCAACCAATTATGTGGTAATGAAATATTCAAGCAGACTAACAAGGAACGCTGGAGGTGAAAGCTAGATAATACAAACCTGAGGAGTTAATACTGTGGGGTGTCCTTTTCATCACATCTATTGCTTTTTTAGTATAAAGGATTGTTCACTTGGGTTGGATATTTGATAACTTGTGGGATATTGGTAAGAGTTTGTCTATAATTAACCAAGATGTTGATGATCGTCATTAAGGATTGTTCTATAATTTAGTTTTGCCCTATGAAACATTAGGTATATGTTCCGGAAGTATGCGGACGATGACTTTGATGTGTGTTGTTTTGACTAATCTTGTGTTACACCCAGTGGGGTATAAAGTACCTGAAAGCCATACTCAAGTAAAAGTACAGATATCTTACCAAAAAATGACTTTGGTAGAAGTTGAAGTCACCGTTTAGAATATTACTTGAGTAAAAGTCTTAAAGTATGTGGTATTTATTGTATTTAAGTACGAAAGGTATTTTTGAAATCTTAAACATACTTAAGTATTGAAAGTAAAAGTACAATTAAATGCAAAATGGAAAAGAAGCAAATAAATATATCTAAAAAAAAATATTCATACAGCTTGAGTAGCAAGACTGTGTTCAGTTTTAACTCTTTCTTCCATTTTGTATTTCTGGATAAGAATAAGCACTTCATCCGGTACTTAGTGTCTTTCATTCCAACATAAGAAAACATTTCTGTAATCTGCTTCTGAAATAGCATTTAGATGTATTTACAGTTTATGTATCTCAGAGGGGACATGGATGCATTTAAACTGCAGTTACAGGTGTATAAATAAGCCTAATGTTTTGTTTTTAACATAAAACGTTGAATACTGATATTTGAAATAATTTAAACATGAAAAAAATAGATGAAATGGGAAATTAAAACCGCCAGTAGGTGACAGCAAGTGACTGTTAATGAGCGAGTCATTGAGATTCAACCGATTCATTCAAACGACTGATTCATTCAGAAACAAAGCATTTGACTGTGTTAATGAGTGAATCACTGAATCATTTATTCAACCGATTCGTTCAAAAAGCTGATTCATTCAATTAGTAAACACCGTCCATTGCTCAGAGACGAAAAACAATGCTGTGATCTTTGTTTGGAACTATTTTCGTTGGCAAAATTGAGCAAAAACAAGCAATATTATGTCTAAAATGTAAGTCACATTGCTTTACTGAACTTGTATAAAATGATTATTAAATGCGTTCATGTTGATATCTGCAGAAAAATGGTACTCTTTGTGTGATATAGATAGATATAGAAGTTAACTATATTAAATTATATAAATATAAAAAGCATACAGAAGCATTTTTGCCATCTACAATTTAGAATGCATTGAATTTTGAGTTGTAATAGACTAATAAATCAACGTGCGTGCACTCTGTGTGTGATTTGGTGATATAACCTACTTGAAAATGTCAGACGATACTATATCGCACACCCCAGACTCGACTTGAGTGGAAAATGAAATCATCCGCGGTTGTGCGCGCACTTGTTTGCATGAGCAAAGGTGTTTTTTTAGGAGTCTAACTTGCAAACGCCAGACCACTGATTCATCAAACCTGCTTTCCTGCAGTCCGTGTTCTTCTGACTGTTTTGTAGTAAGTAACGAATATGCTTCAGGGAAATGTATCGGAGTAAAAGTATACATTTTAATTAGGAAGTGTAGTGGAGTAAAAGTAAAAGTTGGCTGAAATATAAAAACTCAAGTAAAGTACAGATATTCCCAAAAGATACTTAAGTACTGTAACAAAGTATTATTACTTTGTTACAATACACCACTGGTTACACCTACCCCTATAGATAAACAAAAATAATTGAATTAAGTAACTGAGTTCCTTTTTGATTTGTGCACCCATTTTTCACCCATCTATAGACCAGCAGCTTCTAACAAACTTGCCACCACTTCCAGAGAGTTTTGGCTATAAGTGTTACACTTACTATACTCAGAAATACAAGATGACTCATTCTGTATTTCAAGCAGTGTTTTTGTATCTGTCCTTGTGAAAGAGACAGTGATTTCTTTTGCAGGTATGTTTTTTTTTCTTTCTCACAAATTCTATTCTTGCTAGATCACCTGAACAAGTCATGTGTTTTCTGCTAATATAACAAATAAGACATCATTGAACGGTCTAAGTACCTCTGAGTGTCTCTCGATTGATCGTGTCTGTCTCCTGTCTGCATGCCCCGAGACATGCACAGAATTCTTTCACTGTCCCATCCTAATAATTAGCAATAACGTCTCTTACCAAAATGGAGGGTTAGTTATGGGAAGCGTGCTGGAGGTTGCGAGGGTAGGAGGATCCGTACAGGTCCTAAACTGCTCTCCTAAATTTCCAGATGGCACCAGGCGGCCGCAGATGTCTAGGGACAGTTGGAACAGCTGTGCGTGTTGCCCCTAGAGCTCCACACAGCTGTCGCCTCCTGCAGGCAGAGTTATTGTACTACGGGGCTGGATGTGGCTTGGCGCTACAGGGCTTGCATTCATAAAAACAACGGGAGGCTAAGCTGTTAATTAGCTCTTCATGGTGGAAGGCGACGTCTAGCGATTAATATAGTTTTGCAACTCTTTTTCTTTTACCCAACCCTGGATTAAACTTAATTTCCTGCTTGATCTCTGAGTCACTTACTGCAAAATGTGGCTCAGCTCATTGTACAAGTGAAATGCGTTTGTTTTGACTTAAAATACTCCATTATGTGTATGTTCTTGCTCTTATTCATGAAGGCCTTGGAGGGCATTGCCACTGCCGTATTATCACTGATCTGGGTATTGATATCTCCACTGCCACGATCCCTTCTATAGAGTTCCCTTGCTTTCTCTTCCTTTCTCACCCAGACCGATTCACCCATTGAATTATGTGGACACATTGATCAGCTGATTGAGAACCATTGTTTGGAAATGCAGGGGCATTACTGGAGGAAGGATTACCCTATGCTTGTTTTGTGCCGGTGTATGCGAGAGGGTATTATTTAACTGCTTGTCACTACACCCTCCCTCTAACCGCTATTGCTTTTTACTCAAAGACACAAAGAAACATACACAAACGAGCGTACGCATAATCAACACAAGCTAAATGACTGCAGGCATTGATTGCCTTCTTTCTACAATTATGTTCCTATTGTTTACTTTCTAGCTGCTTATTTATTCCAGAGGAATTCAATAATTATTGCTTTATTTACTGTTAAAGTGCACTGGGGTGGTATAAGCTGCTGGAGAGGATTGTTTTTAAGGCCCCCATTTCTCTGTTTTTCACCCTTGTTTTTTCTCAACGCACATGTACAGTAATCCATCCAAACCAGTCTAATCTATCATAGATTCAGCACGACCATTTTTACCGAACTTGTTTAAATCGCTGTATCACATCTGGAATGTGACTTGTAATAACTTGGTAAAGTTTAGGAAAGATAAATCACAAACAAGATCGCTTTAATGTCTCAATTGTATCTCCTAGACAGAGATTAAATGGAGATTGACTTTTCTCCTCAGTCAGTGTGAGAACAATGCCGCAAATTGTGCTCAGATTGGCCAAGATAGCAAAGTCTTTCATTTAAGAGCCAGAGATTTCAATGCGATCCCAATTAAAACCATCAAAGATCTCAATTTCTAATCAAATTCCTCCAAATTATCTGAAGTTTGCTATCTACATGAATTCATTTTATTTCATTATAGACCTATACTCGCACATTGTCAACTGTTCCCTCATTTGTGTCTGTGTCTATTTCTCCTTTTTAGGAGAAACATCAGAAACAAAGTTGATTCTTGAATAAAACATTACACAGAACTCCATTAACTCCTGAGCTATGAAAGAGCAACATCTGAGCAATAAAACGTTCCTCTGGGAAGTGGGAGAATGGCTATTCCAGGAGTACAGAGCAAAGCGATCCTGAAAACATAGCAGAGAGTGAGAGAGGTGCAGGAAGTGGTAGGTATGCAGTTAAGGGGTGGGTACGTGCCGTCTCTGCAGCCACAGCACAGCGTCTGGGCATGTCGCCGCTCGCAGTGGCTAATTTGAACCAGCCGCTGAACTTGGCATCCAGCGCAGCTTCTGTGGTCGCGGTTCTGCTACTCCTTCCACTACTGTTGCAAAGTGAGAAACGAGATAAAGAAAAGGAGAATTAGAGAAGTGAAGGAGGTAAATCAAAACAACAGACTCATTCACCACTGCAGCGTACCGTTAAAACACTACCTGCTTTTTACTACTAACTTTCTTGAAAAATCATATATATATGTGTGTGTGTGTGTATATATATATATATATATATATATATATATATATATATATATATATATATAGATAGATAGATAGATAGATATAGATATAGATAAATAGATATAGATACTTATTCAATTTTGATAACAATTTTTCAATTTTCAGGAAAGTTCAGGACAGTTTTGTAGAGCTAAGTAAACCCACTCAAACACACACACACACACACCTACATACACAGAGGGTGAGATATGAGAAAGGGTGCAGCTTCCCGTCTCATCTCTGCTTGGGTTTTTCTGCCCATTAGGCAAATCCCTTTGTCTCTTCTCAGGATGCACAGCAGTGATCTCATTGGCTATTATTTAACCAGTGACATCATTAGGCCAGTTACAAAGGTGTCAACGCACTTGACTGTATCCATCAGGATGACATATGGCTGAATCTAGCTTGGTTTGCTGCCCTTAAAGCACTAGTGTGACCCCATAGCTTCATGATATCAATAGATATATAACCTGGCATAAAGTGTGTGGCCAGTGGTTTGTTAAGCATTTTGGCTTAGATTGTGGTTTAGTCCAGTTTCTATAACTTTCCTGTCTCTGGTATCAGTATCAGACAGTATGCATGTGCGTGCCAGGTTTTACCTGCAATGTGGGGACTAAATGTTTCCACAAGGACAGCAAATCCTAAAATCACCTATGTTGTGGGACCAACCCCCACATTTCACTATGTGGAAAATGGCTTAATAAACATGTCTTAATGAAAATGCAAAATGGTTTTTGTTGAGGGTTGAGGTAGATCTGAAAAATAAATTAGCTCAGTATTAAAACAATAGAAGTGAATGGAAAGTCCCAACCATGATACACCATGAAAAGCAGATGAATGTTTGTGTGTGAGCGAGTATGAGTGGAAATCACCAGCCCTCGCCACTAAGTGCCGAGAATCATTGGGATAATTACAAAGCAATACACATTCAGACACTCTCTGGCTCACTCACAGTGGGAATTCGTCAGCTCTGGGAGAAATTGATAGCTATTTAGCCACTGGATAGCCATCTGTTTTAATGCATTAATTTTGTATTAAGAGCACTACCAAATTTAATAGTAGAAATAGGGGTTGGATCAAAAGGGGGTCTTGTATGTGTGTCTGGCTGTACACGCACCACATGCACATTTGTGTATGGCTTTAGGACAGAAAAAAATACTCTACACAAATACACAAATGCATACGTGAATGCATGGCCAGTGTATGCAGGCTAGTTGCACATACATAACGCTTAACAAACCACAGTACTCGAACGAACAATAGAGTTACCTTCAATAGTCTATATAGGCTGCTGTATTTCAGGAAGGTAGCGACAATTATGTGGCATGGTGATAGTTTAACGTCAGATAAATTGCATGCATTCAAATTCAAAATGAAAAAAAAGCACTCGATTGAAAATGTTTGCTTTTTTCATCAGTGATAACAGAAACAGTATTTTTTTCTCAAGTGCATCATGATTATCAAACCATTTTATTTTAAAAAGCATTGATAAAAAAAAGTGATGAGATAGAGTAAGAAAAATCTAAGAATATAAGGGTATAATCAAATAATCCAATCATAGTGAATAATGTCAGAAATTGATAGGCTTAATTTTTATGTAAAATATTGGAATATTTAGTTTAACTCTGAACTTTCTTCTCAACAAAAATTTAGTTTTCTTGACTAAAATTAGATGTCATTTTAGTTTGAACGTAGGTCTGACTAAAATTAATAAATTTGACTTCATCATAAAACAAATCTGTGTGTAAAAGTTAGCATCCACTGCAGAAGACAGTTTGCACTAATACCTTGTATAGCAGCTCTTGCAGTAACACTGAGAATCCAACATGGACCCGTGTATGAATAGCTTGCATAGCTAGATTTGTGTCCATGTACTTGTGTAGAGTATGTTGTGGAACTTATAGCCGCTTTACCACGATTCCACTGTGGGCCTGGGCATTTGTGGAGGAATGCTGAGTGCCTGCCCTGTATTCGGCTCTCTGGCAGTTAAAGTGGCGATGGGTGTGAAAGGCGTGTGTTTTTTCAACCCACATAAGTGGATGCTTCTGTAGATCCATGCACTGGAGCAGGTAGGTGTTGAAAGTGATAGCTCTGCGTAATGAGAGCGAAGCAGGCAGAGACACAGTGTTGAGTTGCGGCAGGGTGAATAAGGTGGGTCGCCCTTGCTTTTCCTCACCTACACGAGTACAGGGGACTGATTCATCCTCCACATGGGTCGTTATGTGCATATGTGTGTGAGAGAGAGTAATCAAAACTCCTGTCCGGTAAAGATGGACCGCACTTGCTGCGCACACGTGCACTCTCTGTCTCTCTCTCTCTCTCTCTCTCTCTCACACACACACACACACACACACACACACTTACTCCCTCCAGCCCACTCAGGTTTCGCTCCACTGCACTTCCCCACAGCTCATGTGCTCTCCTGTAAGTCTGCCATTAACTTCCAGCCAATTAAATGAATTTTGAGTAGTAATGTAAGCCATGCTGACTCTGTGGCCTTCTCTGGCTCCAGGGGCCTGTATGCGGCTGTTCTGGGGCCCCTGCGGAGGGGAGACTTCTCAACAGCACCCTGACCGGCCCCTCCCTGCTCGGTGAACATGACTTTTTCATTAAGCCGCTGAATTCCTGCACTTCAGTTGGAGGTGATTTATCAGCATGGAGCTTCATTTCAGGATCATAGGAAACAGACACGCCGCACACAAGCGTCTCGTGCATTATTGTGTTTCACGTTCAGACCCAGGGGGGTGTGTGTGTGTGTTGGGTGGGAGATTGGATGTAGAGAGCATCTCAGGGGTCCCTCGTGTGGATGTTTCAGATGTGTTTGTAAGAAAGAGACGTAGGTCCTTGGACGGGTCTGTTTGGCCCTCTGGTGTCAGACCTGGAGAGAAATATATGTATCTCTGCTACATGGAAATTAAGAATATAAATGAATATTATCTCTTATGGTATGTTGGAGAGCCTTGAACCTTCTAATATCCCTTACATAAAGTATCATTGCAATGCCATGTTGGTAAAACCATGTTGTTCTTTGAAGCACCATGGTGCTTTGGAGTAAATATAGTAATTGTACCAAAATTGTAACGGTGTAGCGTATGGCTAACATATTTAGCATCAGTTGTGTGGTAGACTGGCTTCAGTTTGGGTAAAGAAGTTATATATTGCTCTTCTCTAGGCTGAGCCAGCTAAGGTTCACCCATGTAAATCCTGCCCTTTTATGGGTGTTGTAAAACTCCCTGCATTTTTTTTAAAAAGATCTTTGAAGTTTAGTTCAGGTGTCGACTTTTTCGCTGCACTTATTTCCACAAAGTAGGCTGAAGCATAGACATACATTTCAGTTCATATATTCTCCTCCTCTCTTGTGAAGGAAGAAGAAACTTTGCCATCTCGTAGCACACAACGGATTGATTTAGTGTTTTATGCAAGCAAATCTGTGACAGATCAGTGTACCTGAGCTCTGATATGCTGCATATGTGTTAGGGAGGGTGAGGTGGAGAAGCACAGCTCAAGCAAAGCCCAAAACATCCAGCAGCACCTACTCAATGACATCATACCCCCACTTCAAACAGGAAAGGGAGAGAAGGAGAGCAAGAGAGAGCGTGAGGAGAAAGACAGAGCCTTTTACGATCACCTAATAACTCCATTACATGGAGCTGAGGGGCACACACAAAAAGCAAAAACCCATTCCTGGAAGTCAGTGGCCCTAATGCACATCTTAGGTATACCAGGGTGACATATGATACCAGCACCACAATTGCTTTAAAAAAAAAATCCCTTATAGCAATGTTACCCGAAAATTAAATATTACCAGAGAAGGAGAGCATTTCAGGGAACATAATATTTTTTTCCTCTCTCACTGTTGTCAACACCTGATGTGGCCTTAATTGGGTTAAAAATCTAATGTTACTCTGGCTTTGTGCATCCGAAGCCGATGGAAACGCATCTCATCTCTGCGCTGCAGGGCAAAACCAACTCAGCCGCGTCTTAATGAATCAATTTGTTTTCCCCGACCTTTGTCAGGGTTTGGGGGTGGTCTGTGCAGGAGATTAAGAGCTTCTCCAGAAGAGAGAAAATTCATGTTTCGCCAGGCAAAAAAGCAGAGAGATATTTTTACAGATTTGCATCATCTCCTTCATGGTGCAATTTAGTTGCTTTTTCGTGACTCATGTAACAAAAGAAAGGTAAACAATGAGTATAAGGTAAAAAGGCATATGAAAGATGCAGCTATTTAAATCACATTATCATAGCTGGTCTTTTTATATGTGGTCTTACAATGGAGAGAGGCCAGGAAATGATGAGCAGAAGCGTTTGGAAATGTTACGAGATGTTTTTTTTTTAAACTCACTTTGCCCCTTAAAGCAGCACAGCTCAAATGCTAGCTGCTGGCTCCAACCATCTTATGTGTTTTGAGTATTAAAGTTACCAATGACCTTCATGCTCCTTTGTCGTATAATTTCAAAGATGCTCCGTGCTGTTCTTGAACACAGAAAGGTTATTTGTTTCACTTGTTTTACATTGAGTGTGGACAGTAGGTGTGTGAATTGTCTTGCTATAAATCTGTCACTCTACATACACAAACATAGTTCACCGAAGAGATGATGACCATGAAGAATGAATGACGAAGAAATTGCCATTGATTAATGCCGGCCGTATTCACAAAAGTTGCTTATAAAACAATCATGACTTGAAAGAAGACATGAATCAAGGTTAGTCAAGATGTATTAGCAAGTGCTTTCAGCATACATGCACAGGTGATAACTAGGGACTAGCAGACAGATCCATAGACCTGCAATGCCGTATTGTGTTGGTCTTGTCTCATTGATTAGGTGTGGTGTGCTCAATGAACAGAGACTCAGCTTGGGATTGTTGTGTTACCGTTGGGTGTGCGGTGTGGTTGGCTTGTTTTGAGTTTGTGGATCGTAGAACATATCTCTGGTCCCCCCAAGGATCCCTATACCCTCTTCTGGATATGGTCAGAGCTCCCCACCGCTGCCCCGTCTCTCTCACTTTGCCTCGCTCTCAAAGAAGCAGGATTTGACTCACTGGTGATCAATATTTAGCATCCCATGCGTGAAACAGGCAGATGTTTGGAGTTTCCTTTTCAGAGACGAAAGACTTCTCTTGAGTGAAAGGGATCAATGCACTTTCCTCTGTGTGTCCCTGCTCAAGCTCTTCCTGTAGATGCTGACATGCTCCTCTCGTCTACCTCACCAGCCCTGGGGACGCCAGCGTCCCTCCTCTGTCTTGTTAGCACACAGAGATGCACGCTTACGCTAAGGTCCAGAGATCAGCGTACTGTTGATGAATGACGTTGACTTTGTGTTAGACAACAGAGTCCTGATTGGTAATTGATTTATTCATTTGTAAATGGCATTAGGTGTGCCGTTCATTAAAAACCTCATGCTAACTCTCGTTCATTCTCTCACTACAGCATTTGCAGCAGCACGAGAACGCTGTGGAGGGCGAGTCGTGCTACTACCACTGTGTCCTGTGTAACTACTCCACCAAGGCCAAGTTGAACCTCATCCAACACGTCCGTTCCATGAAGCACCAGCGCAGCGAAAGCCTGCGGAAGCTGCAGCGCCTGCAGAAGGGCCTGCCTGAGGAAGAGGAGGAGTTGAGCGCCATCTTCACCATTCGCAAATGTCCTTCTGCCGACACGGGTAAGAAGTAAAAGAATACGAGTTTGCATGCTCATTTGATCTTCATGGCGTTCCCCTCTTTTGAAACTGAGAGTGGAAAATTCCCACTCCATTCATAATTCAGACCTGATAATTGATAGACATTGTATTGTAAATAGACTACAATGTTCATTGTAGTGCGGTTTCAGATCCGGTTACCAATAGAGCAGATACTTATAATGCCAGCATAGTCACCTGATTCTTCAGACCTGGTCGTGCGGCATCAGGCGCACTGGAGTTAGTTGAGATGTTTCTATGTGAAAAAGCACAGCACATCTTCAGTCCCTGGGCCGTGGCTCCGTGCTCCGCTGATGACTGATAAGGCGAGAGGATATCCTAAGGACAATGGCGATCTGGCACAGCACGTTCATTAATACGAGTACAGTCCCCGTGCTGTTCTGCCATTAAACAAACATTCATAGATGCCATTAAGCTCTGAACGGCGAGGGGAGGGGGCGCCAAAAACAAAAGGCGGGGGCTGAGGCCTTAGTCAGGCCATATGTTAGTTCGCCATTAAGACGACAGAGCCGCAGTCAATTAACACACTGTTTCAGCATGGATTTAGTTTTCTAATCATTTTGACTCTTGTGCCCTGACAAAAGACTTCCATTGTGCGTTGCTCCCCTCCCTCCCATGAGCCAGGCGGCCCGACCAGCTCTTAGTGTTGTGTCGTTGGGGGGGGGGGGGGAGAGAGAGAGAGAGAGAGAGAGAGAGAGAGAGAGCGAAAGACGGCGGGGGGAGTTGGCCTCTAAAGACGCTTTGTTCCGAGGAGGCAGGGATAATGAAGCCAGCGGCCGGGAAATTGCGCAAAAGGCAGTCACAGATCTGAGGAGAATCATTAGAGAACATATTTAGCCGAGCAATTAAGGACAATTAAGCTTTCTGCTCGCTGCACTCCAAATATGTTAATGACTATAGTACAGTGGACAAGTGAACATGCAAAGGCAATAGGAAGGCCCACTTAGGTTAAAAGGGTGGGGGTGCGGGAGATTTAGAGTGTGTTTCTGGGTAGGTGGAGGTAAAGAGTTCACAAACAAGTCTGGTTTTCTCTCTCTCCCTCATGCTCTCTCTCTTTTTTGGTTGATGTAGCATTTATTTATATATTTTCTTGGCTAACCTTTGATGTGCGTTAATGGATTCCCTTGTTTGTGAGGCTGGTTGGAGGTTAGGTAATGACTCCTGCAGTAGGGATGTGTGGGCAGAGCAGCATGTAGTCGCTACACATGCACACACACATTTGCAACCCTCTGCCATCTTTTTTCTAGTTGCAGCAATCCAATCGTACCCCCTTGACGTCAAATGAGCCGACAACTCACAAACAACACATTATGTCTGCCGTGCGGCGATTAGTCAGATGAGATGTTCTTTGTAGTGAGAAATGGCTGCGTTCTTTGATGATGGCTGATTGCATGGCCATGCAAGCTTTTTTATGTATTTAATTACTGGCTTTTTCTAGACTAGATATTATTGAATTTCTGTACCTTCAGGAGAGAATATGTAGGTGATTAAGGCTGAGGTCTGGCCCAGTGCTGACTGGGAAATGCTGATGAAGGACAAGGTGAGTGTAAATCGACCAGCAGCTCAAAAGAGAACCAGCCTGCCTCTTATTATCAGCTATTGTTTCTTACGCAGACAGAACGAGCGAGAGAGATGGGTCCCAGCATCCCTGTCCTTTGATAGCTGATACCTGCTAAGTGACGTCAGGATCAGGCCTGAGAGCGTTCTGTTAGGGAGGCTGGGTCTTCGGAGAGGAACTTAATAGTCTTAAAAGTCTTAATAGCCTTTGACGCTCTGTTTACCAAACGGAGCAGGCTGCAGTCGGAGCGTTGAACAGCTGATTGATTGCCCTACGGATGCAAGATCAAACTCAAGCTCCTGTCGGCCAAGCTGTGGCACGCTGCTCAGCTTGAAAACAATTCCCATCCCTTTAAATAGCGGGGTCAAAGTTGACCGACTCGTTTCGACTCTTGTATGTGTAAATAAGTATATATATTTAAAGGTCATTTAAATGAAATGAGGTGTGTAATAAAGAATGTCGGCCTTTTTCGCCTGCTTCAACTCCCTGCTTCGGCATCTTGTTCGAATTACGCTGATAATGAACATACTTCTTCATCAGCGAGCACGAAACATTGCTAATTCCTCACCGCCATTCGCCGCGCTTTATGAACCCGCCCTCCCCCTGACTACCTTTACACTTCTTAATGTCCTGCCCCCCTTACCCAACTGAAACCATTCCCTGATGGTGTAATATTTAATTTCCTCCCCGCTAGCTCTTCTGAGGCACTGGGCTCTTTCTTGTGGTTGAGGCGCAGTTGCTAAAGTGGTAGAAGGCTCCCCTGCTTGTTAAAACAAAGCTGGCCTTGGATTTCTGGGTCAGCTAGGCAGCAATTCCCTTGGCTGCTGCTGTGCGGTGTGCAGCTCTGTTGGTGTTAGGTGCTGGGCTTGTTCCCCAAGCAGAGCTTGACTTTCCTGCTCCCCAATTTTCTCACCCCGGAGTTTCCGACGACCTGGGCAACAACAATGTGGACTGAGAAATTTTGCCTAACCCCTAACTCCTAAGTATTAAACTTCAGCATGTAAGTCATTCTGTGTTATGGGCATGAATTGTACCTCAAATCATGTAGACTAAAACATCTAGTTTTCAATTGGTCTGGAGTTCAATGAGTTCAGAACGTAGTACGCGACTGCAACCTAAAACTCAAAACTCTTTGCAGAACAATTAGTGTGGAAGTTTACGAATTAAGAGCCCCCAGTAATGTACATTAACCAACAGATACAGCACTTTAATAGTTCCCAAATTAAGGCTGCACAGCCACCCCTGAGGGAGGTCTTTCGCGTCTCTCTCTGTAGAACTGTCACATTCCATTTTCTGGTCAATTGTTAACAATATCAATGAGGATCATTTTTAAAAAAGATCCATACCACTAATTCAGAGAAAGTGTGCCATAGCAGATGCTGTTGATGAAAACAATTGATTGTGGAAATATTGATTAGCGTTGTTTTCAGTTCTGATCCATATGGTGTTATGATATTGTTTTCTCTCAGAACTAACCAAGTTCAGGCTTGATTAAAGTAACCAATCACCCGTGAATACATGCCAGCTAAGCATTATTAGACCCATAATGAGCAAAATACAAGATATTCAGATATGACATTAATACATACACACTACAAATCTGTGTGGTGGTGGTGTCTGGGCACGAGTGCAGGTAGTGTAGTCTGGGTTTCTGTGCCATATTTTTTTTGCCCTCTGATTTGAGTGCCAAGGCAGCAGAGTTTCCCTTCCAATTAGAGCAATGCGTGGATAAAAGGCAGGCATTGTTTTAATTCCTGCCCCCGCATCGAAAATGTGCTGCTCAAGCATGCCATTCTCTCACTGGATGTCCATTTGTCGTCCTTAACCCTTTTGCTAGTCACAACACAAAGGAGCTCTCTGCGAGAAGGGCTTCCCAAAATCATAAAGCTCAGGCGCCCAAGACAGCACACACTAACACATGTTTACACGGACACAGTCAGCTTCCTGAGTGTGTGTGTATGAGTGTGTGTGTCTGAACTTGATGTGTGGGAAGAGACACTACAGCAGCAGATGACAGGTTTTATGAGTGATGTTCACCAGGGCATATAGCTGGATGACACATTGGGGTCTCTCATTTCAGAAGACTTAATGGACTGAAGTTTTTTTGAACATTGCAGACTGACAGATACAGGGGAGAGAGAGAGTTAGAAAAGAGGTAAGTGGAATTGAAAGATGGTTAGTTGGCTTTTTGATGGCGCTACAGGCCTTTGGGTGGCATTGCTTACAGCCAGTCAGGAAGATTTGTGTATGTTTGTAGGAGAGAGGAGAGAGAGCTGTTCTGGAGTGCGTAAACATTACACTGGCGCTGTGGATTAGCTGCTGATGTAAATCTTTTTCAGTCGCAGATGGCAGTGCCGTGATCGCTGAGCTATGACGTGCAGCAGGAAATCCCTGTCTGTAGACACGGGAACAGCGGCCTGCTTGGCTTCTCGTGCCAACTGCAGCCCTCCCCTCTCAGTACCCAAGCGGGAGAGGGAAGTGCACTGGAGACTCTGAACTAGACTTTGACCGATCCAAGGGTCAATGACATGACTTTTTTTGTTGTAATTGTTTTGTATCTAAAGAATGAAAATGAAAAAAGTGTTTTTGAAGGCATAAAGTCAAAATGTGAAGGTGATATAACTGTCCAGATATCAGAATGAAGAAAAAGCCTTACTGCTTATGAAATAATACTTTTTTTTTTAAATTTTTTTTAATATTAATATTTAAAAAAAATGTATATAATTTTATATAATATGTAAAATGTATATAATTTATAATTAATTTATAAAATGTATTCCCCCCCCCCCCCCCCCCCCCCCCCCCCTTTTTGTTAAAACACTTATGTCACTGGCCCCTAAACAAGGTTTGCATTTTCGCTGCCTAGACCAGGACATGGGGAAGATCTGCTTTTTTGTTTTGTTTTGTTTTGTTCCCAGTTTCCCAGTTTCTCCCTGTCCCAACAAGCATTGCATTTCTCTCCTTTCCCTACAATCTGCCAGCAGCCTTGTGAATCGCATCAGCTATGCAAAAATACATTGCAGGAACAGATTGATGCATTATTAAAGCAAACGCTGGATGTTTGCTGGGCTCTTTGCTTTACTTACTAAAGCCCTTGGACGATGGACAGGAAACGTCAAGCGAGAGGAGAGTCGAGTGGTGTTAAAAAGGCCTTACCTTTATTTTTACTGGACTGGAATGGCACCCTGTGCTATGAGAGATGTGGATGTGTGTGTGCACATTTGTATGTGTCTGTTTCTTATTGACTGGGGTCACATGTCTTCATGAAGCACATAAAGCATGTGCATTCCACAGGGGAAGAGGCGCTATGAAGGCTGGCTAGGGCTATCCAGGGCAAGCCTCGTGTCTGGACCCGGGGCCCCGTATAGCCCTGCAGACAGCAGCCGGGCCTGGAATGTCCTATCCTTTTTACATGCTTGTTAAAATGCAAAGTAAACCTTCCCAGAAACAGGATATTATAGCCGCTAACCACGACCCCCACACCCCAACCATGCCATGGTACATCTGAGTAAAGATAGGGCAACTCATGCAACAAACATCATTGAGGCTTCTTTTAATAAAGTCTGGTATTGCTGGGATGCTGCTAGAGATGAGGGGAAGCGATCCAATTGGCAAGGGCCCCACCAAGGGCCCGGAGGGCCTCAGGTCGGCTCCTCTCGGACGTCTGTCCCCTAATCCGCAGCTGAAGGGCACAGCCTAGCAGAGGAAATTGTTTTTAGTCCGCTGAGCGTGCCACAAATTTCATAAATGCATTACCTTTCATTTTGAAAAATATTAAAATGAAACTGGCCCTTTTATTAAAGAGCCTAAGTGATGGCTTTATGGATTTTCCACTCAGCGCAACGTTGGGCAGGGCTCATATGTCCACGCCAAGCTCACACAAGGAAGTCTTTTCTTTGCCGGTTGGTTTATAGACAGCCGCTGTATAAATTCCTTCCCTGGCTCATCCTGCTACTGCAAATTGACGAAGAAGCGGCATTGCTATTCTGGGATTGTCTGTGAATCAAAGCGGTTTGCGTGGCGATTTCTTCTGCCGTTTTACTGGCTGGGCCTGGATAGCTCTGACCACTGGCTGCCCTAACAGTGAGGTGAGAGGGGCTTGGGTCAAACGGAGGGCCTCGAAGCAGTATGTGTGTGTATGTCGAGTGTGAATGTTCAAAACGGAGCCTGTTTCTTTGCTCCATTTCGATCTGGAGATGATAAGAGGGTGTAAATTGTACAAGTGCAGCAGATTTGTATTGTATACAGGCTCACATGCTCACAGACACCCAATTAACACGCATGTGGGTGTTCACACACTCACAGTGGGATCCTGCGTGTGGGTGAAAGAGGCCTCCTCTGTCATCAAGCCCACTTCAGGGCCCTCCATTTCAGGCCGTTGTGAGGTGCACTGCCCTGAGTAAGCACAGAGAACATTATAATATTAGTTTCTCTCCCCCTCTTTCATTCCCTTCACCCGTCATTACGAGACACTCTCCCTGAAAGCTGATCCAAAAGATAGACAGTCCATCAGGAGGCAGTCATCTCATTTGTACTTACCAAACGTGCTAATGAGTTCTATTCCGGAGCCTGGAGGCTGCGGTGGGGAGCGCGAGCGGGGCGCGAGGGTTTCGGGTGGCAGGCTGAAGGCTCATGCTCGTCCTGTGTCAGTCAGGGCACTGAGACCGCAGAGGACAGGAACTGTCAGTCATGTGTCCAAGCTGACTGCAGCTAAGCAGAAATATGCAGCTGGAGGAGAAACAGCAGATGACATGGAGAGAGTTGAAAAGGTCTTTAGCAGTGAAAGACCAATATATAATGTTCTTTTTTAGATTCAAATTGTTGACCACAATTATATTATATTATATTATATTATATTATATTATATTATATTATATTATATTATATTATATTATATTATATTATATTATATTATATTAATTATATTGTTATGCATGTATACATGTCCACAAAAACACACATGATAATTAAAATCTGATAAATGTAGAGATAAATGTAGTCTTAATAAATATGGAGCTCTTCTTCAAGTATTCTGAAGTGATCTTTTTTATGTCAGATGTTAAGAAATCACTGGCTGTACATTCATATAGATTTTTCTTTTAGTTATGGATGTCAGTTACACTTGAGACTGAAGCCAATGGGTTTCTAGCTGCTCTCAGATTTGGCATTTGATGCCGCGCTGCTACTTCAGTGAGACGGGCGATTTTTCCCTCAGTTAGAGTTTCATCAGTTTGGTGTGACCACAGGCTATAAAAAAACACAGAGGGATTGAGAGATGGAGTTTTCCCATCGTCGATCAGAGATGGTGAAAATTTTAGATTTTTTGTCTTTTTTTAATAAGCTTATTTGTCCCCTCTAGAGAGGAAGCGAAAGATCAAAGGCTATGATCTTAGGCTGTGGATGAGCTGCCTGTGTCTTCAACATACACAGCTCTGACAGCAGAATGCCCTCTCTCTCTCTCTCTCTCTCTCTCTCTCTCTCGCTCTCTCTCTCTCTCTCTCTCTCTCTCTCTCTCTCTCGCGCTCTCTCTCTCTCTCTCTCCGGCTGCGGCTTCTCAGGGCAACTGGCACATGAAACAATCCCTCGCTGATGGGAAGATGCACGTTTCATCGCAGACATGCTGTCTGTTGTTTTGCGGCTAGAGCGCCGAAGATCAGGCTCTCACACACACATAGATACTGAAGAGAGCCATCTTGTCCCTCTGACCTGTCAATTAGAGGCAGCCAAGCAGATGGCACTGATGAGAGAAGCAGGAATAATTCAATATTCCACCCTGCTAACCTTTACCTGTGGAGCCACACGGCAGCCATTGATTCAGCTCTCGCTTGATTATTCACACACAGCCCAGAGGAGAGAAGGAGCGAGCGACAGAAGTGGGGACGGAGGGATGTTAGAGAAGGCAAGACGGCTGATCAATGTGACATTAGTGTATTCTGACAGGGGTCTTTGAGGGGAGCGAAGGCAGGATTCCTACACGAAGATGCCATCGTGTTCACTATGTGCCCAGCAAAACTTCACAGGCAAGAAACAGCAATTCTCACGCTGTAGGCCATCGCAGGGCTTTATCGATTAGCCACACTGTAACATGTGGTTAGCGTTGTTGATGAAGACTTCTGATTAGTCCGCATACTGCTGCAGAGGCCTTCTGGGGCAATATGATGCCCCTTCAAGGCCTTGTTTGTCCGAAATGGACTCGACCAGATTCCTGACAGAGCGTGAGGTCTGTTTGACCAGATGTGAGGGCTCCTTTGCCCAGCAATGGTCAGAGACAAGCTGCTATTTGTTTTTGACAAACTGGGACATTCCTGGAGTTTGACTGGGCCAGATTTATGACGTCTCAAGCTTTCACACTATCTCTTTGTCTACTTGGACTCTGTCTCTGTCATTTCTGTTTTATTAGCTGCTAGCAGACACATTCTTACTGCAGCCCGTTCAGATGAGTCTGAGCCCACTGGTTGATGATCTTTAGACAAAGACGTTCAGTGCAATGCAAATGTTGTGTATTTATTCTAGCACTTTGAGTCTTGTCGGACCGCGGCTGGATAAAGTACGAAGAAAGTCACGATAGCTGCCATGGCACATCAAAGGCCGGGCTCTCGTGAAAACAACCAAAGCCGCTTTTGCAAGTCTTGGTGTCAATTTATGGCCATTTGGCAGCGATCACACCTTTATGTTAGTCGTATTTTACCAGCCCTACGTAAAGCCAGCGGAACAATAGCACTACTGAGCCTGAATTTCCCTCTTTGTTTTACACGTTGCCTGTTAAACGCTTACTGCATATGCAATCATTGTCTGTTGATTTCCAATCCTTGCTGCAGTTTACAAGCTTTTTTGCTGGGATTCTTGGCATGGTCATTCGCAGAGGTCTTGGAGTGCATTTTTTTCCGGTTAGAAATGAGTTTTAAAGACACAGAGAAGGGAAGGAAAGAAGGCAAAATATGTCGGAAGGTTCCAGCTCAAGCCACCCTGACCAATTGAAAGCATTAAAGATGAATAATCCACAGTTCAGAAAGCAAGCAAAGGTCAATTTTCATGCTAACTGCTCAGTCACCGTACAGGAGTGCTCTGCGTATCGAGTCAATTCAGCTGTGCCGTACAGTCAAGAGGGAAAGACACGCAATTCCGGCCCCACTTTAGAGCCGTGTGGCACTGCATTAGAGCGAGTGCCTGCTATTAAAAGCTGATCTCTCTTTTCTCCCCTCATTCTCTATGGTCAATGACTCTCCGCACCTGTTTTGAAGACTTCCTTAGAGTTCCTCTCATTCTGAAGGACTAACAATCAGCTCATATGGCCTTAAAACTTTGCAGCTCTTTAGAAATGGAGTTTTTATCACTAGATATTAAGTTTTATAATGTTCATATGTTTCGTAACTCTCATGCAAGCGGTTAGCATGCCAGAAAGACTCTTGAGGGTCTTGTTTTCTCTCGCTTTCTCCATATTTGCCCTCTGTCTTTACTGTTGCCCATATGTAGGAGGTGCAGATGGAGCCCAATGTAGGACTTAAATCAGAATAAAGGGATTTAATTTGTGTGTCTCTGGTCCCTGTTTATCTGAATATTCAAACCGGCACTAGTAGTGTCTCAGAAGGGTGGTTGAGCAGACAGGGACAGAAATTAGCATGAACTTACCAGAATCACTTCGCTCTGTGTCCTTAATGAGCCAATGCTGTGGAGCAGCCATAGAGATGACAAGCCAACCTGTGCCTATTAAAGAAAACATACTGTACACACACACATGCTCGCTTCACATCTACTAGTCCCTCAATTTCAAATCCATTCCCATGGTGTCAGTCATTTAAACCAGTGCAAACCAGACACATCAACAAACGATGAATAATACAGCGAACCTCTGTTTATCGCTGAGTACAGACTCAACTCAAACGATTATTAGCAGAGTGTAATATATTAATAGTACATAGCATTTCTCAGGCCACAGTCAAAATGAAGTGAGGAGACATTTTTTAAAATGTCTTTTGCGTGTATTTGCCGAATATCACACACCGTTGTAAAGGAGGTGGAGACGCTCTCGGAGAGAGAGGGAGGGAGGGTTCATGGTTGGGAAGGAGCCGCGGCATAGGTGTCCGAAACGAGCGTGCAGGTCGCTGTCAATCATGCCAGACCTGGCGCTAATCTGCTCCTGGTTTAGTTTCCGAGGTGCCTGTGTCAGTGGCAGGGAGGAATTAGGCAAAAATGGACCCTTTTTTAGTAATGTAAAATGGGTGAGAAAATCTAATTGGGAAGGGAGGAAAGAGCGATGTCTCCTTTGTTTAAGGGTCTTCCGCAGTCATTTCGCAGGCCCTATTGTGCGCAAACTCACAATAGCATTAATTTGTGCTCCTGGCCTGGGCTTTTCCTTTCTCAGCTTCGCTGTGCAGTCAGCTCCTGTCCGTTCCACTCTGTCTCCGTGCTTCACCTCCACGCCCCAACAGAGCCCCAAAAAAAGGGTCGCTGAGAAACAGAAGTCCCCATGTCAAAATCCTATATATGCACCCTTTTTTCTTATTCGGACCCATAAAAAAAAAAAAAGGCAAATTCTTTCAGGCTTTGTCTGTTCGCCATTTCCCACCTCAAAGAAAGTTTTTTCCCAGAGAAATCCATTTCTCGGACGAAGCCCAAGTCTCTCCCCAAATGTTATCTGATTTCAGGCGTTCTGGATTTTAATGAGAAATGATTGAGTTTTGATTGCTCAAAGAGTTAAGTGCCGCTCTCACCATCAATACCGAGCAAGTTCCTGGCCACAAGAGATTTCGCTTCCGAAGTCTAAAACCGCTCGACTCCCATCCAGAAAACGTGAGGGGGAAGGACTATGACTAGTAATAACTGATGAGCTGATAATTAAAAGCACTTCACTGCTGATTTTATTATTCTTTAAGATAAAAAAAAGTTCAACCCAAACACTTTCAAGTGGATCCATCTGACAGAGGAAACCCTCAGAAAACATAGGGCGCCTTGTTTGTCCTAATGGCCGAGTTCCAAGTCATTTCGAGTCCTAACTGTATCTGACTGATCAGCCGAATGATAGTATGACATTGTACTTGATCATAAACAGACTCGGCTCTGCGAGTGATTCCTCTCAAGTGCAACAGCTGCTCCAGTCGTCTTTTATCTGAAGATAGGAGCCATCTTTAAATTAGCTCTTGATCATCGCTACAAAAGAAGTGCTCTTAAAGCATATGAGATCCTCTTACAGATGCTGCATGTAAATGTGGTGTGACTTAGCACCCTGCTTTTTACTCTGAGTAAGCAGGAGTCGAACAAATGTGACACTTGAGATATGAAGCTATTGAAATAATATGAAAATCATCGCAATGAATGGCAGCAAAATAAGATTCTGGGTTAGTCCGCTCATTCTCGGCAGCACTGAATGACAGATGGATGTCCAAAGAATGACATCCCCCATCTCTCTCGCAGATTTGCCTCTTGCCCTCTTCTTTTGTGCTAATTGAATAATGACTAACCTCGTCATATTTAGTGCACGATTAATGGCCCCGTGCCTTGTGCAGGTGTAATCATGCGTGATAAAAAATGGGCCAAAGTTACTCGGCTACATGTAGTCTTGTGCACATTAAAGTGTCCTTTTTTTGTCGGAAAGGTCATTCATAACTTGGTTGCGCCGTTGATGTACAGTGAGAGATATTGATTGATTAATGCATAAGTGCTCGGAATCCATTTGGTGCAGTGAAAGGGAATGGAGGGAGGACCTCTCTCTCTCACTCTCTCTCTCCCTGTCTCTCACTCTATATTTTCACCTCTCCCCCCATTGTTCGAAGGGCATCATTTTTCGCTGGCTGGGTTTAAGGGACAAAAGGCCTGTTTCTGCCAAGTAATGCATTCAAAGGAGCATTGATTCTCATCAGTGTCAGTTGAATTACTCTCAAAGCCTTGACAAGGATTGCTCTTATTTTAACCTCCTGTTTTTTCTGCCTGAAGAGAATTTCCTGCCTCAAACTCCCCCTCTGTGTCCAAAGGAAGGGGCCTTTTCCACCCATAGGTGTCCACCTTACATAAATACATAAGATTGCGATGGTTGCGAGTATAAAACGCAGATCCTGTGATTGACTTGTGTATGCACCCGCACGCATTCAGAGCTTCCTGGACCTGTATGTTTGTTTATGATGCAGTCGTCCCTCATCGGCTGTTACTATAGGCTGTCGTGGGGCATTAAACCATGCCACTGCTGTGCGTCCATTGTCTGTCCGCAGATTAATTCCGCGAAGACATGAAGATATGCTCCCCAACAAACGCTTTGGGGCCCCCTCAGTCTGTCCAGGAGGGCTTTTTAGGGCAGGGTCAAGGGGTCAGTACCTTTGCACAACATGACAAGGCAGGAAAGAGCTTCATCAGCCTGCTCCTCAGCGGGGAGCTCTGTGAACCGAGCTCCTGAAAGCAGCCCGCCTGCCTGAGAAGCTGAGAGAGACCCCAGGCCTGTGAACCCACTCAGCCCTGCAACTTTCATCTCCTCTGGGGAAACCTCCATTACATGCCCTCTCCCTCTGGACTGATTACTGCTACTGATAATGCCCGTATACACACACACACATTCTCGGTGATATCCTGCTGGAGTTTGCCCAAAGTGAGTAGCAAAAACTAATGATTTGAAGGCAATAGCTGCGGAATATGTATGCAATTAAAAGGAAGAAATGCAAGTTGTGTTTGATAATGTCATTTCAGATTAGTTTTCATCAAATACGATCTAAAGATAGCTACATTACGGCACGACTTGAACACGGCACAGCGAATACCGTAATCACCCTACTGTTGAAAGGTAATTCTGCAGAATATATGGAGAGTTGCCGCGTGGCCATTTGTGCGTCCGATTTATAGCAATGAGAAACAACATATTAATGACAACGGCCATTCAACAGCGGAGGCAGTGGGCAATATCTGAATTAGCCCTCTTACACTCGTGGTGAAATTGCATTAATGCCGCTCGCAGCTGTCATTCTCTGAAAAGCCCATCTTTAAGAACTTTGCTTTGGGGGAATGAAAAACAATCATATAATGGTATAGTAATTTATACAGGCCAATGTTTTTCAAATGTTGTAGTAATTATGAGAAATACTCTTACTTTCTCCTGCACAGGCGTGGAGAGCGAAATCTCATTTCCGAGGGAAAAGCGGGGAAAAGGAACACCCTGAATAATCATTGTGTTTAATGCTCTAGTCATAATCCCAGGTTTTATGATGGTTTTCTAATGATTTTCTAATGATGTTAAATATTAGTAGAGAGTGCAGCTATAATTTGAACGCAGCGGTCGTTTTTGCAACGCTCTATCAGCGCTCCCGATTGCAACAGCAATGAATATTGCGGCGGGGAATAAGATTTAGGGTCCATTCCTTTTGGTGTTTTATTTTGCCGTCTCCCTGTCCTCCATAAATCCTCATCAGGTCCCTTTCCCTATTCCTCCCGCCGAAGCCAACGCCTTTACCAGCTCTTCCCAGGTGGGAACGCAATTAGGTGTTGGGGCCATTTCATTCAGTGCCACTGTCTGTCTGCTCGCTCTCTGCAGTCATTCGTACTGAAAAAAAATGCCCCTCTCAAATGAGTTGCAGCAGCCCTGGTGGAGCAAGCACCTCAGTGGTCCCCTGGGAAATAACAGCATAAAAAAGAGGGGAAGGGAGGAGGTGGGAGAGGTAAAGGGATTGGAGGGAGGAAATGGAATGGACCGAGAAGGAGGGAAAAAAAACCCTCTGAATGGCTATCAAACGAACACCGGCAAAAGCGCGGTCCCTGATGACTGGCAACGCACAGCAAAATATGTATTGGAGACAAAGCCTTTGTCTTCTTCCTGGGCCCCTACAATGAATTACACAACCCCCCAACCCAACACACCACCACCCAGCTTTTTAATTAAATGGCTGCTGTTCCATCTCTCTATCTGTAGCTCCCCATTACAGAGGCTAGATAAGGGATTGCTATCTGTAGCATGTTAAGAAAGGCTGCTGGGCAGCCAAGCCTCATGAAATTTGTCACAAGATCTCATTTTCCTCATTGCCAGACGTGATGCTTATAATTGATGTGGAGGCAGTAGTAATTTATTGGCCGTCTGCAATTATCATCCCCTACGAGCTGGGGGTTGTGACTGCAATTTAGATGGTGTGGTGGGGTGGAATGGGGGGGCAGCGAGAAACAAGACGGGAGGGGGTGCGTTGCGTGCATCAATGCAGGATCCTTTTGTAATTCTTTCCTTTCAAAGCCATGATCACCTGAGGATGCAAAGTAACATCCTGACGCTTTGAATGAATGAGGCATGAAGTCTGGATCTAAATTGCACCTTATTCTCACAGGAAGCAGCCATGTGACAGTTGAAGTGACCAAACGTGATGTCTTTTAATGTGAAATAGTGTAAAGTCAGCAAATCAGACGAGAGCTTGCAGTTTTCTGAAAGCTCTTGCAACTTTTTTGTGCAATATGCATCAGGCAGGCTTCCATCACTTCCTTTTCCTTGTGGTCTGTCCTATAGCCTCTTCCCGATTCCTTCCCCTGTTCCCTCATCACTCCTGGGAGTATTTCTAATGCAGTCATTTGAATACTGAAGAGGATCAGGGACTTGCACTCTATCAGTGCAAAATGCAATCAAGCATTTATTATTATATTTTAATCAATTCTTGAATTTATTTTCCTTATTACCTTTTACTGGCAGATCTAATTGGGAAGAGAAAAGAAAAGAAACAACAACCAAGGGCAAGTCGACACTGTATACCATGAAGGAAATGTATCCATTCAGTACGAAATGGCAAGAAATCAATCTCTTTTTTTCTTGTTTAATGTTCACTCGCACTGTTTTGATTTTCATCTGTGTCTCAAGTTCATTAATTTCCCTTTTCTGGTCATAACATTAAACAATCAATAAATAAATCCTCCAATTGCCAGTATGAGCTGAGCAGCTGCTGCTTTAAAAACAGGCAGTCATTAACACAGAAATATCATTAGTGATTTTAGACTGAAATGAGTGTTTGGGGCACGTGAACTGTCTGGGAAAGGGTTTGTGTGTTCATTAGCAGTGCCCGCTGAGTGTGGATTGGTATGTAGTGTTTATCTTTGCCACGTCCTTATTTACACCCGTCACGCTGAACATTAAGGGTGACTCTCTGAAAATCACCTCTATATTGATGCTCATTTTAATGACTCAATCCAGACATGCGTGTGCATATTTAGCGGTTTTCGAAACCCCTGAGACTTGAAGTTTTGCGTGAACACGCAAGATGCGTTTTTGATGCGCCCGTTTTATTTTCGCTTCGCAGCCAGACGATACCACAAGAGTTCAGTTAGCTTCCTGCCTCTAGTCTCCGCTACACTTTGATGTGCATCTCGTACGTGAGATATTGTGGAGAGGTTGATCAGAATCAGCGGTTAGCGCAGTTTCTGCCGTCGCAAGCTGTCACGCAGACGGCCTCCAATGGCAGCGGATGATGGGTCTGTCACCACCCCTCCACACAGAGCATGCTCAGTGCATCACGGGAACTGAGGCAGTTTGTTTTGTACAACCTGTACGCCTGTTGTGTTGCGGCCAAATTAGACTTTCAAATCACCCGAAGCCAGTGGGAGACTGAGAATCTCATCTTTTTTCCCCCGTTTTTTCACATCCTTTAATAATCATACCTGTTTACTCTTCAGGGAGTCCTTTCTATATTTTTCTTAAATGTGCTGTCTGAGTGTAGAGCGTCTGTAATGAAGCCAGCAGGCAGCACGCTCAGGACTCAATGAATGGGGAAAGTGCATCACACGGGACTGCAGGATTGGAGGCGGTCGGGAATTATGGGTAGGGATTGGAAGGGGGGAGGGTACGTGGGGGGGTCTAGACTATGAGGGGAGAACGTGGTGCCCTTCATGCTATTATCTTTATGGTATAGAAAAGCATGCTTCAGGCAATCAGCATGAAATTGTTAATTGCTCAGCCCACTTACGTGTCGCCCAGGGGACGGAGTCTGGGGGAGCTGCCTGAAGGACACGGATCGTGCGAGTGACTGGGTGCCCTGCCGAAGCGCCTGTGTGCATATGCTTTTGTAGGCACACTAGTCTGAATCCAGCCTTTCCCTTTGCATCACTCGTTCCTCTGACCTTGATCTTCCTCTCGCAGTCGCTTCTTCTGCTAATGTGCACATCTGAGCCGCCTCGGCTTCGACAGTGCCCTTGTCTAATGTCAAAATGTCTCTGGAAGCCTGGCTGCGTGTGAGTGCAACTAACCTTTGTGCTAGCCCTTGTTCAAGTTTAAAATATGCTTTTCAGGAATGTTGTTTGTATTCTTTGATATGTGTAGTCTGAGTTAAAGGGAAGGGAGCATATTGCGAAGATGCCTCTGGGACGCTGTGCTCTGGGTCGGGCTGTCATGGCTGTGCGGAGAAATGTGCCAGTTGAGTCATTTAGAAGTGAATGAGCCGCTCGGGCAGATGAACTCCAGCAAAACGAGTCTCTCTTTTAATAGGACTCTAGGGGAGTTTGGATTCCCTGTCTTCTCAGGACAACCTCATTTGATGTGCAACATTTGACCAGTGTTCCACATATACTTCAAGTGGCTTTGAGAAGGAAATGGAAGGAACTTACAAAACAATTACAAGAAATAATGCAACACAATATAATATAATCTAATATAAAAAATGCTAAATATTTATATAAATTGTATATTACATACACTATATTGCCAAAAGTATTGGGTCACCCCCTTCTAATGAACAGGTTTGACTACTTTAGTAATTTCCATGAGTACAAATCTTAATGTTTAAGCATATAATGATATTCTAGGGAGTTGTGTGTTTCTAATTTTAAAGCAACAGTTTGGACAGGACCCTTTTCTATTCTAACATGACAATGCCTCTGTGTATAAGACAATGTTCAAAAAGAAATGATTGATTCAGTCAGTGTGGAAGAACTTGACTGGTCTGCAGAAAGCCAAGTCCTAATCCAAGCTGAACACCTCTGGTGTGACTTTAAATGCAGATCTTGAGCCAAAAACTCTTTACCAAACACCAATGACTTGTACATACACTATATGGACAAACGTATTGGGACACCCCCTTCTTTAGAACAGAAAAAGGCACTTCCAAAACTGTGGCAACAAAGATGGAAACATAATTTATGTATTTAAAAATTGTATTCCATCTCTGTTGCAACAGTTTTGGAAGTGTCTAAAATGACTGTACCCATATGTACAAGTCATTGGTGTTTGGTGATGAGTTTTTGGCTCAAGATCTGCATTTAAAGTCACACCAGAGGTGTTCAGCTTGGATTAGGACTTGGCTTTCTGCAGACCAGTCAAGTTCTTCCACACTGACTAAATCAATCATTTCTTTTTGAACCTTGCCTTATACACAGAGGCATTGTCATGTTAGAATAGAAAAGGGTCCTGTCCAAACTGTTGCTTTAAAATTAGAAGCACACAATTCCCTAGAATATCATTATATGCTTAAACATTAAGATTTGTTCTCATGGAAATTACTAAAGTAGTCAAACCTCTTCATTAGAAGGCGGTGACTCAATACTTTTGGCAATATAGTGTATGTATTTTGTGTATTTTACATATGAATATTTAAATTATTATATTATGCTTTGTAATTGTTTTGCAAAAATATTTAGAGCTGTGTATATTTTTGGAGGGCTCTACAAATATAAAATGAACTTAATGGAATTACTATTATGGACATATATCAATGATATTTTTCGCAGCTCAGAATAGTCGCTGGTGAAGGGTTGAGTGTGCTTGGTGTTTCATTAACCAATCAGCTTTGTCCTGCCATCGTTTTATCTGCATTTTTAGACACATGGCATTTATAGCTCAGCTGATTGGCTTAAATAACCTATTAGCAATTTTCAAATCGTCTACTTCGGAGGTGTCATGCACCAGCCGAACAACTGCCATATACAATACCGGCAAGGTTTCGTCCTGAAAAAGGTCCTTTGCAGGTGATATAACGCTCTGCGTTCTCGCCATCCAAATGATTTTTTATTAGGCAAATGAAGCGCTGCACACCTGCCATTAAATCCCTCCATTTTGTCGTGATGCATGTCCACCTATCATGGGCTATTTTTCCTTTGTCCTCTACCCTTGTTTTTCTCCAAGAACACTGTGTTTTAGTTCAACATGCTGCTGTAATATTTAACATCTGCATTCCCTGTAGAACCCTCGGTGACAGAGAGAGGATTTTAAGTGCTAATCAATGTGTCTTAAAAAGCAGGATTGATCTCAATTAGAAAAAGAAAGAGGGAAGTTTGGAAAGTAGCGGCTCTAGGACTGAACGTAGCCCATGTTTAACAGCGGTGTGGATGATCTCGCTCAGATGTGCCTCTTGACATTGTAAAGGTTATAGGTAATCCTACTGAACATTCCAACAAGTCTTGAAATAGTGGTTAGAAATTCCCATTGCTATTTCCGTTTTTAGTGCCGTCTGTCTGCCCAGATGTCGCCATGTCTGTCTGTCTTTTGTAGAAGCACTACACTGGTGGCAGAAAATGAATCATCAGAAGCTGAATGTATTTACTGATAATTAAAAAATTAATAAAGATAATAATTAATTTAAATAAAAGCTCAGTCAGTTTAAACCAGCAAAAACAGACAAGAAGAAACTGCAAGAAAAGACCAAATTTATGTTCCTATTGTGTAGATCTTTTTGACTGTCTGTTTTTGGTACTAAAATTAAATTAGACTGACTTGTGGAATAACACTAGTCTGGGATGGCCAACTTGCTCTTTTTTATTTACCTATATATATCCACCTGCGTGTGTCCTATCTCTCTCTACTTCTGCTTCCTGTCTAAGCCAAGCAAGCCAGCACTTCCTCTTAAGCAGAAATGAAGGAATCTCTTGGTTAATTCCTGGATGACATCAGGCTGTTGTCTGGCCTGTCCGAAGGAATGATGGGGATGAGAGGGAGCGAGTGCTGTGCTCAGGGAGGGAGGAATGGCAGCTGCTCGGCAGGAATTGATTGCATTAATTGATATGCCAATATGTAAGCTTGTTACATCCACCATTGCTTGGGATGATGGCTAACAAGTCCTGCTGATCAATGGAACCAATAAAGGCTTCATCCATTAATGAGCAATGTGGTAATTAATGTTAGCCCTAAACCAATTAGAGCAGCTACTGCGTTTGCTGGTAAGAGCCGAAAGAGGTCCTGTCCATTTTATCTCTTTTCCTATTGCTCGCTGCCCTGTTCTCAGCCGACTCGCAGATCACCCTTATAAAAAGTTCTGTGGCGGTATCATGGAAGCAATAGTGTCAGATGGCGTACATTCTTACTTTAATGTAAACCATAGTACTGTATGACTACCATATTTATTAACAGTGGTATTTATGGCAGTCCATTACATACCCTGTTAGAAAAAAACAAGATTGTACCTTTAGTGGTAAGACCCTAAAAGGTCCATATTATTACTTTAGAGTTGCAATATATAACCTTTAGGGGTAAATAAGGCCCCAGTAACAAGCTGTTCTACACCTAAAGATACCATTTTCAGAATTTTTTTTTTTTTTCTCTAAGAGTATAATAAACAAAATAATATTATTCTTTTAATTATCTGATGTTAAATCGGCTAATTCAGCTTGCTCATAAGAGTAATTTATTTTAACTTAGTAACTTTTTCACTTTTTTGGCATGCAACCAGTAAAGACAACGCAGTAGATTTATTGTCTTTGTATTATTTTGCAGTACACAAGCCAATTTATCACATCACATTCTGTTCAGACTGAAAATTTATATTTAAGTTTTATTACTTATAGAAGGTTTATTACCATATTTTTTTTTACCATGGTACTGTAGATTCAGCAGCAGTGCAGGAAACACTTTTAGATCCATGGTGCCTAAAAAAATTAACCACAACATCACCATCATGGTAGTGTCCAAACCATGTACATCTAAAAATATGACCACATAAATATGAAACATTAACTGAGGTAAAAGTAGAAATTTGATAACATCAAAATTGTGAAGTAACATACTCACTTCCACACAATTAGCAAGTTTAAAACAAGTCCTACAACTACACGCATTATCGGTGTCATGTGATGACACATTGCTGAAGTCTGATATCAGCCCTAGTAAATGTTCATGTTGCAGCGTTCTGCTTTAAAAGGGACGTGTGTTTCTTACGCACAGATATCGGGTTACAGAGCTAAATGCGAATCTCGTTCCTCTCCTATGACATCATTGCTCACCTACCTATTGTGGAGGTATTTTGCCAGCAACCTCTCTTTCCCCCTCTCTTTTTTTTCACCGCAGCTGTGTAGACAGAGTGACAATCCCGAGCACTCAATCAAAGGCCCTCTGATAGACACCCGGTCTGTACAGGAAACACAACACGCTTATAAATCAATATTATTGTTTTCACATTGAAGAGCAGGACCAGTCCTGCCTGGAATCCATTACCTCACTTATCAGGCTACGCCATTTTAATAAAGGACATTTTTCCCTCCCCCTGCCCTTCTTGACTGATTTAGCAAAAGTAAGTTTTTTTTTCTTCTTCTTCTTCTTCTTCTTCTTCTTCTTCTTCTTCTTCTTCTTCTTCTTCTTCTTCTTCTTTTAATCCAAGAAAAGGTTATTACCACAGGAATAGATATTGTAGATAAGGTGGGACATTGTAAATCTCACCGAGAAAAAGGGACAGGAAAGGAGACTGAATTTGGAAAGAGAGGACAGCTCACAGAAATGATGGTAATCTTGCTTTATTTGCCATTATGGTTCTGCCTCCCAAGGGCTTGTAATGAATTTATGCACTTTAAGTGAATGTGAGAGCTGGCACAGCGACGGCTTGTGTGTATGTCTCATTGTGTTTCATAAATTATGGAGGTCATCCTTAATTATGTATTTGTTTTTGCGTGAGAGATTATGCGAGCGGTGTAAAACGTGTTATGTTTTGCATGTTTTGTGTAGTGTCAGGGGACAGGAAGTGGGGACTCTTGCCAGGCTGCCAGCAGATCACAAAGATACAGTATGAAATGGTACATTCACTAATACATCTGTATGCTTACGCAGGGAATTAGGATGTGTAAACATCCCAGAGGACCGTTTTATTGCTTAGAGGTTGCCCTTTCACTTTCATGGCTCAAGAGACCTAATAGAGTTCTTAGAGTTCTTACTTTTGAGTTTCAACTTCCAAAAAATCCTTATAGGAAGGATTCATATATATAGTAAATGTATAGAGCTATGGAATTAATGTGTATAGCGTAACTCAGATAATTTGGTCTTTGAAGAATGTTATGAGACATATTTGAGTTCATTTTGGAATTGAACTTTGGCATCTTATAATGTGACCACATTTGTTGTGATCTCTTATGAAACTCAAAATTCTAAGTGGGCTGCAAGATGACTTAAAAGTATTTAAATATATTTTTATTGATATAATAAAATATTTTCTAACTTTAATCAAAATAAATATGCCAAAAAGAAACAAATAAAATCTCAACCAGGGGGCCAAGGCCCACTAGGGGGCCTCAGCAAACTTCCAAGGGAGCTTCAAGATGACTTAAAATAGTATTTAAATAGCTAAATTATTACAAATATAATAAAATAGTCTATATAATAAAAAACAAATGCCAAAACTAAACAAAATCCAGATGTGAAGTTAAATAATATTTCCCTTTTATGTCCCACCCCAAAAACTATTGTTTTTATTGAAGAACAAAATTTTGTAATAGAACAACTTCTGGAATCATAAAATTAATCAGGAATAATTAATTTAATATATTATACTATAATTATTAGAATTAACCATTTTTTAATTCAATATATCAGAAGAGTTTAAAAACAAGCAGCGTTGTCTTAATTACAGCAGAAATACTGGAAAATTAATGAATATGAATGGAGGAATTTGAATATTGTGTTGGACCTTTAAGTCAAAAAGGTTGGGAACCACAGCTTTAAAGAAGGCATGCAGTAAACTCAAGCAAACATCTCCATTTGCTCTTTATTTATTCTCATTAGTGTCTAGGAGAAACTATTCAGATATTAAAGAGATCTGATTTTCCTACGGGATTGACTGAAAAAAGTAAGAAGCAGCATTCAAAAGGTAGCAGGAGAGATAGGAACAAGAGAGGCGGGTGCTCCATCCATCTCTTAGACTGAAACCTATACTCCTAATTGGTGCTTACAGCGGGGCAGACCAAATAAACAGTAAGTAAGGTGTCTCGGTGGTGGAGGAATGTCAATTCTTGCAACTTGCTCAAGCCTGCACTCTGAATGGTTGTGTATTGACCCTAGCAGACCCCCGGAGGATACTCTAATTGAAAATTAATATTGAATCAATGCCGCAGGCCATTTGCATATTGATTATAAACATCCAGGAAGGCACCAAGCATGCGCAGGATCAATAAGGCCCTTCTGCAGCTGGGTGAGCACACTACATCACATGGCAGCTGCCTGCTCCGGAGGTTAATGACTGGCGCTTGTAGAGCCGCTCTTGTCAGGTGGAATCCAACCAAGGTTTCGGCTTCCAAACCTAGAACAGGCTGCTATGGACAGATGGAAAGAAAAAAGGAGGTATGAAAGACGTGTCAGCCATTCTTGAGGCCAAACATTTAATTCCATTGCCAGAGTTCTTTTTTCTGTAGATTTCAGTATGATTTAGTACCAGTCTTTGTTAGTTCCTAATTCTATTTTAGAGTGGAAGGAATGTTTTCAAAGCTCGGTCAGCTGAAGTGACCAATATTTATTCTTTTTTTTTTTCTTTTTTTTTTGAGCACTTTTCACATTTTTTTTCTTGTTAAATATGCTGTCACTCGTAAATGCGTCACATTACGGAAGTAAAATACATTGCGAATGGTGTTCCGAGTTGACTTTCGAAGGAAAAGACTGTCTTTGTTGCTTTATTTGATGTATTACACTTGTTATGGCCCCAAAACCCAGCTGAACAACACTGAGTGTTGTTTTAGGAGGACACATTGACCTTGTTTTCTGCCCTGCAGTTGAACCGTGAACCTACAGAAAGCAAATTATGAGTACTATCTGTGATAGCTTGGTAACCTTGACTTCCTCTCCCTTTTGAGGAGTAGAGCATGATATGAGACGGATCAAACGGGCCTCGTTTTAATTTTGGTAGAACATTCACAGCATTACGAGACAAAGGAAAACAGAATCCAGCACTTTAAGGTCCAGATTATGATTCAACACATGCATTCCTCTCCCCGACTCCCTGTAATGCTTTCCACATGTTGGACGGGGACAGAGCAGAAGAGGTTGAGAGGGGAGAGGGCAAATAAATGAGAGAGGGAGAGGGTGAGAGTTAGCTGTGAAAAGAAGAAAGAGAAAGTTTGGCTGGATATAGTTTCTTCTCTAAACCCCTCTAACACAACACACTGCCACAGGTGATGGCCCTGCTATCAATTCATTGCGCAGTTTAGCTGTTAAGACACTTTACTTTTTGCCATTACCTTTGTAAATGATAATGATTTTTGCCTAGTGGAGTTTAAAATGGGTGAAACTTTTCTGGGAGATTTATATTAAAGGAGGGACCCGAGCCATAGCTAGAAACCAGAATACATACAGAGGGCTCTTTTGACTAGGCAGACCTTTTGACGAGACCTTTATCTTAAGGACACTTGCGATCTTTACCACCTGAGAGAGGCCAGAACTGAGATCTGACTGATCTTCTCCCATTTTTACAATGAAGATCTTGCTCTTGCGGTCGTTATAAAGCCGCAGACAGTCCGCGCGAGCACCGACTCCCCCCGCTGGACGGCCTGGCCTGCCTGGGAAGCCTGGAGCCGAGGCCGGGGCCCTGGGAGCCAGGCTGCATCTGATTGCTTCATTACAAGCCCTTTCATTGACTTGGCTGCACTGAACTGATGAACTGAAGCAGTGGACAAGAGCACATAATTGGGAGAAATGAATTCTTATCACAGCTTTCTCATGAGGCCGCCAGTCCTGGCTGGAGCCATGCGAGGCTGTTTTTACTGGAGCTCAGACAGAAGAAAAAAAAGAGGATCTGGGATGAGGCTTCCGCTTGTATCTGGTCCTGGATAAAGGGAAACAGAATGAATGTGCAATTTGGGCTTAATTTGAAAGCGGAGGCAGCCTAAGCCTAAGTCGGCCCGCCGTGAAACTCGCACTTAGGCAACTGTCCCGTTCTAATACCTCATTGCTCCTAGAGGTATTAGAAGCGGCGTTGTTTTGTTTCAACTAAAAAAGTGCAAAGGATTCTTTAGCGTCTAATGCACTCTGTTTATTTTCCTCCCGGCAGCCCCCGGGGGAGAGGCCTGTATTAGTTAGTGGCTTCACCCAGCTCATCTTTTCAGTCCACTCATCAGGCATGGCCGCCCCAATGTTTACCTGTGGGATGAATAATTAATGTGAGCTACCTGCTCCCTCATTTCAATGAGACAGACCTCTGGCTAATTAGAGAGAGAAGTCTTCCGCTCCAAGCCTCCACAGCGGGGACGACATCAACAGCAACAATAAAAACAGCATAACAGGAGCTCTGTAAATAAAAGCAGGAAGTTGCAGCGCTGGTCCGCGATTGCAGAATTTGGTGGAGGGATTGGTGGAAAACCTTGCAACCAATTTAGGTGCAATGGTGGTCTCAAAGGAGCAGAATAATAGTTAATCCCATGCTTGCCCAAGAGAGTCCAGTGACAAGCAGGCTCTCTTTCTCTCTCGCTCTGCAAAGTCAGCACAAAGAAGACACACACACACACACACACACACACACACACACACACACTAGCTAACCTTTCATTCCACAAAATGCTGCTGAGTTGATCCTGAGACCATTAGCCATACAGTTTCCTCTGAAAGTTGGAAAGTAATACTAATTGCACGGCCAAGCATTCCTCTCACACTGCATAAATTAATACGAATTTTTAGCTCGCCTGGCTGATGAGCCCATCAGCCACTGTTTTTTATTGGTTCTCGTTATAGCCACATAAACCACACATACTTGAAGTTTACGTCACCAGCATCATGTCATTTTATTTCAAGAATATTTGAATATAGAATTTTTAAATATGCATACATATTCTTAATTGTGAATAGAAAGCATGTTTTCATGAAAATAAGTTTAATGATATGAAAATGTACCTTATTAGTGTATAATATTGCATAATAGTATTATATAAATTATAATTATATAATGTATTTTAAATACATAAAAATAATATATAAACATTAAATGTTATTATACTTGGAGAAATGAATTTGGTTTGGAGGACACGTAAACAGCAGGTAGCTGTTGATTTTATATATATATATAGTAAGTAAATAAAACACGGTTGAGAGGGTGTTTTTACTCCCTGTTGTTTTAAGGCAGCTGATGCATGTTCGAGCAAGGTTGGTGTGATCATTCACATCTCTAGTATTTTCCTTCTCTCTCCCTGAGCCAAAGATAACTCGCTGAGAAACAGGAGTGACTGTAATCATTTCTGTTCCCTTCTCCAGGAGCCGGTCACAACACAGCGCTCAAACTTCACACCGCACCGCGTGCCCTTGTCCGTTCAGACTGACTCGTGACACATGTCAGACGAAGTCGAAATCTCATGGCTAGCTAAAATCTTGTTCTGAATGAAGCCGAGTAGTATGTACGTTCAGGAGTGAAGGGCTGCACTTTCAGCTGTGGGAGGAAGTGGCCTTGGAGGGCCGGAAGGCAAAACAGAGACACTCTGGGAGAAAATTACAACTGTGAATATCTATAAAAGCACGGATGGTCCCAGGGCTTGGCTTAAAATGAAGTCCCGGGTGCCGTGCGGCTGTAGTTAAAACCGTAAACGGTGTGCGAGAGAAAAACGAAAAGAAATGAAGTGTGCTCACTTGACATATGTGACCCACACTAGTGGAGCGGAATACAACCAAACTGACCGTGGAACTGTTGCCTCTGCCCGTCATTAGGGCTGAAGTAAAGACAGATAGAGCGAGGGGAGAGTGGAAAGGAAAGGAAATTACAGAAATTTTGGCCTCGTTGGTTCCAAATCTTTTTCAAAGAATGTTTTCGAGTCCTTTCTTTCCAGTGAGGCAGTCACCATACAGCAAATTGGTAAACTGATTAAACTGAGATTAGAGGCTGCTGATAAGAGATTGGATGGATATACGCTCGAGATTAAATGGATAACTAGATCGACTGATAGCTGAGTTGGTGCGTCGCCTCTCTTCCTTGACCTCCCCAGTTTCTATTGTAATTAAGGCTTTAAGGTGTGCACGTAATCAAATAAATAAATAAATAATGCCCGAATTATGCGATAATGAATTAATACATTACAGGAGGAGAATAAATAAGCCCCAACTAATTGCACGAGATGAGTCTTTTTTCATTAGCTTTTTGAGGGGAAATCTCATTATATGCATCACAAACTATAATCCTCCTTTAGAAATATGTAAATTTGCAATCACAGAAATAATAAATAAATAAACTGACAAGAGGAAGGAGAGATACTTTTGAGCAGCGTTATGTCATGTTCACATTCCGCTTCCTTGGGCACCTCATTTGTCTCGACGTGACAAAAATTATCTTCGCCCACCAGTACATTTGATGAATTTTGACTGCTGTGTGTATTGAAATCAAAACAATCGTCTGGTTAATGATACTGCAATAATTCTGCTGTTTTATTTCATATTTCATTGGTTTTATTTTTTAGTATTTTCAATCAAACCTTCCGTGAACGGTCCCTTCAAGGACCCTAGGCTGGCCTAGTATTTGCCTAATGTTTGTCTGCCACAGTTCGCTATTTTTAACATACACATTGTGTCTGTTACAGAAAGAGTCCTAGATTCTCTTAAGCACTGTAAATTTTCATTTTGCTATTTACACTTTTCACCACATCATTTCCTAGATGAAAATGTGCTCTGCAACCCTGTAATGAGAATGTAGTGTGACTTTAATTATGAAAAAATGAGCGTTTCCTTTCATTTGGCATGAGCTCTGAAGTACAACGTTTTACTTGGGCTGTCAGAATACATACATATACTAGGGCATATACTCATGCAAAAAACACACATGCGCAAATATTAATTGTCAGCCGGATAAACATATCTATAGTAATTACATCAGAAAATGGAGATGGGGCCGATCATGTTGTGTATAATTACTGCAGAAAAACAATGCATGTCTATTAAGCGTCATTATGGAGCTTTCACGGATAGCAATCCAATTACCACTAGTTTGTTTCTCACTGTAAATAGGCACATTCGAGACAGTGCAGCCCCGCAGTGTCTGGGCATCTCGCAGCACGAAGAGAGCAGCAGTTCGCCGCTGATCTGAGATCTGCTGGGTTTGTTAAAGGTCCTCTTTTAGATATGTGACCATCAGCTGATCTGAGACCAGAGGCCAGGCTGCTGGTTGCGTCTGATGGCTGCTGAATTATTTATCCCGGCTGCAGGACGCTAGGCGCAGAGATCCAGGCCCCAGGATGGCGACAACGGTCCTCGCTAGTGGCCATTAGATGCCGTCTTGTAGCTACTACAGAGGGAGATTGTGTGTGCGGCAGAGGGCGAATAACCGGGGGTGCGGGATGACCCCCCTGCTCAATTACTTCACACTGGGTCGACCCGAACGCCTCTTTGTCACTAAAGAGAGTGAGCAAGGCGAGATTCTCCAGATCAAAGTGCAGAACTTTTTAATTAAGAAAGAGAAAAGGCTTTATTTGTAACGAAAAAAGAAAGATAGAAACAACCAGACATTTTCCTATTAAGGAGAAATGTCAAGCGCAGTGGTGAAGCGATAGTCTGCGCGCCTTCCTTTGTTGTCCCTCCTGACATTGCGGGCTAATTTTTCATGGTTATTTGAACTGGAAAATGAAAGAGAGGTTTGCGATTATTTCCTATAAATGACAACACAATCGCATTACGCTTCAGTACAAACACAGAGAGGATATTGCCTTTTCATATTTCATGTGAACGTAATGGATGGGTTATGCAAAGAGGCCCAGAAAGAAAGACAAATGGAGGGAGGGACCAGCAAGTGTTTGATTTGTATTAGAAAATGGCCTGAAAGTGGGACGGATGAACCGTATTTCCTTTTTTTCAATAACTGTTGGCGGTACTGAGCTTGTTTTAAGTGCCTGCACGACATAACGATTGGATTTCTGTAGCGGATTGCTATTAGCTGCCACCAGGGGTGGAACTGCAGCGATCCGGTGTGCGTGTGCAGGGGGAAGCTTTTCTGTGTGTCCACACCGCTGCCTCTGCCTGGCTGTGTTCTGAATGGAATACTGGTGTACTGTTTACCGCATGCTGCACAGTATTCTGCCTACTATTTTTCAAAAATAGTATGTGGAAAAAGTAGAATGCTGCAGTATCACGACATTTTTTAAATTCATTTCTACGTAAAAATGAGTGTACAAAAATAACTTGACTGATTAAATACCTCGTCAAGAAGGAGTAAAAAAAAAGTGATGTGAATATTCCTTCCAGTTCATTTGTCTCACTGGAAATGAATGGTTAGATAAGAGGATTCTGCTCAGGATAAACTGTTGCATATTTTGGCAAGTAATGACCATGGTATTCCATGGCCAAAAAAATTAGCATACCATCCACAGTACACATACTGCATACTACATCTGTGTGTCCATACTGCTGCTTCTGCCTGGCTGTGTTCCGAATGGAATACTGGTGTACTGTTTACCGTATAGTGCACAGTTCTGCTTTTTCACAAATAATGCTACAATATTGTCATTGGACATCTCTGGGGAAAAAAGCAATATTAATTATTTTCTGTGTAAACGTGTACAAAAACCAACTTGACGGTCTGATTAAGTTAATAGTCAAAATAAATAAATAAATTTTAAAAAAATCATGGTGGATATTCCTTCCAGTTCATTTACCTCAATGGAATGAATGGTCAAGTATAGTAGGGATATAGTATTCTTTTCAGTATGAACTGTTGCATGTTTTATCAAATAACAACCATGGTATTCCATGGCTAAAAACATAGCATACCATCAACCGTACACATAATGCATACTACAGAAAAATTAAAAGTAGCATGCTAGTATGCTATTCCAATCACAACCCGACTTTACTTATGAACGCTACGCACGGGAAGCTCTTCTCCTTATAATAATGCCCAGCAACTCACTGCACTTCAGAACGTGCGTATGCATGCGTACTAAGTGATACACCATCGCGGTTCGCAAATGCGAGAAAACAGCATTGAAATCACACCTCTCACAGCTGCGAGGGTGCAGTGGATTCCCAGGGCTCAAACACATCAATATGAATCCCGCTCTTATATTTCTTAAATAAAATTGATTAAGTCATCTGGTATTCATAAGCCTTAAAAATTCTGTTTTATCTCCTGGTCTGCTGACATAAACAAGCGGGTGGTGCTACACGGGGTCTTCAATGGCAGGACACACATTTCCTACAGAACGCCTCGATGCCTACGGAGCCCACCTATGGCGGGATGCCGCCCTGTTTGAGTTTGTGTTTTCTTAATGTCTGTTTTTTGATGCATACAGACTCGTGTTGCATTATCCACACAGGAGCCGTGAGCGGCAACATGCGTACGCCGTAACGACCGCGCGCCTAGGTGGGCGCTACATACATACGTACGTACGTTCAGGCCGCATTGATTTTCTGAGCTAATACCTCTACCGAGTGATCCACAGGCAGATGGATGCACTACAAAGATATGCAAATGCCACGCTCAATATATCGACAGGCGGAGATCTTTCTCAGACGTCCCACTGTACCAGGCAGAGCAGTCTAAAGAGAGACGTAAACAGATAAGTAGCTGTTAATGGACAGGCTCTGGCTTACACAAACATTGGACAAACCTTGCTGGACCTCCACTAGTCCACAGTCAAACTTTTCCTGGTAGGAAGCAGAGTGTGTTGGTTGATGCTTAGCATCCACCTTAATAGGGAACATTTGCATGGAATATGAAAAGCAGCGAGTGTATTGTGTTTTCACAATAGGGAAATGTGATATAATGACAACTGAATTGTGTTAGAGAATTTTTTTTTTTTTTTTTTCCACTGTTTGTGGATTAGCACTGTGTTCACATTCAAACATGAATTTCCATATCAAATATGACCGATCAAGTCGAATATCACATTTAATACCATTACAAATGTGATCGTACTGTGCGTCTGTGTGTGCAAACAATCCACCTGGTAATTAAATGGAGTTTGTGGCCAGTGCCGTACATGAGGAGAGATGAGCTATGAACAGAAGAGCTGTGACAGTTTCAGGTTATATGATTTTTATGTCCCTTTTTACCAAATGAAAAATCAATACGTTTTTTTCCGGGTTATACATATTCAGAGCACCGTCGAGGCCCTGCCCTTAATGGGAGGGGGGTATCCGCTCGGCTGTCACAACTGTACCATCACATTTTCCGAGCCACTGGTGAATATATCAGACTGTATGTGATTGCCCTTCTTGACTTTCCTCCTCCTTTTCCTCCTGTCTCAAAATAACAGAAAGCAGTGTAGTATGAGATAAAGATGAAGATGGAAAAGGTAGGTTGTGTTAGAACAAGAGCAGTAGGCCAGTAGTGTGTGCTGTGGCCGTTGAGGGACGCTCTGACAGCTCGTCCACTCCTTTGTGCAGGAAAATGTCTCCAGGCGCAAGAGAGCAACGTCCACGCGGCCCTTTCAACCTCTCAGAGTGCAGGGCAGAAAAAAGCACAGCGCACTACACTGCTATTAATGTGTTTTGTGTTTGAGAGACCACTGTCAAACACTGCCTAATGGCTCCTGCGTGTGTTAGTGTGCACAAATGTCCCCACAAGGATAGTAAAACCTGAAATCACATACACTGTGGAGACCAAAGATCCCTGCGGTGTTATCATTTGATGCCATGACTGGATGATTATATTGCCACAATATTTTATCATTCTAAATATTTATAATTGGTTCAAATTTGAATTTTTTAAATCTTTAAAAATCAGGGTTCCAATGGTCATAAAAAAAACCCGGAAGAAACTTCTATAGTTAATATGGTAACACTTTACAATAAGGTCTGATTATTTAATGTTAGTTAATGCAGTAACTAACAATGAGCAGTACATTTGTTACAGTATTCATTATTTATCTTTGTTAACGTTAGTTAATCCAAACATGACTGTTCATTGTTAGTTCATGTTAGCTCATATCCATTAAATAGTATTGACAGATGCAGCTTTTGATTTTAATAATGTATTAGTGAATGTTGAAATTAACATTAAATAAGATTAATACATGCTTTAGAAGGTTTTTTTTTTTTTTGGTCATTGTTAGTTAACTAATGTAGTCAACTAATGTTAATAAATTGGTCAAACCTGTACACAAAACGATCTGAATAATTCATTAGCAATTCAATCTAAATCTAAATGATTTTTAAAAGTTCTTAACCAGCAATAAACCATGACTTGACAGATCATGGAAATGTTTTGGACCAAAAAAAAATTAACTCTATAAAAATGCATAGAGATTAGTATTGGATTGGTATTCATCTGACGCATATACATAGACAAGCAATTAAAAAATAGCTTGGACAAAAATGCAGACCCACGTTCTTTGCGAAAGGCCCCTAACGGTAAACCTGCCTTCTGTTTATTTACATATTTGACAGTAATTTTGTGTGAGCAGTGTGATGTGTGTCACTTTCAAGTCACTTCCTCTTGATGACAGGCGCAGATCAGAAGCTATTGGAAATGTCATGCTTGTGATGTGATGTCACATCAGGTATTGAAACCAAATGATGTCTGTTTAGAAGAGGAGTATTTGACAGTGCCAGTGTAAATTCGATTTCCCCTGATTAGCCGTCTCCTTCCGCTGCGGACCGCGTCAGTAGGTGAGCTGTCCACTGAAATGGTCAGTGATTTTGAAAGGCTTGGGGGATCAAATTAAGTGTTGCGCAGAGGGCGTGTGGGGTCGACTCGGAGGGTGTATGGAGAGACGGAGAAAGGCGGGGGAGGGGTGGCACGAAGCTCTTGTTCTAAGGCAGTGTGAGCTTTCCCTTCTGTTTGTGATCAACTTGCTGTTAAAGTTTGCTAGCTGTTAGCTTGCCCACCCTCCTCCTCTTCCTCCTCCTCCTCGTCCTGCACCTCCCCCCTCTGGCGCACAGCCCCATGGAGACACAAAGTATTCATTCACATTTAGATTTGGGGGTCACGACAGGGCCAGTGCTGAGCGAACGCCATGGCTTCTGGAAGGCAGGTCAGGAATCTAGCACATAACTCAACCCCGCTCCGATACAGAGCCAAAGCCCTTTAAACCAAAGAGGTACTTAGATTTTCTTTTTTCGTGCTGGAGGTGAGTGTGTGTTTGTTTGAGAGTGATAAAGACGAGCTTGTCCTGTTTTCGTCCTGGTGTTTTGGGGTGTGCGTGAGAGGGAGGGTGCTGCTGTTGTTTGGGAGTGTGGTCACCATGCGCACTATGTTGGTCTCGCTGACGTTTGCCTGACTCACGCTCTGTGTTTATGGTGACGGAGGGGTTTACCCAGCGTGCATTGTTTTGAGTGGGTTTTCCTTCAAAAGCAGTTTTGGGGAATAGCTTAAATATTTTGTTAGGAAATTGTTTTATGATTATATGGTTGTGTTTTCCCACAGCATTTATTTTCTAAAAAATAATGTAGAGTAATGAAGTGGCTGTGACTGGAAGGTATTTTTGAGTGTTTGCTTGGAGTTTATTCTTGATTCTGATTGGCTGACAGACATTCCAAGGTGTTGATCAGTTTTCTATAACTTAACGACATTAAATAGTTTTTAGTCTTGACCGCATTACGGTTTCTCATTTGCTCCGCAACTTTCTTTCTGAACTACACTTTTTAAAATAAAGGATCTTTATTTGGCATTTATGGTTCCATGAAGAACCTTTAACACTTATGGAACCTTTATATTGGAAATGTTTTTTTGTTTTTTTCTAAGACAAAATGAAAGATTCTATGGGGAACCAAAAATGGTTCTTTTATGGCACTGCTACAAAAACCCCTTTTTGGAATCATCATTTTTCAGAGTGTAGTAAAGTTGTCTTAGAATGTTTCGGACATGATTATTCAGAAATGAATCAAATCAAGAGCATTTAAGGCTAAAAACCTGAAAAAATATACACCTTGTGTAGACATACATGTGGTAACTGTGGTTTAAGCAGATTTCATTCTGGACCGCCACATTGATGTGCTTTTAATTTTTAAAAAATTCAGCGGTCAATCATCAATTATTCCTCACATTATAGTGCATTTGGTGGACAGTTGGGTTTTTGCCTATCCAGTGATGGTGTCTACAGATTGCGGCTGGTCTGGGATGGAGGCAGTGTTTTTTTGTGCGTTTAGAGGGGGGTCCTGTTTGGGGTGGGAGGGGCACGGACGGGGCCAGAGAAGTGCTGATATGAGGAGCGGACAAAGCGTGAAAGCCCCCAGCATGGAGCCTATGTCCCATTGTCCCGCCGAACCCTTCTGTCACTTTCATTTTACACCGCGCACTCCGAAGTCAGGACAGCTTTGATATAGGGTAGGGGTGCGGGAGCGGATGGCGGGGGGCCAGAGGGGGATCTCGTAGAAAAAAAAAAAAAACAGGACAAGCAAGGGAGAGAGAGATAGAGTCCATGAGGTGTGAAATAAGATTGCTTTTTTTATCCAACAGTGCAGCGTTAAAGACAAGGAAGCTGTCTGTTGTGGGGCAAAAAGAGGGGGAGAAAGAGGTAGACGGGGTGGGGGAAGAAGAGGGGAAATGTGGCCTCACAGATTTACAGTGATGTGCGCTGTGACACCTGGTTAAAATGATAACCAGTGCTTCGGTAATCCTAATGAGAGTAATGAGAAAGAGCAGCCGCTCACAGAGAGACCGACCCACACCGCTCCGCTGCGCTCTGGCTGGAGGAAGGGTGAGGTGAGGCAGGCCGGGGACTCTCCTCACGAGAGCCAATACTAAACCTACAGAGGATCCCAAGAGCTTCTCAGGTACGGTTCCTCAACGTGTTTTCGAGACCGCCAGGCTGATTTCCTTTGAGTTAGATGCTGGGTTTGTGTTATGAACGCGTACGCCGGCCCTTCGGTCTAGGTAATAGAGGCTGGATGGAGCAGTGGTTACCATGTATTATTTATTTGGCGGTTTGTGCCTGTCAGTATGATTAGTATGTGTGTAATCACCATTCTTCTGGGGAAACGGGGGAAGGCAGCTCGGCCTCATCTGAAGGTAATCGCGTAGTCTTCTGACTCTCATCGCTTGGCGCGGACTTCCTGTCTAGCATCTGCTTTTGTCATCTCCACATATTTCTCTGTCCGCGTTCTGTATAAATTTTCTGTGCCTTTCTAACCTCTCTCTGCCTTCATCTGCTCTGTATGTGTGTCTTGCCAATTTCTCTTCCTTGCTTGTATTGGGTGACACCTATAGGTCAGTGTGAGATACTGCACGCTGAGAGGGACCGTGTGTGCTGGGCATGCGGTTTGAACATTTCATCTGCAGTTCTCTCACACGTTATCATGCGTTTCCCAGTCCGCCGAGACGGCCTCCGTACAAAATTAAAGTCCGTTTTCTGTATCCCTCCATGTCTGGCTTCGTTGAAATGTGTGGGATTGTGTTTCCTCCAAGAACAGACGTGCTTTGTAATTCCAGTCGCTGCGGTGGGTTTATTCGGTTGGCGTGATTAGATTAAGGCAAAAGTTTAATATCACTGTACGAGGACGGGTTAATGAGGACGATTAATTAGAAAGCCTAACCTTCAGGGTATTGTCCTTTACATTTTTAGGATTTGGGTTAGCAAATGGCTTCTCACCATAGCTGCGAGTGCTTCCTCTTAATCTATTTCCAGGCCAGATCTATGACTACATTTGGGTGGGTTCTTTCATTTGCAGCCTACTCTAAGGCCACTTGTGACCTTTCATTAATTATGGCTGGCCCGGGTTTAATCATTGTGTACTGCAGTGGTGGCGGAGATGAGGAATAGGCACATTCATTTGCCTCTTAGACACATGGCCATGGGTGGAATTAAATGTCTACCTATCTGCGTACTACTGGAGGGGGGAGGGTGACCGGCGTACAGTCGAGGAGCAAGATGTTGATGAGAAAAGGGTGAGAGATGATTTCGGGGTGGCAGCTGTTGCGTGAAGCGACTCTCCATTAAGAGAAGGAAGTGTGCTAGAGCAGGAATTAGACACACTGGTGGCTCTTCCAGAGGTGTAAAATCTACCTGGGGATTATTTTGTAATCTGGCTGCTTCTGACTCCATATCATATAGTAATTCCCAGCCTGGCGAAGGTGGATTTATCTAGACGGCAGTGCATGTTGCTTTCATTTTTTCTTTTGCCTTTCCAGCCTATTTCTCAGCCCAACGCTGCTGGGTAATGTTGGGTTATGGAGAACGGAAATTGCTCGTTGCCTGGGGAACATAACAGAAACAGGCACATTTGTGAAAGAAGGAAATTTTGTATATGTATATATAGCCGGTTATTCCATTTACGCGCCATCATTTAAACACAGAATCAGTGTGGGCTCTGGGTAATATGGCCTAACTGCATAATCCATACTGCGATCAAGCGCTAGGTGCTTCATCTACACCGAACGCAGGTGCAAATGCAAAAAGCACTGAGCAAATCACAGTTTTTTTTTTTTTGCTTTGTGAAGCTTTTGTGGTTGTTTTTAGAAAAAAAATGAGGCTGAGATTAAATTAACAACAGTTCTGTTTATCTACCTCCTCGTTCAAACCTGCACTCCTGTTATTATTTAATAATTTGCCTGTTTTTGCATTTGTTCATCTGACGTGTTATTGCCGTTATGCTGAAAAACAACTCTTGTGAATTAGCGCATGTAGTTTTATAACCTTGCAGTGTACGGAAGACTCTGTATACTAGTATTTTCTTGTGTAATTACTTTCTCCCAGAATGCCACAGCGGAAACCACAGAGATTGTAGGCTTTGGCAAACGGTCTGCCCCAGTCGTGTTTCCTCTCGGTGCATCAATAATTAAAACAGTGCAACAAAATGCAGAATTACACATGGCGATTCACACAAGACCATCAGATGTAAATGGCTTTAACTGCTCTAGATACACACACACACACACACACACACACACACACACACACACAAATGGTTTCTTGTAGCACATTAAGTCAAGGAGATGGAAATGTTTAGAGATGTTGATGTATTACTCGCAGCGAGAGAGTTATGGCGGAGGCGTTTATTAAATACGCCACTCCATGTTCATGCAGAGACCAAAAAAGCGTTTTTGAAGAATGATGGATTGAGGTTGTAGTTTAACAGTTCTAGAAACCGAACACTGATGAGAATAAACTTTAATGGATTGTGGGGTGGCTTTTGGAAGCGGCTGGTCCGGATTCAAGTCGCGTCCCAGGCGGGCTTCTAAAGTGGCTGAAATGTTATTGGACAATAAAAGCTGTTTTAAGTTAAGGGTTCGAATATTGTCGTGGAATAGCGATCTTTGAGCATGGAGATGAATATTTGAACAGGATATTTCAGCGGCCGTTGTTGTCCTGTCGATACGTCAATAACCCACCTGATAGAGTGTAGAGTGCAGGGGGAGGCATTTTCAAAAGAACATTTAAGTACATTTGCTGAGAATTAGCTGACTTGTGTAATAACTGATAAGGCTTATTGACTGCCACGGACTTTACTGTTGCAAAATCAATGTTTGTGTGTGCTAGCCACGGTACTTTTAAACAAGCTCGGCCCGGGAAAGGGGGTGCTTGGGGGGCACGAGGTGGGAATAAAAAGGATTGATGCCCATTTTATTATCTGTTTTTCAGCATCTCCTCTCTGTTACTTACACATGGCATTATTGGAGATCCATTGTTGGGGGTTCGCTGCCTTTAAATGGCCTAATATATTGAGTAGGGGGCTTTTAAGATGGTTACAGGGGATTTCTGCATTTGACTTGGCAAAATAAAATGAATAGCGGGCTGAGCTTTTTTTTTTTTTGCTTTCTTTTTTTTTGTTTTTTTTGCTTTGCATTACCTTGGGTTTTAGAAATGAACTTAGCCCGATATTGGTGAGCGGCCCAGCAGCAAACTGCAGCAAGGGACTGTAATTATGAACGTTGAGAGAGGTACTAGAGAGAGCGACATGCAGAAACTCTCCTCTCTCTTGAAACTCGCACAATTATTTTTCCTGTCTGCATGCTCGGAGCCGCTGTGGAAAATGTGTGTATGTCTCTACCACATGTGTGCGGTTTGCTGCAGTTTTATGTTCATATTAAACAGAGGAAGCCATAAAGATATTTGTGTCATGGTCCTGCATAAATGAAGAATTATAACTGTGGAGTCGAGGCTCGTTTTAAAAGAAATCTCTATAAAATGATGCCATCAAAAATATAAGACATTATTAAAAATATATAATGTAAGGATATGTCATAAGGATATAAGTATATAGAAAATTGTATAAATATATGAGTGTATTTCTATATTATAGAAAGATAATATGCTCATATATATTTATACGGTTTTCTGTATACATGTAAATATAAATTATAATAGTGCATATATATATATATATATATATATATATATATATATATATATTTATTTTTTTTTTATTTTTTTTTTTTTCTGTTGTATTTTCTATAATTGTACGATCCAGCATGTGTGGTGAGAGAGAAGCGGCTTTGTCTCGTAACCTTGTAAATGCTTGTCAGAGAATGTAATTGTTGTGCGCTCCTATAGAAAAAAACGCTGCCGTCCCTTTAAGTGCTTCCACCAATTCTGATGGAGTGCTGATTTACATATCCCATCCTCTCCTCCCCCTTCAGGAGAGCTGAGTGAGGATGTGGAGGCTGCCAGTGAGACCACCACAGATCAGGAGGACCAAACCAAAGACAGAGAGAGTGGGGGGGAGAGGGAGCTCACCAAAGGGACAGGTAAGCCCTATCTTTCCAATTCACTATACAGGGGGTCCAATATAACAGGGGGCTGTTAGATTTGAGGGTTTTCTCTTACACAGAAACTGAGAAACCTTTATATTCCACAGCTCCAGTGTTGTGGCTTATTAAATAAGGTGATGTTTTAGCACAAATATGCCAGTGCACTTTTAAGAAGCTTAATTTAATATGTTTCATTTCTAACCCCTGAGGATTTAGTTGAAATTCCCAGGAAAAATTATCCCTGATTACGGCGAATCTGGTCAAGTGACAAAAGCACAAGTCAGGGCCTGCTTACAGAGTTACAGCGCGGCCATGTGTCTAAACACATGTGACCGTGTTCTCTGCCTCACACACACACACACACACACACCTCTGAAGAATGCTATCAGATAGGAGTATTTTGCAGGCGGGGATGGGGGGGCGGTTGTGGCAGGTGCAGGTGTCAGGTTTCATAGAGAGGTGTGGTTTAAGAGGAGGGGGGCTGCTCGGGGTGTTGGAGTGGAGTGGAGTGCAGAGGAGAGAGAGGCCTGTGGAGGTGTAAGTGGAGATCAGTGGTGCGTTGCTGTGCCGCTGATGTGTTCGGAAAGCTGCGAGGGCCTGCAGCACGTGCTGTGTTACGAGCTGGTGTGTGCATGCATGTGTGTGAGAGCGTCAACTGGCCTATGGTTTGTTATTATAGTCATATGTACCTGTGCATATGTACCATTTTAAAATGGCATAACCCTTCCAATTAGGTCTCTTTAGTTAATGTTAACTAGATTAGCTAATACACTAACTAAAATTAACTAACGATAAGCAATACATTTGTTATATTTATTAATCTTTGTGATGTTAGTTATTAAAAAATGCAGCCGCTCATTCTTGGTTCACGTCAGTTTAGTTCCCTTAAACAATTAAATAATTAACATTAACTATAATTAATACATGTTTTATAATTATTTTTCTATGTTTGTTCACTACTACTAATGTAGTTAACTAATGTTAACAAATTGAACCGTATTGTAAAAGTGTAATCAAAAAAGGAATAGAAATGATGAAATATGAATATGAAAACACATATGTAATGTAATTTATATGGAACTGTTCTCATTAAAACCTCAATCAAGATTACTTCTAAGGTGTCTTGCTGAAATTAAAGATTTCTTACAAAATAGCAATAAACCCATACATTAAATAAATTGCAGAGGATGATAATTTGGAAAACAAAACATTTTTACATTTTTTAAAGCAATAAAAAATAATTAAAATGATTTTAATAAAAAAATAAATAAAATAAAGGATATATTGTTGTGATTTTTCAGTTCTTTTTGAGGGAACAAATCAAAATGTGTTTAAATTTGTTCAGATGCCAGTCTTAGAAGAATATATGTACTACCTGGCTACTACCTGCTTGATTATTTTTTTTTTATTTGTATTTTTTAGGTGACTTTAATAATAATAATGATAATAATAATAATAATGATAAATGATATCTAGTATAATATGGTTTAATAGGAAAGCACTTATGGTTTGTTCACAATGAAAGTGTATAAAACAAAAAACAGCTGGGAAACATCAGTACATATACATGCGTGTGCGTTTTGGATGTTAGTCATGTCCTTCGACAGGTGCATGCCGGTCTGAATGTGAGGTGTCCATTCTTGCTCGCCATCTCGCGTTTGAAGTTCCGTTCATGTGGAGTTCAATTCGTGCCAGTGTGGAAGCCGTTTGATTGCGAGGAGGAAGCAGTCAGGGCATGCACCTGTCTGAAACAAGTGTTTTCATTCCAGCTATACCTCACAGGCGACAGGATATAACTGTATTTCTTCATGATAGCAATTTTAGTCTTTTGCATGTTCCACATTTTATTATTATTATTATCATTATTTCTTAAATTCTGAAACTACAGCTAAAAAAAAAAAAAGTTCATTGGAACATTTGAAGGCAAATCTTTTAAAACGTCTTTTGATTTTTTTCAACTTTCATTTTAAATGAGGCTGAGTTGTTTGTGCACTTTGAGCGAGTGCCACTCGGCTTTGATGGGAGAAATAATGATATGCATCGCTTGCCTGAAAATGGCTAAAAGTATATTTTAACACATCAAAATAAAGTACTTTAAAAAGCATTAAAATGAGCTGCTTGATTAATAATTCAGCCGTTACCTGTGGTGCCGAAGAAGACGACTCTGCGCATTAGGAGCCCTGCGTCTTTTTTTGAAAGGCATGCGATTCCATACAAGAATATTCAATTCCTTTCCTCCCCCTGTCAGTTGCTAATCACCAAATAAGTGTGTTTCTGTGTTTTCACAAAGGAAAGATGTGCTTGCATATGAAAAATTTACAGGCTTCCCAGCAGCTTATTAGGAACGCTTAGTTAAAAATAGCGTGCATTAGGAAGCCAGGTCTAGGGTGCCGTTTGATGTCTGAGGAGAGGTGGAGAGGGGAGGAAGGAGTGACGGGGGTGGAAGAGTGAAACCTGGCGGTGTTGTGATCTAAGATACTGTTGCTGCTTTAATGGAAGCTCTTTTATATTCTTTTTCTAATCGTGTTTAGAACTCACTTTCATGATTGACGGACAGAGCGGCGTGAGACGCCACTACGAGAGGCTTTCTGAACTCTGCCTGGGAAGCGCTGGAATGCTTTTAGTAAACAGAGGCGCTCTTGTTTTGGCTGGAGATTGTCTGAGAATGTGTGTGGAGAATGCGTCAATGGTGAGCCGCTGGACTCCATCGTGATGGGGACGTGGCTAACCTGTTATTTCAAGGCACGCATCCGAGCGGATTTGAGTCACCCTGTCTGCGCGGGCTGTTATTAGGGCCTGTCATTAGTGTTGTTGAAGTTTTTCTCTCTGATCCTAGTCATGCGAACATGCGAGTGTTGAAACGTGGTTCACAGATGACTCTCGGGTTGAGCGTGTTAGTACCATCCAAGTTAAGCCGTGGCCGATCTGAGGGGTCTCTTTCGAACACATCATTTAGTGCTGGATGGGAATGATTTAGGCGTGTCAACACATTCAAGGAAAAAGATGCATATACCTTTTTCAGGGTTACCTTAATTAGGTTAGTATAAGCATTCCAGAAGTGTTAAATAATAAATATATGAAATATAAAGATCAGCCTCCTTCCATTGGAAGAGCAACCACAATATGATTTGAGATGTTTAACATAAATATAGGTGGGGAGGGGGTGGTTTACAGGCAGAAGGGTATGCGGTCCTCTGCAGGTTTATGAATAATTCCTTTCAACCCCCAACTTTCAAATTACTGGGGTTATTGAGAGGGAGGGAGAATAATCTGATGCAGGTCAGACGCTATCTGACACGGCAGCAGCAGTCCTCCAAATTGGTTCCATCTCTTTTGACTTATATATTTACTTAAATATATGAATGTCAGTGATTGGATGCACAGGGGACTGTGTGTGTGTGTGTGTGTGTGTGTGTGTGTATGACACTGACAGGAGAGACAGCATTGAGAAGGACAGCAAAATAATTGTCCTCTGACTGCAAGGTGAACATTAGCACCCCCTGGATGCAGAGGAAGTATATTACAAGTGTATCTGTTTCCATCTCCAGCATTATTTCATGGCCTTGATGTCCATCAATAGATTTTACAGGAGGAGTTGATGTGAATAGGCAGGAGCTCTAGTCGCGGTGTGTTATAATCGTAGTAAATGCAACCGTAGCTGTCAGGCTTGTCAGCTGACTGCGTGAATATCGCTGAAGAAATGGTACATATACGGATGAAAACTGTCATGATTTTTATGATGCCATATTTATTGCATCATCCTGAGGGTGTTTTAAGATGAATTTACCGGGTAGTGAAACAATCTGAAAAGCATGTCACTGAAGTTCTTCCCTCTCCCTGAAACGAAGCATCAATCAGAGCCGTTTTAAAAGCACGGACGCGTTTGCATATTCATATCGTGTCCTTTAAAAGCTTGTCATCCCTTAAATTAAAATTATTTTTGTCTTGCGGACTAATAGGCTATAAATTGTCCTTGTTTGTGAGCCAGCACTCACAGAGACCTGTGTTTATGAGTTTTACTCCCCGTATTCTAATTGGCATGCTTTCCTGAGAGAGAGAGAGTTGCATGTATATGTGTCAGTGCGTGTATGTCCTCTAAAGGTGATTTGCAGCGTTAGCTCCCGCCTAGCCATCGGAAGATTAATAACATGTCCACTAATTGATATCTCCTTTTAATTTCTTCATTTTAAATTTGTCTTTGTAGCAGTCACGCCTGTGGGGTTACATGGGCACTTCCTTTGCAGAGCCGTGGAGGTGGTCCTTTCATTTAATAGTGGGTTATACACCAAGGGAACTGTTATATGATAAGCCGCAATATGGAGTGGCGTTGGCGTTAGGCTTTGGTTGTAATTTTCTTTATTTGAAATTAATTGATGCAGAGTAATTACCTGAGAAATATGAGGTGAAATGGAATATAGCCTTTTGTTGCTCAGGGCACCGACGTGGCCTGCAGATTAAAAAGAGGAGGGAAGAAAGGGGGGAGGGAATGAGCGGAAAAAGATAATATTCGATTATTGTTAGCCGTGGTAAAAGTGAATGACTTATGACACTGGGGAGTTGGAACGCTCCTTCGTTTTAATGGTTAAATAGCAGAGGGACTGGGAGGAGAACTGTCATGAGGAGCGGGGAGAGAAGGTCTGGGGACAAAAACAGAACAGACGAGAGAACGATGGAGGAGGTTTAACCTCCTGAAAAGAGAAGCATGGGATGCTGTTGTCCCTTCAGCTTACCCTGAAGGACCATGCTTGTTGATCACCTTTGGTCCATCAGCCTTTGGACCAAACTGATCAAACCATCATAAACCACCATAGAGCATGTTGATGGGCTGCTCCAAGTGAAGTCCGAGTGAATACTTGCCTTTTTTAGGAGCGAAAGCTGGGCTGGATAAGGTAAAGAAAAACCGACCACTTGACGTTTCCAGTGCCTTCTTGGGAGCTGAGTTTTTGCAAATGTACATGCTGCACTCCATATGCCAGGAAAAATCGGTTTTCTGCTCTTTCCCTGTCCGCCCACTTTCAGTGTCCAGTTAGTCTCGTAGGAGATGACTTCCCAAGAACACCTGGGTAATGATATGATGGCAGCTGTGGTTACATTTGTGGACATTTTCAGTGGCGCGGGACTTGTTGCGTTACTGCTGCCATGCTTGTCTCAGTCATATACTTCTGCAGTGCCTCCCTTCGCTGAAAACGCTTCACGTCTCTGATTTAGAGGCTTAGCACTCAGCACTGACAGCCTCCTCTGGCTGGCTGAGAAATGCTTCTCAGCTCCAGGGGTTGAGAGAAGGTGCCAAAGTCCAATTCACTTACGGGACACTCCAGAACAAAGACCTCCTGCTTACGGAAAAGGCCCATGAATAAATAATCACCTAATTGACTTTTAAGACTTTTTTCACTGCTTCTCCTTTGGCTTTTGTGATGTCAGATGAAAGTTGGGGCGTTGTCGCTGTCTCTGTGGGTTTTGCTGCAAGCGCGGTCTACTGCTGAATGTTAGAATTGAGGTCAGATGTACAGATACTACATTAGGATGTTTTTGAAAAAAGGCACAGGGGGCGAGAACTGCACACAGGCAGGTTGAAGTACTCCCACTCCTGCCTGTTAAAAACAGTGTGGCTTTAAAACTAGAAAATACCTCCATAAAAAATGTTAGTCATTTTTGTGTAACAGTGTGTTTCTGGAAGGGAAAATCAATTTTAGACATGTACTGAATTTCAGTTATGTTATAAATACACATTAGGTTGATACTGTGCATTTTTTTAGACTATTTTTGTGGGCTAATATTTCGCTATTTAGAGGCTATTTTTGACCATTTTGAAATTCGATTAAGCCTAAATTTGACCACTTTGAGATTAGCAGTATTATATGATGTTTAGGCATTTTGAAATTATTCAGTTCATACAGTAATTAGCCATTTTATGATTATGTATACGTGACCCTGGACCACAAAACCAGTCTTAAGTAGCACAGGTATATTTGTAGCAAATAGCCAAAAACACTTTGTATGTGTCAAAATTATCGATTTTTCTTTTATTCCAAAAATCATTAGGATATTAAGTAAAGATCTTGTTCCATGAAGATATTTTGTAAATGACCTGCCGTAAATATATTAAAACTTAATTTTTGATTGGCAATATGCATTGCTAAGAACTTCATTTGGACATTTTCATTTTTTTCATTTTCATTTTTTTTTTTTTTTTGCTCCCTCAGATTCTAGATTTTGTAGTTGTATCTCGGCCAAATATTGTCCTATCCTAACAAACCATACGTCAGTGGAAAGTTTTGTACAAATCTCAATTTCAAAAACTTGACCCTTAAGACTGGTTTTGTGGTCCAGGGTCACATATTGGCTCTTAGATTATTGGCTATTATTTGTATAGTATTATTTTTATGATCTGGTAATATGACATTATTTATATCTGTTCTTATTGTGCTTTTATCTCTTGACTAGGTGATACAAATAATGTATCTATATCTATCTAGATCTATCTATATATATATATATATATATATGTATGTAATGTATAATACCCAGCTCTCAAGATTTGGCCACTAGTAAACAGTGAACATACCAGAATCTAACACACATAGCCAGGTTCATGAGCAGAGACCAGGGAGAGGAAGGGGAGAAAAAGAGAGACCCCAGCCATCAAGTTCTGGTCATGGTCTCTAATAATGGATCTGACCTGCTCAGATGTTGAGGCATGTTCCTGCGGCCACCCAACCGTGCCGAACACACACGCATTGCACATGCCAACAGTTCCTTTTCTTTGCCTGTTTATTGGTCTCCATTTTGTTCCAGCGTGCTCTGTGATGATGTTTTTTCCCCGCTTTCTCCCTCCGTCTCTTGACAACAGAAAACAGGATACGGTCGCTGGGCTTTAGTCACGGGGGTTTGGTGGCAGAAGTGGGTTTTTGGGGCTTTTTTAAAAGCAAACAATTGATCAGATTTATGGAGTCCTAACAGGGCGTGACGAGGTGCGGCTGTGCCCAGAGGCAGCGGGCCGCCCTCCCCTCCACACGTGCTGCAGGCCTCCGGCAGGCAGCTGCTCCCCTGACCTCTTGTTATTCACTTGCAATTGTCTAAAAAATCTTAAAGTAATACTCAAATAGTGTACTTAACCCCTTTTCAATCATACTTAGAGTCACAGGCAATTGTTTTGTTGATTTATTTACATGTCTTTAGCTTAAAAGCATTTAGCATAAAAGCATTAGCTAAAGCTTTCTGTGTTTTAAGCCACTTTGCCTACTTTGTTCTCTATCCCTGCACTCCCTAACAAAAATGTACCATGGTAACCACCAAAATACCACAGCTACTGCAACTTATAGCTCGTCTTTTAAATAGCATTAGCAGCTTGTTTCTGATGAGAGTGGTGGCTAATAACAAGTTTCCACAATTTTATTGTAGTAAAAATAACTACAGCTGTTATTGGTGGAAAATTTTGGTTACCAAGGATGTTGATCCAGGAACCTTCAAATCACCTGAATAGGGGTTTCCTGAAAGAAATTGGGCAGGCAGATGATATATGGATTAGGAATAGTCAAGGGACTGCCACAGAGACGGCCACTGTCAGTAGGAGCAGTGCAGTAAGGAGGAAGTGGCCGGGACAGTGCCAGGACCGAAAGTAGAGGTTAATGGCAACAAATGGGAGGTTCCTTTGTTTAACATTTCCTTTGTTTATTGGTGGATGTGTCTAATGGGATTGGCCATGACTGGACCTAATAAGGCAACACTGGTTGATTGGGGGAGTCTCTGAGAGCCGCAGCAGGCAGCGTTCCCCAAAGTGGGGCCCCCCACTGAAGCCAGCGCTCAGCTGCCCTGCCCTGATTGGACCTGACACTTTAATGTCTGCCCAAGGAACATGGTCAGCCTGGCTTAAACTGACCCCCACACCCCTCCCCACAATCCCCTGCTCTCAATTTGCCCTTTCTGGACTGGACAAATCATGCCAAATTTAACTCTTTATAGCCTCGTTATGGGCTGGTGAGAGAGAGCGTCTTAACTTTCACTGTGAATTCTTTCCCTTAGCAGCGTGAACAGTGTGTTCTCTCGACCTCTCTCTGGCTTAGAGTGGATTTAGTTTCTATACGAGCTGATTATTTTTAGCATGTGCTCTGATTGCTCTGTATTGCCATCTCTAGTTTGCTTTCTTCAATTTTATTGTTTTTTTTTTTCTGTTAATTCCAGATGCATTCTGGTTAGCTAACTTGAGTAGTCTATTCAGTTATGTGAACACCAACCATTTTTATGCAAGCTCATTTCAAGTCTTTTTTTTTTCTTTTAAATGAAGAAGCCACGCCAGTAGCAATAGATTCATTATTAGCACCAGAATTACATATTTGGCTAGATCGCGAAAAGTCTTTTCATAAAAACTATAGCAAAATGTAACAAGAAACTCGTGCAAAGCTATAAGATTTTATGAAAACCAAAATAACTAGGGAATGTAATTTCGTATTCCAATGAGAAGTGCAAATAAGCAAGGAAAAAGAATTGAAATAGGAACCAGAACAGAACGCTTTCTTCTTGATACATTTTGAAGCCGCCTGTGGTATATTTGACTCTTTTCAAGTTGGGCGAATCCCTTCGCTGAAGCCACACTTCAAATGGCTTCATCTGAGAGAGCATGCATCCTAAAGCTGCTCACCGTGGCAAACTAATGTTTTGATTAGATGTCTGTGCCGGTGTCTGATGTCCTAAACATCCAACATAGGGAAAGACAAGCCGTCAAAGCATTGCGCACTGCCTCTTCTAAGTGCCATGGGAGGAGCGGTTAAAAGACTACACTGGTTTGGAGGGGGAGCAGCCTGCCTTAACAATCCGCCGGCCTGGCAGTTATCTGTTCAATGCCTATATATCACAGTTTAGAAAGGCATGCTACTCACTTCCTTACAAAAATTGACTTCAATTTCTTAATTGTACCGTGAGTGTAGTAACATCAGTACTAAAAACTGCTGTAATACTGCATCTATTTTTTTTTTTTCATGTTATCGACATTTTATGTGAAGATATGACAGCATATGGCATGGTGATATGACACCAGTCAGATTTGAACCACATGAACACTAATGCTCAGCATTTGTTTACCTCACTTTTACTGAAACAGAGAAAGCTCCAGAATTATGCTTTGTTTCAACATTCAGTGGACTTTTACTGTAGGTTAAGCTAACATTAGCAAGTTAATTTATGACCACATTTTCATTTTAGTCTGCTTTTACTAATAAGCTCAGCATAGTTGGCTTCATAAAAGCCATTTTAACTGTGCTAAAAAAAAAATTTCATTGTGCAGTACAGCATCATTATACTGCACAAAACTGCAGTTTTACTGTGTTTCATTTTTGTAAAGGCTGGCTTATTGATTGATTGCATGCCCTGACTGCCAAATCGGTGCTGTTTTCACAAGTATGCTTCTTTTTGTGTCTATGGCAGCATCCAACCAATCGGAGAGGGATCAGACGGATTCCCCGATCCCCTCCAAGCGGCCTTCTTCGAGGTCCGAGGCAGCAGAAAGCCCCCTCTCGTCGAAACGACCCAGGACCGCTGAGAAGAGCAGTGGAGAGCAGGTATGGAGGAAAATCTACAGCCTCTGCGAAACATTTAGAATTCTCTCTGTCTGTTTTTGTGAAGTAGATTCAGATAGACCTTATCTAATCCCCAGGCATGTAGGTCTCATTAACTGTACCCATTAATTAACAAAATATCTAAGGATGTTGTTTTCAGCCCTTTTTAATATAGAGTAGTAGAATGTAGCTGGCCTTTTTAAATTATGCATGCATTTTTTTTCTAAAAATATATTTCTCCGTCTTTTCTGCTGCTCTTGCAGTGCTAATTGTGCAAAAGGTGAAAAATCAATATGATATTTGACAGATGAGCGCTCTTTGAAGTGTCTTTGAAGTGTACCTCTCAGAGTAGCCCACTGCTCACTGCATGGGAGATAGACGAGCCTTGCTTTGCCCTTGATTTTACCACTCTTCTCAAGAAAATAATGTTCTTTTTCTACCTTCCCATTATTGTATAGATGTACCAGTGCCCCTACTGCAAGTTCAGCAACACAGACCTGAACCGGCTCAGAATGCACGTGATGACGCAGCACTCAGTGCAGCCCATGTTCCGCTGCCCGCTGTGCCAGGACATGCTCAACAACAAGGTCCACCTGCAGTTCCATCTCACTCACCTCCACAGCGTGGCACCAGACTGCGTCGACAAGCTAATTGCCACAGTAAGTTTTTATGGGGCAATCACAGCAGACTTTGCCTTCCATTTCATATGCATGCATTTGTTTCCTTTAATGAATGTCCAAGGCATTCAACCAAGTTTATTTTACTTCCACAGTCCAAAGAACCCAACTAAACATTTCCCATTCAGTCTCTCTAGTGGATGGATATTCATTAAGCCCAGTTATTTTCTCTCTGCGATCTTTTGTTTTTCATGTGAGGCCTCACTGTCCTTCTGTTGTGTGCTGCGAAGGCATATGCTTTTTACACAAAAGCAACGTGGCCTTACTGCCATGTTCAATAGTAATCGTGTCAGACATCAACCTCACAAATGACTCAGTTTCTCGCTCACTCTGCCTTTGTGGACCGAAGGTTGTTTCTTTCTGTATAATTGATGACATTTTAAGGCTTAATTAAAATCATCAAAGGAAACTGATCATTGTGATATGACCCTTGGTAATCCTGTATATTCAAAATGAGTTGTGTAAGGCAAAAGCATGAAAATGGCTGGGTGTAACACTGGCTAGGTATTATTATGGTCAGTATTATTTCCCTGTTTTATTACAAGGTTACATTCTCAAAAGTTTTTTGCTCATTTTTACCTCAGGGGACTTAATGGAGATCTCAGTTATGTTTCAAATGTTTGGGTTTCTAGTGAAAAATCTCACTTTTGATTGCAGATATCATCTTGGCAGATCAGAGCACATTTCGTAACTCTGTCGAGATCTCTGAAACTCTAGAAGAGACACATTACTAGGGTCTTCTCAGGCAAAAAATCTGCGAACCAGTAGACATACGCAAGCCTTGGTTTGCTCTCTATTAAATTGCACTGCTGATTAGAAAAAACAGTTGGTTTGTAGAAAGTAGATGAATATTGTAATTCTTAACTTTAGAAGAAATGTTCTCGGTTTAGTGGAAAAATTATAAAAGCCTCTTGTGATTACCAAGGTCATTTGTATTCCAGGCACTCACTAGAAGCAGTAATGCTTACATCATCCCTTTATGTTATTTCCACCTCTCTAGTCCCAGAGCGCTCAGGCCTCCAGCAGCCTAGTCTGCCCGGTCCCTCAGAGAATACTCACCTTATTCCATTTCAGCTTCTACTGAGACTACCCTGCTTTCATGGTTTTTTTTTTTTTTTTTTCACCGAATTTTAGCAGTGAAATAATTACGTGTAAGTTTGCCTGTGGTGTTTGAATTGCTTGCTTGGCCAATCACTCTGAATTCTGTGAAGGCATCTCCACTCCCGAAAGCAAATGGTGAACACATTAGTAGAGGCCAGACAGCAATATTTTTCTTTTATAGAGGTAATAACGCACCGAGCGCTGTACAAGTGCAGTGCATGATAGAAACTGAGCTAATACAATGCACATTAAAACCAGCGCCTTTTTACAAGTAACGAGAGATGGAGAGGTACTCTATCCTGTTCCTCGTGTCAGGCAGACAAGCTTAATGAATTCTGAATCAGGTGACTTTTATTTTTTGCAAACATTGCATAAAGATACACTCTCTTCCACTCACGCTACCTCCTCCTCCTTCCTCTTCTCTCGCTCTCCCTCCCTCGCTCCCTCACTCTATGTCTAATGTTCTGTCTGTCTAAGATCGGGGTAATGAAAATAATTGTGCTTCATTAATTCTGAGCCTGGCTAGATGATAGCCATTTGGAACTATGTTTGCCAATTAGACGGTCCAAATTAAAAGTGACCTTGGGATACTCTCAGCACTCTGCGCTCTTTGCCTAATGATGCAGTTGTCTAGAAACAGTCCACTTTGTAATGTTAATCACAGGCATGTTTTGTTTCTGGAATTCTCCATAATGGTCACAATCATTTAACACTTTTAGTTAGGAGGAGAGTGGGTGAGGGAGGAAGCTAAAAAGCAGAAAAAAGGGCTACATTTTGCCCAGTGTGATTTTGATTGCAGTAACCAGATGTTTATGGACGGCTCTGGTTCATTGACTATTTCTCAGTGATTCAGGCTCAAAGACGTGGAGTTGTGTGGCACTCTGTATTTGATGGCACTGAGTTAAAGCTGCTGGCTGTGATTAGGTTTTAAATCCACTATAAAACAGCTCCATCTTTCAGATCTCAGAAGGCCAGTCAAACAGCCATGCAATGATAGTATGTGTGCTTAGGTCTCTCACAGGTAATTAGTCATTTTTGGTTAACATAACCTTATAACTTGACTGATTTCACAAGGTATGTTCAGTTCAAAAGAAGTTATGTAATCTACAGTTTAGTTTTTGTTAGAAAAATTTTATCAGTGCCGTAATAAAATCCAAACTCCTATAGATGTGAAGCTGATGTCTGATGTGAGAAAAATAGAACTGGAGGAAAAAGAGGCACAGAGTTTGCAAGGGCAGAAACAAGGGATGAAAAAAATATACATGCAGAGAGAGAGAGCGAGAGAAGGGGGATATATTTGTGGGATTGGGGTATTGAAATGCATGATGAGTGAAGCTGATTATTCAGTTTGGGGAGTTAATTGAAGGAAGGTGAAGCACACAGTGGCTCATCTCCCAGCCTTTTCCAATCTCAATCACTGATTATTGTTAAATAGGATCCTGTTAATGAATCTGTTTTTTATTATTATTCTGAGAAAGAGAGAGATAGCAAGAGAGTGAGAGCCATGCATGGAGAATCATGTGCACTTAAAAGATAGAGGGGAGGTTGCTGTCATTCACACTTGATTAACTTCAACCTTTGAAGTGCCAGGCAAACCTTGGTGCACCTTTATCACAACAATATTCATTACTACTTTAAATTTTCTAATTAAATTGACTGAAAAACATGCTGCTTGCCATCTACCTACATTTAAATTTATCTACATTTTTTATTAATGACTTTGTTTCAAGTAATAATTTGCATAATTGTTTAGATTAAAACATTCTGGTTTGCTGGAAAACATATTAATGAGCACTGTATGTAAAATTAAGAGTACTGATCATTATCCAGAAATTGACAGTTGTTGCATTACCCAGAATTCCAGGCTGAATGATGGCATTTCACCATTGCACCATGCTTTTCTGTTGGAATGAAAAGCACATTTTATGAGGTGGAAGACTTATTTAATTAGGCTCTCTAATAAGCTTTTCAACTGGCCAAGGTAGACCACTCAGCCCATCACACTAATTGGCTGCAGCAGCAGAACTATCGCAGAGCATGACAAAACACCATCAGTGATCAAACTGCAAATTCCATGGATGGCAAATTAAGTCGCCTGTGTGAAAGAGGGGGACAGTAAATGTGTTTATGTACAGTTCAAATAATATGATTATCCTATCAAATTATTTGTATGTTTATGGCACATCTCTCACCTGTACCACCTTATATGAATCTTTTTCTTTTGTTTACAATGAAGGATTATATGATATGATGCAGAAATTTTGTCTGTATTGAATGTGTAACTTGCTTGTCCTTTACGTTGATTTGAAATGTTCTACATTTCTTATCAAGAGGCTATTGTTTAAGGCCTATAATTAACCTAACAAATACTATGTATTTATTTTTCCAGGTGGCAGCATCAGAAGTACTGCCAGCAAGCATGTTCATACCAGTCCCTGCACCAGAGAAAGATACTCAAACCGCACCTCAGTCCATGGTCAACTCAAACTCTGATGACATTAAGAAACAAACAGGTTAGAATGTTTTGCAGCTGAGGACAAACATTTTAAAAACTCACATGTATATGTTATCAGAATTTTAATGCGTGTTATTTTTCTGATTGCAGAGGTGGCAGATGTTGAGGCTGAAAAAGGAGTTTGTCTGGCCTCAGACACTGCTGAAGCTCGCAAGTCTCCTCTTGAGGAACAACAGCCTGCAAGAGATGATTCCACTGGTTTCCTTTGCTGGAAAAAGGGCTGTAACAAAGTCTTTAAATCCTCCAATGCCCTTCAGATGCACTTCAGTGAGGTCCACAATAAAAGGCCCCAACTGCCTGTCTCTGATCGTCATGTCTACAAATATCGCTGCAACCAGTGTAGTTTGGCGTTCAAGACAATAGAGAAACTTCAGCTGCATTCCCAATACCATGTAATCAGAGCAGCCACAATGTGTTGTTTATGCCAGCGCAGCTTCAGGACCTTACAGGCACTTAAGAAGCATCTGGAGACCAGTCACCTGGAATTGAGTGAAGCTGACATCCAGCAGCTCTATGGAGGTTTACTGATGAATGGAGACCTAATGATTATGGGTGACCCCTCACTTGGAGAGGACCAGGGAGCTCTGCTTGATGATGAGAAAGAGGGAGACGAAAGTGACCCTGAGGAAAAGCAAAGCCCAACTGGCAGTGATTCTGGATCTTTGCAAGAAGATTCTGGATCTGAACCCAAACGAGCCCTGCCATTTAGGAAAGGCCCCAACTTCACTATGGAGAAGTTTCTAGATCCGTCCCGTCCTTTCAAGTGTACAGTCTGCAAAGAGTCATTTACCCAAAAGAATATTCTTCTTGTACACTACAACTCTGTGTCTCACTTACACAAAGTCAAAAGGGCTCTACAGGAATCCACCACCGGTCAGCCAGAGCCTACCAGCAGCCCTGATAATAAACCCTTCAAGTGCAGCACTTGCAATGTAGCATACAGTCAGAGCTCTACACTGGAGATTCATATGCGCTCTGTTCTTCATCAAACCAAGGCCAGGGCAGCAAAGCTTGAAGCAGCTGGTGGCACTTCTAGTGCTGTTAGCAGTAGTGGCCCAAGCGGAAGCACTTCCAATAGCACTTCAACCCCAAGCCCTATTCCAGCCACTAACTCAACTACCAGCTCCAGCAACAGCAGCAGCTCTCCAGCTGGAGCTCAGACAGCACAGAGCATCATGGGAGGTAATCATCTGTCAAGTCATTCTCACAATGTTGAGAATTTGGGTAACTCAGCTTGTCATCCCTCTCCCTCTGAGAATCATGAAGTGAAAAAGAAGAAATTTGCAGATATGCTATCCTCGAGGGGTCATCAGCAGCAGCTCCAGCAACAACAGCAGCAGTTGGCCCAGGCTCAAGCACAGGCACAGGCTCAGCTCCAACAAGAGTTCCAGCAGGCTGCTCTCCTTCAGTCCCAGCTTTTTAACCCTCTTCTCCAGCACTTCCCTATGACAACAGACGCTCTTCTCCCTCTTCAGCAACAGCAGCTGCTCTTTCCGTTTTACATTCCTGGGGCAGAATTTCAACTGAATCCAGAAATGAACCCGAGTAGCTCTTCATTGAACTTGAGTGGATCTGCTGCTTCACTGTTGGAAGAACAGAAAAACTCTGCCCAGCAGGCCCAGCAGAGCTGCTTACAACAACAGCTTATGCACCACCACCTTCAGCAACAACACCAATCTCATTCCCACTCCCAAGGATCGAGCCAAATGGCTTTACTTCAGCAGAGTGCCCTTTCTCACCCTATAGACAAAAAGCCAAAGCCATCTCCTCACACTGAGAAAGAAAGAGAGCTGCCAAAGGATAAAGAAATTAGTGATAAAGCTGAGGATCATGTTCCAAAAGATATGTCAGACAAGTCCAAAGAAAAGAAAGATCCTCCTCAAGCTGTTGAAAATGTGAACCATGACTCTGGATTTCCTCCTCCAAGGATTGCCTCCGATGCCCGAGGGAATGCCACCAAAGCCCTACTGGAGAATTTTGGCTTCGAGTTAGTAATTCAGTACAATGAGAACAAGCAAAAAGCACAAAGAAAGCCAACAGGATCTCTGTCAGGATGCAGTGGGCCAGCTGGTATCACCAGAGTGGTTGACCCCATTGAAGGATTAGAGAAACTGGAGTGTGAGTCTTGCGGTAAGCTCTTTTCCAACATATTGATTCTCAAGAGTCATCAGGAGCATATCCACCAGGCTTTCTTTCCATTCAGATTCCTAGAGAGATTTGCCAAAGAGTACAGGGAACAATATGACAAGCTGTACCCACTGAGACCTCATACACCCGAAGCTGCTCCACCTCCTCCACCACCTCCACCCCCACCCCCACCTCCGCCTCCCCAGAGGGTACCAACACCAAATATACCCGTTTCTGCTCCTACCCTGACACCACCAACTGCTCCAACCCCTCAGCCTCCAGTTCCACTGGCCCAAATTCCAATGCCAATGGATCTCCCTCTCTTCTCTCCACTTATGATGCAGCCCATGTCACTCCAGTCATTACCTTCTCAGATTCCTGCCCAACTGCCAGCTGTGGAGCCCAGTCTGGCCACTGATCTGGCCCAGCTCTACCAACAGCAACTTACCCCTGCCATGTTGCAGCAACAGAATAAGAGACCCCGTACCCGTATCACAGATGACCAGCTAAGGGTGCTCCGCCAATATTTCGATATCAACAACTCTCCCAACGAGGAACAAATTAAGGAAATGGCAGATAAATCAGGACTTCCCCAGAAAGTCATCAAGCACTGGTTCCGCAATACACTCTTTAAAGAGCGACAACGCAACAAAGACTCGCCTTATAATTTTAACAACCCTCCGATTACAACTCTTGAAGATACCAAAATTGATTCAAAGCCACCCTCCCCTGAGCCTCAAAAGCAGGAATCATTTGGAAATAAGAGGTCCTCAAGGACAAGGTTCACAGACTACCAGCTGAGGGTACTGCAAGATTTCTTTGATGCTAATGCTTATCCTAAAGATGATGAATTTGAGCAGTTATCCAATCTTCTGAGCCTTCCAACTCGAGTCATTGTTGTGTGGTTCCAAAATGCCAGACAGAAAGCCCGTAAAAATTATGAGAACCAGGGAGATGGAGGAAAAGAAGGTGACAGACGCGAGTTATCCAATGACCGATACATTCGTACTACCAACTTAAACTATCAGTGCAAGAAGTGCAGCCTGGTTTTCCAGCGCATATTTGACCTTATTAAGCACCAAAAGAAGCTCTGTTACAAAGACGAGGAGGAAGACGGGCAGTATGACAGTCTAAATGAGGACTCTCTGGATCTCTCTCATGAATACTATACTCTATCTGGGTCGTCAGGTCAAACACCAATGCCCTCATCCTCAAGCCTCTGCCCTCTTCCTCCTTCATCCTCTGCATTCTCTCACATCACATCATCTGAAAAGGAGGAGCCTACACCAGCTAACACATCAAACTCTTTTGATGAAAAATCAAAACACTCTTCAGAAGCATCATTGGGCCAAAGAGAGCAGACATCTTTGAAACAGGAAACCATTCATCCATCCGAGACTCCACAGCAGAGACCACAAAGAGAGGAAAAGACACATACAGTCCCAAAGAATTCAAAGCTTTCTTCACCTTCCCTCTCCCAACAGCAACAGCATAGTGGTCCCTCCATTTCACATACCAGTCAGACCACCCAGAGTTCCCACATGGTCCTTAATCCTCATTTAGCCTCTGTCTCACAGCAGCAGTTGGCCCAGCAAATGATCCCGTACCAGTGTGAGCAGTGTAAACTTGCCTTCCCTTCATTTGAACACTGGCAGGAACACCAGCAACTGCATTTCCTGAGTGTCCAAAATCAGTTCATTCATCCTCAGTTTTTGGATCGCCCAATGGACATGTCCTTCATGTTGTTTGATCCTAGCAATCCTCTGCTTGCTAGCCAGCTCCTTGCAGGAGCAATACCGCAAATGTCCAACAACTCTGCCACCTCCCCATCAACACCTACATCCACTATGAATTCCCTGAAGAGGAAGTTAGAGGAGAAGGCAGGAACTAGTCCAGGAGAAAGTGACAGCATGAATAGTGGAGAGGAACCACAACGAGACAAGCGCCTCCGAACCACTATTACACCAGAGCAACTAGAGATTCTGTACCAGAAATATTTGCTTGACTCCAATCCTACTCGTAAAATGCTTGACCACATTGCTCATGAAGTGGGGCTTAAAAAACGAGTGGTACAGGTATGGTTCCAAAACACAAGAGCCAGAGAAAGAAAAGGTCAGTTTCGGGCTGTTGGGCCAGCTCAAGCCCACCGCCGCTGCCCATTTTGTCGAGCCCTGTTCAAAGCTAAAACTGCCCTCGAGGCCCATATTCGTTCACGCCACTGGCATGAGGCTAAACGTGCTGGTTACAACCTAGCGCTTTCTGGTCTGCTACCTGAACAGGAGGCCATGCAGTTGAAGATGGATCCTCTGGACATCTCCAGCTATGCTCATCTTGCCCAGTCTAACAATGATGCGCAAAGTTCATCACTATCACCTGTGAGCAAAAGCATGGACTTGTCCCCCAGGGCTCTCCTTAGCCCAACATCTATTAAGGTTGAGGGAGCAGAGGAGTTTGAAAGCCCAACCATTTCCTCAGTTAACACAAACTTTGATCAAAATAAACTTGATAATGATGATTGTTCTTCTGTGAATACAGCCATCACTGACACTACCACAGGCGATGAGGCAAACATTGACAATGACAGTGCTGATGCAAAGCACAGCCATAACAGTGGAGATTTTCTCTCTAAGTCTGGGGGCGCAGTCCCCTCCATTGAGAATGATGAACAGATGTCCTCAGGACTGGTGAGCCCTGCAACGAGCTTCTACACAAAAGACTTTGAAAATGAAAATATGATAGACTACAGTGAAACATCTAGTCTGGCCGACCCTTGTTCACCAAGTCCAGGAGCCTCTGGAAGCAGAAGCATTGATAGTGGAGACAGGCCAGGTCAAAAGCGCTTCCGAACACAGATGACTAATCTTCAGCTTAAGGTCCTCAAGTCCTGCTTCAATGATTATAGGACTCCAACCATGCTGGAGTGTGAGGTACTTGGCAATGACATTGGACTTCCAAAGAGAGTTGTTCAGGTCTGGTTTCAAAATGCTCGTGCTAAGGAAAAGAAGGCAAAGCTCAGCATGGCTAAGCACTTTGGTATCAACCAGACTTCTTACGAGGGACCTAAGACAGAATGCTCTTTGTGCGGTGTTAAATACAGTGCTCGCCTCTCAGTGCGAGACCATATCTTTTCCCAGCAACACATCTCCAAAGTAAAGGATACCATTGGAAGCCAGCTCGATAAAGAGAAAGAGTATTTTGATCCAGCGACGGTTCGTCAGCTGATGGCACAGCAGGAGATGGATCGTATCAAGAAAGCCAATGAGGTCCTGGGACTAGCACAACAACAAGCCATGCAGCAACAAGGGATGTTTGACACACCTGCCTTGCAAGCCTTGAACCTTCAGTCAGGTTACTCAAATCTACAGGGGATCCCCCCTGTTCTCCTGCCAGGTGTTGGTGGTCCCTCCATACCAGGCTTTAACTCATCCAACTCAGGTATGTCATCACATTATGTCTCTAGTATGAGTATGACACTTTTGAAATACGAGACGTAAAACTAACTACTAATTCTCAGATGTATATTGCAACAGTCTTAATCATGTTGTGTTTCTCTGTGTCAATTTCCGCAGCTTTAACCCCTCCGAAACCTTCAAATCTCCTGAACATGCCTGGTGCCAGTGTACCGTCACCTAGTCTCCCCACATCTGGTTTACCCAACAAAACCCCTTCCTCCTCTTCACTGGCCTCGCCCAGCCCAGCTCAGGCCAGCACATCTGTTGCCCACTCGAGCCCTACCCCCACATCTACATCAAACTCGTTGATGACCCAGCCAGGCCCTCGTCCTGAAGCTCCCAAAGATCGTGATCCTGAGAGGGCCAGGGAGAAAGAGAAACCCAAGGAGAAGGCTGAGAAGCCCCCCACACCATCCTCATCTGGGGGTACTCCCACTCCCTCCACTTCTGCTGCCAGTGCCAAGAAAGAAAAACCAGACACTGCTGTTCCGGCCACCTCGATGCCAACACCTGGCATGGAGTATGTGGTTGATACTGCCCAACTTCAAGCTCTACAAGCAGCTTTAGCTTCAGATCCAACAGCTCTGCTAACAAGTCAGTTCCTGCCCTACTTTATGCCTGGCTTCTCTCCATATTATGCCCCTCAGATACCAGGTGCTCTTCAAGGTGGATATCTTCAGCCCATGTATGGCATGGAAAGTCTTTTCCCCTACAACCCAGCTTTATCACAGGCCCTGATGGGGCTGTCACCAGGATCTTTGCTTCAACATTACCAGCAATATCAGCAGAGCCTGCAGGAGGCACTGCAGCAGCAGCAGCGGCAGCTTCAGCAGATCCAGCAGCCCAAAGCAAGCCAAACATCACAAATCTCGGTGGACCGTAAGGACTCTGCCAAAGATCCAGTAAAAACAGAAGAGCAAAAGAGCACTTCCTCAGTCGAAACCTCTTCCACTCACAACAACCTAGCCACTGAGCAGCATGAAGTGGATGGCAAAGGTGCAGACCCCCATCTTGACCAATATATTGTCCCCAAAGTTCAGTATCGGCTGGCGTGCCGCAAGTGTCAAGCTGTCTTCAGCAAGGAGGAAGCGGCTATCAGCCACCTCAAGTCAATTTGTTTTTTTGGTCAGTCTGTGGCAAACCTGCAAGAGATGTTGCTTCGGGTCCCCAAGAGTGGGAATGCAGCAGAGGGCGGCCTCTATGACTGCCTCGCCTGTGACACAACACTAGAAGGGGACAAAGCGCTCAGTCAACACCTGGATTCAGCCTTGCACAAACACAGAACAATCAAGAGATCCAGAAATGCCAAAGAGCACGCTACTAATTTATTACCTCACTCTTCAGCCTGCTTCCCCAGTCCTAACACCGCATCTACCTCGCAGTCTGCCACTCACTCAAACAACACCCCATCCCCTCCGCCAACAACGTCAGCCACCACACCGTCCTCATCAGCGTCTGCATCTTCATGCACCTCCTCCTCCTTCACGGCTACTCCACTCAACACAACAGCTACAGGCAAATCATGGTCCCAGACCCCTTTCTCCAGAGCTTTAGCTGGGAAGCCCAATCCCCCTTCGTCTGCATTGTCTTCTTTTCCTCCAGTTTCCTCCCCTTCAACGGTTACCTCAAGTTCATTGAGCACCTCAGGGGTCCAGACCTCGATACCAACAGACATCTTTACTGATGATTCTGATTCTGACAGCAGTCAGAAGTCACCAGACAGGCTGGGCAGGCCAGCAGAGGAGCCACAACAGCCTGGCTGTCTCAAAGACAGCAGTAGTTATAGTAGTAATCTCGCTAGTGTAGGATCGGACTCCATCAGATTGTAAAAGCTTTCAGTGATGAACAATATTTAAAAAAAAAAAAAGAAAAAAAAAAAAAAAGAAAAAGAAAAAAAACACAAGACAAAAGAAAAAAAGCAGCAATGTTTAAAATATGTTTAAAGTATACAAACCAATTTCAGAAAAAGATGTGTAAAGACTAACTGCAATTCCAAAGCTTGTAACCAAAAATTTAAATGTTAGTGGATTGTTTTCCCATATCAACATGCTGGTTTTAGTTTATAACAACTCCTAATATATAAATGAATAGAGATCACAGCAGTTAACAGTCTGTTAATGCTAGTGGAATTCTGTATTGCAGTGGACTGCCTCAAAGTTATTTAAATGGCCCCACAATTCTCTCTACAAAGAACGAGTCAACAAGCTGTCCCTTGTTTGCATAAGTATTTCCGCTTAATAGCACAGTCACATAAAGCCAGTATGTACTGTATGGGAGAATAGTCTTACAGTTTTCTTGCTGTCTAAGCATTCAGATACCAATGGCTTGCAAAAGAAAAGAAAAATAATGTAATGTCTATTTTATTCTCAGGTCAACAGCTCACAACCTTTTCTTATGTTACAAAACGTCATTATTTTATTCATTTCGTTCCAAACAAATGATAGACTTTTCTGTTTTTGTATGACATTTATTGGCAGAAAGTATTCAGAAATGATACTAACTCAACTAAAGTTTCTGGGCATTCAATTAGTAGCTGAATTGCTGGTTTTAAACCTTCTTAATTATTATTATCATTTTATTTAGAATTTTTATTTGTTTGTTTGTTTGTTTTTTAATGGGAGAGTTACTAATCCCATTTTACCCAGACACGAAGAGCATTGCAGACTTGGTGGGGGAAAAAGATTTTTTTTAGGAAAAAAACTTTCTGTATTTATGATAGATATATACATTTTTGGTGTTCAGTAGATTGTTGCATTGGAAATGAATTTAAACAGTATGGTAGATTGAAAAATCTTTGTGTACATTTAGCTTTTGTATCGTCCAACTTTAAGGCGCTTCATTTGATGTTGTCTTGGTCATTCCAATAGACTAGATTAAGGAGCAGGAAACGATCTATTACTCTATTTCTGTCCAATTCTCAGCTTCTTGTTTTTGTTCTCCCAGCTGAATCTCTTTGTCTCACAAGGAGTTTCTCACCTTTGGTTGGTGCAGCATTGACCAAAAGCGAAGAGAAATCTGGGGTGTGTTTGAAAATTTGTTCAGTTATATTTGTGTTACCTTAGTGCACTTACCACTGTCTGACTTTCTCTTTTTCTTTCTTTCTTTCTTTCTTTATTTCTTTCTTTCTTTCTATCTATCTGTTCCTCCTTTCTGTACCCCCTGCCTTTGTAGATTTGGAGATAACTGCCTCTCCTCTAGCACTACAAAGCAGATACTTGTTTCCATGTAGTGTGGCTGCAGTCTGCTATAGGCTTTATGTTCATTTCAACTTTTGTGTTGTCATATATGAAAATGAAAAAAAGAATAATAATAATAGTTCTCACGCTTTAAACAAAAAGAAAATCCAAAGACTTAACACTTTCACCATTGGTGCATAAAGATGAGAAAAGAGGCTTCTTTATACTTGAGAATTTGTTGCTGTTTTTAATGAAAGAAAACAAAGTTTTAAAATAAAAGAAGTACGCATCAGAGTTGCCATTTTTGCTTCTTTGCAAGCAGACAGGTGGCTTTTTTACGTCAAATACTAATAAAACCAAAAATCAAAAAGGGCCCTTGTCCTTGCATTGTGGAGTAGCACCGTTACAGAGCCATTGCAGTTTGTAAAATAGAGGTTTTGTTGAAGTTTCTGTCACACATGAAATCCATTTTTTTCTTTTGTTTTCTTTCTGTAAAAAAACATATATATATATAAGGTCTGGTCTTTAAGGACATATGTTTTGCTGCTAATGTAGATTTGGAAAGGAAGAATACCTAGATGCATGCTCCTTTTGCTTTTTGGCTAAGCTTTAAGAAAAAAAGAAAGAAAAAAGAAACAAACAATAAACCATTTCCCTGCCCCTGCAACATCTTTTTTTCCCTTCTTGTTGCAAAAACGGAACTTTGAAGACTGTGAATATATGTTCCAAAGGACATTTTAGCTTATTTATTTTTATTTTTTTTTTTTTTTTTTCCATTTTTGAACAGACCAATGTTAAAAGCCAATGATCTATAATGTTTGTAAAAATAACAGTGCATTCCAAATACTACACCTGAGTTTTAATTTCTTAAGCAAGGACTGCTTCTTTTTATTCAAATTGAGTATAAGTCTATTTTATCCCATTTCTAAGGTGACTGTAAGCTGTTGTGTAACTCTGCCATCATGGATTGCTGAATATCACCTCACTCTGATGATGATGTGTCGAGAGTGAACAGAATCCCTGCAGCCATTAAATGACTTTACTCACTTGAACTAGATCACCAAGTCATAGTGGTTACCAAAAATGTACATACTGCAACCTGTCTGGTACTTGCGCATCTCCCTGATCCGGTGTCATCATGCTTCTTGATTTAGAACTAGTCTCAGAACGAAAGGCTGTTCGGCAGAGCCGGCCTCCCCTCCTGGAAAAGCAAGTAGGGAATTCGTTGTCTGCAGGGTGTAAAGCCATTTTCATGCAGGAAATGTCTGTTTTGGGTCTGTAAGGGGCATTTTCATTCCAAAGCATTATAAGACCGGGGAACGCAGGATTTGTTTTAGGTGTCCCTTGTTTTGCGTGGTGACAAGGTAGAAGTGTCCAAAGAGGTCCCTCACTCCAAGTCATTGCAATGGAAATGGTTGCGTTTTAGCGAAACGGCCCCCATCCAGTCGTAAATGGAATTGCTCTTTATTTTCTTTTCCAAATCGAGTCCTTTTTGAAATGTGTAAAAGATGCTTTAGGGGGGCACAAACGTATTTGGCTTTAGTAACGTATTTCCACACTTGTCCGGGTGTGTAAACAAGCATTACGTCTTGCAGAACAATTTGATTTGGTGTTATTTGATGTGCATGCTATTGAAATTGGGTTCCTTTGATCTGCAAGCTGATCCACTCCTCTCAATCCATGTTATCTATAATATTGTTCATAATTATTTTTGAGAAGCCTGATATTGTATAGTTTATTTTTGAATGCTTTGCATTGTTTTGGTCTCAGATAATATCTTTATGGTTATTTTCATATAACTGTATATTTTATTTTCCTTCGTTTTTGTTGTTGTCCATTTATAAATTAATGTTACGATGCCAGCTTTAAATTGAAATCTCATCTATTTGTTTTTCTATCATTCTCTGGCCACTTTATGGTGTTACGATGTTCCTATATTTGTTTGTCTTGACAGTTGTATCTCTTGCTTCCAAAGTGTTCTCGTTTTTTATAGGCTCTCGTGTGGGGCAGAATCCCTCACAACTGTTTCAGCCAGCATGGACTTTGTATGTGCGAGCGTGAGCGTGTGTGCGTTCGTGTGTGTGTGTGTTTCATAAGAGCCAGCATCAGTCTGAGTTTTTATACTTTGTATTCTATTTTCTACTTTCATTTCGCACCAAAACATACTGAACTGCAAAGCTGAATCTTCAGTAAAGGGTTTGACAAGTCTGATGTTCAACACAATAATCGCGTAACGTGGCGAAAGAGGATACCGAAGCACTGAGCAGTTATTATTTTCGTTAATTATATGAATGTGGCCAAAGCTTCATGCAGTCGAAAACATGAAAAACTTTAGTTGGTGCCCCTGATGAGTGTATATTTATTGTGGTTAATCCAACACGTGGCTGAGATACATCAACTCTCATTGGGATACTTGATTTTTTTTGTGGACATTTTGCAACGAGAGAACGAAAGCGACAGGTTTTGCTGTAGAGGTCATCCTTTTGCCCACTGTGAAAATAAACATGTATACAGATATAGATATATTTAAAGAAGACATCAACACTTTTCTTTGAAATTACAAAGAAGGAAATAAAAGAGAAACGAACTCTGGGAAACTTGAGAGATGTCATTGAGATGTCTGAGAAGGCTGTTGTTGACACACCAAAACTGGGCATGGGAGCCAAAGGCAGGGCCGACGCGCCCCGATATCAAGTCATTATTTAACTAACACTATATGCCGACGGGAGTGGACTCTGCAACCAGTGGACATATGTGACACGGAGAGGAATTTATCTCCTTTTTCTCTCTCTGGTTCTGCATCTACTTGGACATTTTCTGCACTTCTGAACGGGATGGACTCGAAACACTCGCATACGTTGTCTCCCAGTTCACGGTGTTGCTACCTGTTTCATTTCCTCCTGCCCGCTTCAGTGACTGACACGTGGTTCCACTCTGGCGTGGAGTCGACCGGATCTATCCAACCATAAAGAGTGACTTTACTGTTCAAGGGGAGGGGATTTTCCTGGGTGTCATTCCTGAGGAAGCAGATAAACACAAAAAAGCGAATCAACCAAAATTAATAACCAAACTAACAAGCAACCAAACGGAAAAAAAAAAAAAAAAAACATTTGCTCCAGTTTCAACGATGAACTGCTGCTGGAGCTTCCTGTTCCTTTAGTGGCTCCTGGTGCCACAGCACTTTTGATGCTTTTTGTGTTTCCTTATTTTTTTTTTGTTTTTGTTTTTTCTCTTTCGTTCTCCTCAAATTATTCCTCCTCCTCCGAGCCTCACAAGCACGGCTCTGTGGCTCCAGGTAGCCCATCCGAGGGTAGAACTTACAGCCTTGCAATGTACAAAAAGAGCAAGTTAAACCAAAAATGTTGTTCTTGATGTCTTTTCTATACTGTAGTCTTGTTAGCTTTTTGTTACTGTAATTATATGATGAAGATTTCCAAACTGTACCAAATTACATGGAGACTAACATACATAAACCACATGGAACTTCAGACTTTTAAAGAGAAACTTTTGTCACAAAAACCTTGTTGTCCTAGTTAAGTTGATTGTAGATGGTAATTGAATATACTCCTTTGAAAATATTTCATCAAGTATGTTTCTTGCTCATTGTGATACATTAAAAAGTATGAGCATAAAAGTGTATCGTGTGGCACGTTTCTGGCATGATTGAAGAACAACACAACAAAGGTCACTTTTAATTAAAATGCACATTTTTGGCATTAAAACACAAATGGATCCAATAATGAGCAACATAGTTCATCTGATCATTGGCATGAGCTTGATTTTGAAAACGTAATTAACCCTAATTGCAATTAATCTAATGCAACATGCACATGATTTGACAGCCCCCAAACACACATTCCCAGTAGTTCATTGTCTTGTTGGTATAGTATTCTCTGCAAGAGCAGTCACATTGAAATTCCTCTTAGGGAGCATTCATGAACAAGATTAATTAAAATACATTAAGCATGATATGTAGACACGTAGCTAATTAGAAGTGGCTGTTTATGACAAATTGAACTTGATTAAGACTTACAATCAAATATAATTCCAAGTGAAGTTTGCTGTTAAAAGCAGAGCTCGGAGATTCGTTTTGACTCGTGCAGAGGATCAAATGCAACGTTCCAAGCTAATTCAAAGCCTTGTGCAGAGCAGGATCAGATGAGAGCTCCCTTGCGTACGCCCTTTGTGCGTGTTATCGTATATGTATTTGTTGGCGATTACAATATGCCTGTATTTTGTGTGCATGTGTCTCACTTTGTTTCTCTTGATTATTTGATTTACAATATTTGGAAGAGAAAGAGAAAGGAACTGATTACTAGCAGCAGGGATGTTTCACAATGCTGGTGTTCAGGTCCATTAATGAACTCTCTGTACAGCTTTCAACTAAGGTTTTTCACAGGATATTTGACAGGATGTTGGAAGAAACACTCACGCATCTTGTTGCAATCAGACACAAACAATCTGCATTTACGTTTCTTCAACTGGCAGGTGCTTTTATTCAAAGCTAGTTGCAGTGCATCACTTTGGTCATTTATTCAGGAAATGTTTCGGCTAAACTTTGAAATTTTGTCTCAAATACCCATGTCAATTAAATTTATTACAAGCAATTTGGATGTTTAATGTTCACACAGACAGATGTTAGGTTCCTGACACCTAGATTATGAAGGTGCCATATGACAAATGAAATAATAGCAAATGAAAAAGCTTCATAATATTATTTTTATATTATATTCTGACTATACTGTTAATAAAAAAGATAATAGGCACATCTTTAGATTACGAAACATAGTAAAAGCATACACAATATAATGAAAGCAACCAAAATATACACTTTCCTCCAACATTACTATTTACTCAAATCACTCAATACAATTTTTTCTGTGTGGGACATCAATGAAAATGTCTGTTATTTTGGAATGAGGTTATAAAATACTCAAAATACACCCCAGTACCAAATGAGTGCATTGTATAGTAAGTTAACACCAATATTACATCTACCTGCTCTCTAGGAATCAAACCCATGCCTTTGTTGTTGTTGCTAGCACCAGTTTACAGTGAAGCTACTGCTACCTTGATGCCATTGTTCAGAACAAACTAAAATTAATTTTTTTTCTCATCTGGTAAACATATGACAATAACTTGCACTGGACTGATTTGCAACAATCTGTTTTATATGAATGTTTAATTTAAAAATTATATTAGCACAGAACTGAGTGGTGTGGCATAGATGCTAAAGATCAGGAGGCTGTCAAACATCAAAAGAATAAAAAGCACCATAAAACCACTATAAACGTATTCAAAGTATGAGACTGTTTTTAAGTCGTTTTAAAGGAATTTTTAAGTCATTAGTCACTGATAATATTTACATCTGCAAAAGATTACATCTATAGCCCTCATCTGTGTCCAGATTCAAAAATAGACTTCTTTTATGATTTGCTCACAATGAACTATTGTTATAAGGCAAGAGCCCGGTAACATTGCTTCAAAATTTTAAGGGTAAATATTAACAGAATTTTCATATTTGGATTAACTATTCCTTTACTTAATGAACTACTTTTATTCAAAGTGTCCACATAGAGTTTGCATCAGTGCAGAACGCTTTGCAGAAGCTCATCTTTTGTCCTGTGTTGAAACCAATTTTCCCTCATTATGAAGAGCAGCCAGTGGGTCTGTGCTCAGGAATGTGACACACTCACACAATATTGGTTTAATTCTAATGCAGGAAAACTCCCTATGAAATGAGATGCTCTTTTTAAAAAAACAGAACTGCTTTAATATGGCAGGAGGGGTTGATGGTGGGCTTCTCTTGCAGCTAACTGAAATCATTGGCTCCACTTTTGAAGTCTTCCTTGATAGGACTGTGCTATTGTATCTGCCTGTAGGCCACAGTTGTGCATTAATATTGCGCCGTTTGAAGCACTTTCGGTTTTGTTAGACAGGGTTGTAGCAAGGGGAGATAGAATGACCTTGAGTGCTGCAAATTGTCTGAATTTTTAAGGAATCGTTTAAAGAGGATCTGAACAGAGTCCAAACCTAATGACACAGTTTCAAAGGACTTATGGTTTTAAATTCATATTTCAAACAACCACACTTTCAAGCTACAGTTAACCCCCACTGTCCACTGTGTTACTTAACTAATTGAAAAGATGCAATTTGTCCTTAGTGTAAGAATATGATAATTGACAAAGTGTTGAATGTCAAGGCGCACGGTGAGATCAGTGGGCATGGATTTAGACGAGTGTCTGAAAACATGTTTTTCACCATCTAACGGCTCACATTTCCACAGCAGCGGATCAGACATCCTGTTTCCAATATTTCTCACCTGTGGGACCGGCTCTCTATTGTTTTAGTGCTTGCGTAGCAGAGGAACCCTATACTATGCATCTCTGCTCCTAAGTGTAGAGTTCTAAGAGACAGGAAGTTGAAGAGGTACCTCTGCAGTTCCTCTTTGCTCTTCCATACCCCCTACCGTCTGGACTCGAGGAGTTCAGGGAGTGTAAGATATGAGCTATCCTGGTCAGCAAGTGGCTTCAGATCCGCTGGCCATGCTGAACTTTAACACACAACAGAACATCCTTAATGAATTAAAAAAAAACACCCTAATTGGATCAGTGTGAAAACCCAAGCCGCTTTCTCTCAAACTCCGGGCCAGATGGTACGCATACTCAGTTGCAATGTTGGCCAAGCATGGGCCCTGAGTTTAGGAGTGTGAAATTGAGTTAGCGCCGATATTAAGCAAAGGTGCTTCCTCTTTAAGGTTTGTGACCTGTTCATGTAGAGTTCACCTCACTGATTCAGGGCCCCAGATTTAATTAGCTTCCCAAGGCTAACTTTCCTGAACATTTGTACACTGAGTTTCAGAGATTTCGCCAATGTTATACTTAAACGAGAATGATTTGGTATATCAAGATTTGGATAACTTTTGGCCAGCATGGTCTGGAAATTATCTCAGCCAAATTTGGTAAAGGTGAAACTTAAAGGTGGACTTAAAATAGATTAAAGTCAAAATGGTGGACCGGCAATATGGCAGAAAAAAATAGTACAAAAGCAGTCACTGGTGTGGTACCCTTTCAAAAAGTACTAATAGGTGCACTTTTGATACTAATATGTATCTTTACGGTACCAGTATGAGCCCATTAGGGGTAAATAAGGTACCAACCCTGTTTAAAAATACATCATATGCTGGTTAGGTATGTTTTGGAGCATGGAAGTTGGTTTGAGCTGGTTTATGCTGGTCCTTATCTGGTCACGAGCTGGTTTAAGCTGGTCCTGAGCTGGTAATAAGCTGGTTCTGACCAGGAGCTAGTTGCTTAGGACCAGCACATGCCCAGCTTAAACCAGCTCATGACCAGCTAAGGACCAGCTTAAACCAGCTCAAACCATGCTTCAAAACATACCTAACCAGCATATGATGGTTTTTCAAAATGGAAGGTATACCTTTTGAAAAGGTAATGCCCCAGTGACAGCTCTTGTACTATTTTTTTTTTTTTTTTTTTCTGAGAGTGCATGGTGACTGTATTGCAAATAACTGAAAGAATCCAAAGACCTTTCAAGAGTAGGACTCTTCCCACAGTATCTGTGGGAACTTTTCTGCAAGACACAAAATACATAGCAATAAGTACATATCACTGCAGTTTCCAACAGAAATGAACACTAGAGGAGGTAAAACATCAAGCACTTGTAATAGTTTTTATTTATAGCAGTTATGATTACAGCTCCATACTGTATGTTTCAATTTCCGGAAAAGAACAAGCTTGCTCAGTTACTCAGCTGGCAAGGAATTGGACTTAGGATGCAGAATCTTTGGGTACAAATCCCATGGAAAACAAAAAAAAACAGTCTTTTAGCACCACTCAGTGGACATTTCACATCGAATATGTCACAAAATGTACATGGCGGTTCGTATTTCGCGTCTTGCAAAAAAGTTCCCACAGGTAAATTTTTGTCATGAGATCAGGTTGGCATTTTCTTTGAATACCAAAAAAACTGTCTTTTAGCACCACTCAGTGGACATTTCACATCGAATATGTCACAAAATGTACATGGTGGTTCGTATTTCGCGTCTTGCAAAAAAATTCCCACAGGTAAATTTTTGTCATGAGATCAGGTTGGCATTTTCTTTGAATACCAATGTGAAAAACAGGGACGAATAGAGCTTTAGGTATGCAGTCAGCAAAAAAATTTGAATGAAAATTGAGAAAAAGTCATGAGAGTATTGTACTTGATTAGTATTTACATGAAAAGTATATCAAAATGACGAAATGGTGGCTGAGTAGTTGCACTGTTGCTTTAAATCGGTTCGAGTTTTGGCTATGCCAGGAAGCCTTTTCCGTTCTTTAGCGTGTGTTTCCTTTTTGCTTCTTACAATTCACACATTCAGTATAGGTAAATTGAAGACACTAAACTAGACACTATTCCTGATCCTGGAGTGCCAACATCCTGCAGAGTTTAGTTCCAACCAGTTCCAACACAGTGTGAAGACCTTGTTTAGCTGGCGCAGATGTTTTTAATTAGGGTAGGACCTCAACTCTGCAGGATAGTGGACCTACAGGAACAGGTGTGGACACCCTTGCACTAAACTGTCTGTAGGTGAACGTGTGTCTGTGTGTGGTCCAGGATGCTGGGATGGGCTTCAGCATCCCCAGGACCCTACGGAGAACAAGCTTTTTTGGAGAATGGAGGCATGATTAGCTAATCTCCCAGTTCAATATCCAGTAAAATCTTGAACAAGGGCATTCAAGACTATTCAGTCTCAAAGCTCAAGTTCACGTGACAGATGAAGGGGTAAGCATTGCAAGGAATCTCCAAACACTGAGCAGCTCACATAGTATGGTATACTGTTGCAGTGGTGCTATGTGATGTCTCATGCATTGCATGTTCTCTCCTAATCGGTCTGAGGGTTTAGCAAAACCCTCCAAGCTCTGCTTCCATCATTTGTGGAACATCAAGGGTACAAATGTTCGACAAGTTAAGCCAGAGTGACTACAAAAGGCACAAGTGTACAGAAGGCTGTGTGATCACAGTCATTGTCTTAAATGGAAAACATGAATGGTTTACTGGCTGCTGGCACTGAGACGTATGACCACATAGGCAGCAAATGAGGAGCAGAGAGCTGGGAGGGAAGCCATGGCAGCACAGATCTCAGAGTTCCTTTGAAGGCTGCAAGACACTGCTCTTCCCATCCCTATTTCTGCTTAGTCCACATTCTGGGTCTGCTCAAGATACCTAGGCCCAGAACAGCCATTTTAGCAGTGCTTGTAAAGTTGTTTGTTCATACTTGAACAAACACACAACCCTAAGTTGCTGTTGTTGTTTTTAGCCCTATTTTATAGGATAAAGGAGGTGTAAAGGGTAAGTAGAATCAGATCTAGGTAAACCTGATCTTGGACATGCTCAAACCAACGTCAACAGCCCATGTAGATTTTGAACTTTCACCGTATACTGTCCCACAGCTTGCACTGTATGGCTTGTTGAGTTACAATTATTTTCAAAATTAGCTTTCTCTTGGCAGATGATAAATTGGAAAGAGAAGCTCATATCCAGGACTGAAAAAAATCCTGCTGTAAATACATTCAACCTTTTACAGAATTGTCCACTTTTAACACAAAATATGAAATTGATGTAGACATAAACTAATATATGCACTTCTTTAAAGTGTGACAAAACTTTTAATTTGAAATTATTACAAAGTGTACTTAAAGGGCTAGTCCACCCAAAAAATTTTTTTAAAAAATCATCATCCTAAAATTTTCCAAAACTGTACTTTTTTTATTTTATTTTCTTGAACACCAAAAAAGATATTTTGAAGAATGTGCCAAACAGTTCATGGTCCCCATTGCTTTCAATTTTTTGCATGCTATAGAAGTCAATAGGGACCAGCAACTGTACTGTTCTTTTTTTGTGTGAACTATCCATTTAAGTGTGTTAAACATAGTAATGACAGATTTGAAGTACATTATAAGTGCACATTTAACACAATTAAACACTGCTTTTTCACAAGGGCATACATATAAATGAATAAATGGATATGAGTCATGGTATACATATGGGCCAATTTGACCCCTTTATGCATTCTGCAGATCAAATTCTTAAAAACAGATCTTTTTATTAATATCTAAAATCATTTTTGTTCATATTGGTGTGATTTTCTTTAGAAAAGTGTTTTAACAGCAGAGGTTTTCTCTCTGCAAGGTTGCTTTGCACATGAACTGCTTGCTTGATTGGCCAGGATTGGTCCCTAACAGACTGATCCCTAACAGTCCTATGAGATAATGAGATCAAATATCAAGCAAGGCATTTTATTTGGTCAAAGCCTTAAAATCAGGCAGGGTTTCTCCTTCATTGCCATGCATCCTGTGATCACTTCCTTCCTCTGTCTTCCCTCTCTTCCATCTATTCATGTCAGGCATCTTCCCTGCTATCAATGTCAAAGCCAAATTACACTCGAACTGTGAGGACAGGTCAGACTAATCCAATCTCATCCGTCAGAAGAAATGATGGGTGAAGAGGATCCGAGGGAGAGACATCCAGCACAGGGGGAAGACTTAAATGGGAATGACGACTCACTCCTTTGAATTAGGGAAGCAGCAAGAGCTTTATTTAAACAGGCCCTCTTCACAGGCAGGAATATGAGGGTGTCCCTGACTAGAGCGGGCGAACTGATCAGTTGATGGCATACACCTCGACTGGAACATCACCAGCAACTTCTTTCTAATTTAAAACACAGACCGTTTTAAAGGAAGAGCGCACCCATAAATGAAAACCCTATGCTTACTACAAAATAAAAGTTCAATCTGTCTGATGCTCAAAGGGTTACTCCACCCCAAAATGAAAATTTTGTCATTAATTACTCACCCTCATGTCGTTCCAAATGCGTAAGACCTCCATTCATCTTCGGAACACAAATGACGATATTTTTGATGCACTCTGAGAGCTCTCTGACCCTCCCATAGACAGCAATGGAATTAACACTATCAACGTCCAGAAACGTAGCAAACAGCGTAATGCAGTTCTGTGTCAGCTGCACCACACGGATACGTTTTCTACATCGCTTACGCTTTGATTTGAAAGAAAACAGCGTATCTGTGTGGTGCGGCTGACACAGAACAGCATACGCTGTTTGTGTTCAGTGGATACTCTCCAAAATGGTGCTACGGTGACGTGGAGGAGACGAATTGTTGAATAAAGTCGTTATTTTTGTTTTCTTTGCGTACAGAAAGTATTCTCATAGCTTCGTAAAATTACGGTTGAACCCCTGATGTCACATGGATTATTTTACCGATCTCCTTGCTACGTTTCTGGACGTTGATCGTGTTAATTACATTGTTGTCTATGGGAGGGTCAGACAGCTCTCAGAATGCATCAAAAATATCGTAATTTGTGTTCCGAAGATGGAACAACATGAGGGTGAGTAATTAATGACAAAATTTTCATTTTGGGGTGGAGTAACCCTTTAATGGAAAAGTTCACCCATAAGTGACAAATTCTGCCACCAAACTTTCCTAGTTTTGAGGCCCATTTACACGAACTAAGTACGATACCTATGACACTAACTAGTTTTGATAATCATTGTAATTTAGTGAGAACAAGAAAGTCCGTACCACAACTATAATTATAATTACACAGAGAAACAATATTTTTGAAATCAATTCCAGATGTTGTTTTCATTTTGAAAAAAAAATTCTCATTTCGTTTTTGCTGACATATTGAGTTAAAGGTTTTTTTTTTGTTGTTTGTTTGTTTGTTTGTTTTTTAAATCACTCCATAAATCAAAATGTACTGTCAACACAATACTGTCAATATGTCAATATGAGTCAGGCAAATTTCATATTAACAACCACTCAGAATGTAAATAGGAACCTGCGAAACTGTAAAGTTTGGTGTATGTAAGTGCTACTGAAGTGGAGAAAAAACTCAGTTTGGTTAAATAGCCTTTAAGATAAATATTACAATTTAAATATACAGATGCAAATAAGCACTTAAATGTGTATTTTAGTTGTTTTCTTTCCACTAGTTTTCCAAAATTGACCATTGCCTGAAAAAAAAAAAGTTTTTCTCTGTAGTGTCTTGCCTTAATAGTTTTGTACATTGTATAAATGTTGGGTAATGTACATTAAAGAATTTAAATCCAAACAGACAACATGCATTTTACTGTTCATTGGCACATTTCTAACACTCAGACATTCTGGTGTTCCATACTCATATCAATCAAATCCCTGCACCCTTTCGTGATTATCTTTGACCAGCACCCCTGACCCGTCCTGCCGCCCATTTGGAGTCCAAGGGAGAGCGTCTGTGGAGAGGGTGCGTTGGCAGGCACCAGGCCTCACGGTGCACTTCCCGTCTCTTGGACACAGGATCAGGTGTCGCAGTTTTCACAGCACCTTCTGTTTCTGGTTAACATGAAATGAGCTCCATCAGAAGGAGTCTGAGCAAAACTGAGCAAAAATCAGGGCTGACAGGCAGGAATATTAGCCTGTGACGGCAGCCAATAATTGAGCGATCGGCTCTCTCTCTCTGGTAATAAGGAGAATATGTGCAGGGAATGTGGTTGTACTTTTCTCCCTCTCTCTCACTTTCCCTTGCTCTTCCTTCTTGGTTGCCCTCTCCTTCCCTCACTCCTCCAGCCTCCTCTTTTCTTCAATACCCGATATATCATTTCAACAGAAACGGAGGGATAGTCTTACTTCACTTCAAAGTTGTGCTCCAGGTGTCATCTCGGTAACCTCAAAGTAACATTATGCAGAGAGCTCTCTCGGGCCTATGTGAGAGAGCAAAACTTTTTTTAACTCCTGAAATGTTTGCTAAGATTTATGGGAGTGAAAGTATATGGTGCCGTGAGAGAGTGGACCATTACACTTCATTACTGTTTGTTTTTTCTTTCTCTCCCATGCAAAAATGATAATGGGAGGACCATGTACGCTCTTTTTCCTTCTTCTCTTGGGGTATCCCAGTCAATGTGCTTCTTAGATTTGTCTCAGATGGGTCTGGCAAAATGCTTTAATGGTTAACCCTTTCACATGTAAAAATAAAATGTCTTTCAGACATGCATTATATTGCCATGAATGGGTAACAAATTATCAAAGAAAGATCTGTGTGGGTTTGAATAGCATGTTTGGGGTCAAAGGTTATTTTGAGGTTGTTCCCTAAAATGACCACAGCACAAAAGGGGCTTCAGGCTTAAATGTGTAAAAGTACATTTTATTGATTATTACACCAATATACAGCTTAATTTTTTATCAAGTGGTACTTTTTGCTTAGCCATTTAGCTTTGTTTCCCTTTTATGGGATTTTGTGTGATTATTTTAATTTAAACAAAATCAATATTGCAGATTATTTGTTTTAAATGGTTGTAATAAAAGAATATAAATTATACAATGTAAATGTTCTAAATGGAAACTAAAATTTGTTAAAAGTTAAGTCAAAATGGGGTTTTCATTCCGTTTTGATACACTTCTAGTCTAAGTTCAAGTTTCTATATTTATACAAAGATACTGAAAATTGTCATTGCAATAGATATGTATTCATTTACAAATAACATTCATCAAAAGCACACTATTTTATTATTATTATTATTTAATATTTTTGTTTGTTTGTTTGTTTGTTTTTTACTTTATCAGTGTTAGCTAAATATGTGAATTCCACAAAAGCACCAAATATGAAATAATTTTTTTATTTATTGTTTTTTTTTTTGCTTTACTCATGCACCTGCATTGCATTTACTATGTACATTTTATATATACAATATGCATCTATCTATCTATCTATCTATCTATCTATCTATCTATCTATCTATCTATCTATCTATCTATCTATCATCAGTGTTAGCTAAGCATGTGAATTCCACAAAATCACTGAACATAGACTGATTTCCACTATTTATTTATTCATTCATTTATTTATTGTTTGTCTTTGTTTTTTTGTTTTGCCTTCCCCATCTGTATTGCAGTTACTAAGTACATTTTACATATACAGTATGCATACTATTTACTGTGCAAACTAACCACATTTTACCTGGTGCAAAGTATTTCAGATGCCCCATTTGTTACTTTCCCCCCTAAAGAACATTAAGAATATTAATGAAATGAGAAGATTCATATTTTAAACTGTAATGCAAAATGAGAGTTAGTTTCTCCCTGAGAGAGTTAATAATGTGAAGAAGCATCAAGGAAAAGGAGGTGAATGAGAGCGAGGCCTTGCAGATCCATATGTCTCCAGCCGTTACACTTAGGAGTATATTTAGGAAGAAAAGCCAGCAAAATAACCAGAATAAATCTAACACTCAACATATATCAGCCATATTCATGTTTGAAACCAAGGGTTTGGGTGCATGTGTAAATGACCATAAGGTTTGATTTTTCGTGTATGTATGCATATGTTTTAAACAGTTGAAGGTTATATGGTGAGCAAGAGGGGATACAGCTGTATCAGAGCGTCACTTACAAACTGTGTCTCTTTCAGGCAGACAGAGACGGGTTTCTCTTCTAGACCCTTTGAGGTATGGTTTCAGGTTTCACATAGTTTTTGGGACAAGGTCCAACCCCAAGCAGAATTCTTAATACAATAATTGGTAGAAGACTTGTTCTTATTAATACTTCTCAGACTGCAGCCTGTTTCGGATTTCTTTCTTTTTTTTTCCTCCTCCACCTTCCTTTTTCCCTAACCAGAATCAGTTTTGTGCGTTGCCGCTCGGAGGGCTGTGGGACAGGGCCCTGACCCCGGGCGTGCTGCTCTAATGATGAGAGGATGAAAGCGCTGAAGTTGGTTCCCAGGCTGGCCCCGTGAGGGGGTGCACTGCTGTGAAATGGGCAGATAATGGAGACCAGGTGTGTTTAGGGGATCCAAAGAGGAGAGAGATTCTCTCCTTCTTTCCTGAATGAGAGGTACATTCCTGCTCAGAGTCCAAACTCTGCCCTTTAGTATCCCTAATATTTAGATTTTTTATATATATAATTTATTTCAAGTAAAGATCATATTTTAGTTTTGGTTAACAATAATAACCCTGGTACACACTGGAAGGTTGTGGGAGTAATTGCAAGATTTCAGTATTCTTTTGCAGGCAAATTAATGCATTAATTTATTATTGCTCATTATTATTGCCTAACATAGTGCTATTTAAAATTAAATTGACTGTAGATGCTGTTGTCACATATTTTTACTTAACAATTCTGATAGTTAGTTTATTTCCTATGAAATCTTACTTAACAGTGTTGAATGTATGAGCAAATGATCATAAAGCACAAAAAAGATCAGTGTTAATTAAATCCCTTTGTGTTGTCACTTCAGAAAATTGATATCCTGGCCGACTGGGGTAATATGTTAAAACTGCAATTAGTATCTAGTGAAGGTGGAAAGTCAAACCTGGGACATTTACATTGACTTATTCAGATTTTAATTAAATACAGTTTTCCTTAGAAATAAGGGAGCAAATTCAGAAAGTTTTAATAATATACAAAAAAAAAAAAAAACACGTTTTCAGTGGAATATTTGGAGGACAATGGCATAACTATATCATATTTAAATGTTTTTCATTTAAATGTGTTTTTTTTATGTTCTAAGAATGTTAAAATATATTTTTTTACTGTTATGATTAGAATGTTATTTAAAGGTTGCAAAAAACATTTCTTAGAACTCTTATCAAGTACAAATAACATAAAGACATTCTGAAAATGTTGTTTTAAGAATGTTTTTTCTCAACATCATGAGATCATTCAGTAATAAGAAAAAAAGTACACTGCACACTGACAATACCACTACAATATATATTTAGTTATACACAATGCAACGTTTCAACCGCTTTTCATCAGTCTTCATCATACATTAGATTATTTAAACATTTATTTCTAATTTTCTAAGAATGTTAAAATGTCCAGTTTTCTTGTTGTGATTAGAATGTTATTTAAAGGTTACAAAATAGTTTCTTACAGCATTCTACTAACTTTATTTTTACCCAAAATATAATGTTATTAAAAAAAAAAATCTTTCTTAGAATATTGACCAAGTACAAATAACATTGTACGTTGACGTTCTGAGAATTATGAGATTGTTTATCAAGAATAAATAGCATCATAAAGACGTTTTGAGAATGCTGATCTCAGAGCGTTTTCTCTCAACTTTATGAGAGCTTATATCAAATATAATAAAATTATAAGAATGTTCTAACATTTATCTATCTTTTAAAAAACATTAGTGAGAATGTTCCCTGTTAACTGGGTCATGCCAGCATTCAACAGCAGCATGTACAGTAGACAGTCCTGAATCTTTATGTGGTTGAACACTGAAGGTATGAATATTATAACCTTGAACCTAAGCTTATTGGTTCTTCTGTGAATTCCTGCACAAACACCCTTTTATCTGCAAACTTCCCAGCGATTAAACCGGACCAGAGCAGTGATCCTGTGATAGAATGACTCGCTTTGATGCTGATAAGTGTTTTGCTGCATAGATGAGCCTTTGTGTTATCTTTCATCCAGAACACCTTCATTTGTTGAGCGTTTACCCCTGATGCTTGCTGTTAATCTCGAGCAGCTGAAGTTTTAAAGGAAAGGTCAGGAGGATCAGGCCGCAAAAGTGTTTCTAATCAGAGCAGACAGTCTCACAAAGCTCCCCCGTAATTACAATCTAATTAGCAGGCACCAGATGAAATCCAGCATGCCATTTCACATCAATAATTTAACTCCTTCCTAGACGGCCTTTAAAGAACAAGTCTGAGGAATGGATATTGCAGCTGGCGTTAAAATACAGAACGTCTCACTCTTTCTCCTCACCGCAGGTCACAGAGTGTGTCAAACGCAGGCGGTTAGGGCTGCTTATGAGGGCCTTTACACTAGGGGCCCAATCTAGACCCTCAACATCACAGCACTTCTCGAAACCGCTCGTCCTTCAAAGGGAATGTGATATCATTATAAAGCTGGATATTGTTTCACTCAGATTTTCCCGTTACGATCTTGCTCGTGTTAAGCAGAAATTCCGATGTTTCTGGGAGCAGGGCGCGCGTTTGAATGCGTGTGATGAGGAGGGACAGGAAGTTGATGGATGCTAAGGCAATCATTTTTGAGGAATATTGAAAAGAGGAAGATTTCCATTTGATTTACTCGCTCTGGCTATTGAAATGTCTGTCACTTTCAACTGTTTATCTTGTGAGGGGAAAAAAAAATGCAATTCCATTTTTGGCATGTTGGCTTTTCTGGCATATTAATCAAATATTGACATTTTGTTTACTATAGAAGTCCAGGAAGAGAGGAAATAAAAAAAAACAAGCATGGAGGTGTTGTATACCACAGAGCCGTGTGACGAGAAGGTGGCTTCTTGCACTATATGTCCAACCTATTTATAATTACAGACTTTGTCTATTGTGAAGAATCACTTTGACATACAATCGTGTGCAGCTATCTGAAGTTATTCTTGTAAAAAGCTCTTTTGGCAGAAGCAGGCGTGCTGAGTGTCTGAACAGAAGGAAATAGGATTTCAAAGACAGATCCCTATTACTTTGTGAATTAGGAAATGCACGCTGTACTGTTAGTCAATTGCAATGCGTTGATCACATTTTTGTGTCCTTTCCTCTCAGGCTGTGAAGTCACCTGACAAACCCTGATAGAATAAGTATTGACTTGCACAGGAGGGATCAGTATACTCAAGTTTGTAACTGACATTGTGTGTGTGCTCATCTTTTTTTATCGTCACAGTTGTCTCACAAAACCCTTTAAGCAATTTTTTTTTGGTTGTTGTTGTTGTTGTTTTTTTGTTTTTTTTTTAGCAGCAAATTATCTGCAGGTTAACCACAAATAAACAGGTTTTAGTAGATGTACATGTAATAAAATATGGTATGTGTGAGTAAATATATTTGAACGTACCATATATTCACATTTATATGAGAACATATGTGTGTATATATATATATATATATATATATATATATATATATATATATATATTATAATAATGTATTATATATTATATGTATAAAAAGCATGTTGTCATATATAAAGCATGTAAATAAAGCACAATGTCAACCTTTCTGCTCCAGGTAAGTCACTGTACATTTCAGGTGACACATTCACAAGAGCTGCTAAAATAACACATTTTGCAAGCAACATACACATTTCATTCAAATATTGAAATAAAATCCAATAAAAAGTTTATTACACTTCCAAAAGGGTGTTTTCACAATGAAGAACTATTTTTGGTTCCACAACGAACCTTTCAGTGAACATTCCCTAAAATATCTTTCCTTCTTCTTTTTCTTCTTCTTCTTCTTCTTCTTTTTCCTTAGTGTGAAGGACATTTTAATAATTGAATGAACCTTTTTCCAATATAAAGAACCTTTTGTGCAGTGGAAAGGTTCAATGGATGTTAAATGTTCCTCATGGAACCATTAATGCCCATAAAGGACCTTAATTTTTAAAAGTGTATTGCTACTATTTTTGATTTAGTGCCCCAAACATAACTCTCAATATTTTCAAAGAGTCAAATCCATGATTGTCACTTGCCAATGGTGTGTGTGTGTTGTGCATAAGGTCAACATACATAAAGGCAATATGCATACGCATATCATCACAAGTACCTTGTGTTACATATGCTTGAAATCAGTGGCTTAAATTACCAAAGATAATTTCCGAATCCTTTTCCACCTTGTTGTGCCTTCAAGGAATTTCTGAAATCATTATTTTTAAGAATTCTATGGGATTTAGATACACATTTTCCTATTAAACATCAATCAAACTAAATATTATTTTGAAACGAGCAGCAGAAAGAAGGCACATTTGACCTGAGGAAACACATATTAAAAAGTTTTCTCTCCAATGAAAGATAGACGCTGCACAAAACTAATCTTGTTCCCTGCTTATCTGATGATAATCACTTAACGAGGAAATTGCCTAATATTAGAATCTGGGAGACTGTAAATGTGTAAGTGTCTGGTGAACACAGACGTGTTGGATTTGTATGAGGTGTTGGAGAGCAGTGATATTGTTTCCTGTCTGAATGAAAGGATTACAGTGTGTGTACGTTAGTTTCATTATGTGGAGATAAAAGCTTTTGATGCTTCACACTGATGTTTTCATCACTTGTGCTGCCACCAGTACAGCCTTCGCTTTCAATCATACTATTCTGGTCACTGACTATATCTGAGCATTTTTTTTTTTTTTTTCTGTAAAATACACACACATGCTTTGTGATTTATACTGATATACAAAGCAATCAAGCTTAAGGTTAAATGACAAAAATTCATCTCTTTTTCACGTAAAGCTCAATAAACACCATTTGTGGCATAATAACGCATAATTGCACTTAAAGTAAATTGGGTAAGGCAATAAAATAGGTAATACAAAATACATGTTACGAAATATATTTTAATGTTTAGCCACAAGACTTAAGGGCTCTTCACACCAAGGACGATAATTATAACCAGTGTTGAGGAAACTTACTTTGAAAAGTAATGCATTACAACATTGTGTTACTCAATAAAGAAGTAACATTGTGTTACTTAGTTACTTTTATGAAAAGTAATCCATTATGTTACTTTTGCGTTACCTTTGTCACCTGGGCTTGCTTATTTGTTTTTTAATAACAAAAAACAAAAGGTATATTTTTGGCAACTGTTAAGGCCCTTTCACACAAAAAGTGAAATTAATAAGCCTCAGACTATAGAAAATACTCCCAAGTGCACCTCACGCCCAATTTCTCTCGAAATGGTGACAGGAGAGGTGTCAGTGAATAAACAAGAAAACAAAGTAACTTCCTTTATTTTTATGAAAAAGTACAGTAACTCGGATATTATGTTGTAAATTTAAAAGTAATACGTTACTTGAAAAAAAGTACTCTGAAAGTAACTTATGTTACCTGTAATCAGTATTGGGCTCATTACTCAAAAAACGTAATTTATTACTCATGTTATTCACACTACTAGTTACTCCTTTCAAAAGTTATATTATTACGTTACTTATTACTTTCGGGCAACAGTAATTAGTTACACTACTATTTACATTACTTTTCTTTCACACTCCACAGAAGTTGTAATTGCATATCTTCCCCACAAAATTATTTTAAAATGTCTCATCATGTGACCAAAATCCACATTAGATCACAGTCAGAAGGACAAACGCTCAATGGTGATTGATAGTGATGTTTAAGTAAAAATGTATTATTATTAATTGTATTATTCTCATTAATTGTGTAGCTTGAAGCTAATTTTAGATATAATTTCTCTGTTACATATATTATATTTCATGATGTATTTTATCAAAAGATTTTTAATTACAGTGATACAATTTATATCATAATCAGAGGGATATGGGTGGGCAAGCCATGTAATGCCAGAATAAATTAATGCCACAACTTACACATCGGTGTTCAGATAATCTTTCCTCCTGACAAAATCAGTGTAATGGCAATATTTCCATCCGCTGAATGTCATGAAAAGTAAGTCATGAAAATAATGAAAATAAATCTAGGAATTATTGGATTGTTAGATTTCAAATCAGTAGGGGTTGAGATATCAAAAGAAAGTAAGTAACAAGCTGTTTTATGGATGGTAACTGTAATGTTATTACTGAAATCTTATTAGTAATTAGTTACACTACTAGTTACTGCAAAAAGTAATATTACTACTACTAACTAGTTACTGCCCAACACCGCTTGTAATGCGTTACCCCCAACACTGATGATAACTAGGACTATAACTATCAATTTTTATTAATCATTCTAATTATATGAGAACATGGAAGTTTATGAATAATGTCTAGCAACAAAAAAATAGATATAAAAAAGCCAAAAACCATTTGCTATGTCTTTACCCATGACAGTAGGACACCAGGACAGAACAGTAGTCTCACCGCAAAATGATGTTTTTGACAATTTTGCAGCTCAAATAATGCACAAAACAATAAATTTAAGTGCATTAAAAAAATGGAAATAGATTTTTTTTCTATAAAAACTAAGTGACTCTTTGGTAATAAGCATTGTGCCCTATGTTATTAATTAAGCTTATATTGTATTGACCGCGGAACGTTCATTTATGGTGGTCAAGCGGGGTTTTAGCTAGTTTGTTGATTGTCTACCAACTGTAAACCAGCTTGAACAAGATGGTCTACAACAGTGTTTCCCAAACAATTTTTTTTCTGCCAGGGCACAGTTTTGATAAGTAAAAAATTCCACGGCACACCACTAAGCAATCAATCAATCAATCAATCAATCAATAAAATAAAATAAAATAAAATAAAATAAAACAAAATAAAATAAAAGATAGAAAGGGGGGAAAGTGTCCCCCCCCCCCGATCATATATTGGCTTTATATATGATCAGACACTAACTTAACATTTTCTGAAAATCATTCGTCATTAGAAAGTCCGCATCTGAGTAATAAATATGAGCAGTAAATTAATCATTTTCCTCAATTTACAGGTTATAAGGTTTATTGTAGCTACATAAGAGCACATTTTTCCTTGTTGTTTAATATATTTGGCCAAAATCTCATGACAAAAGATGAACCACTATGCAGAGGAGGATATTTAAAACGTACAGAAGTATGCAACTAGACGGCACATGCTAAGACTAAGCTTCTCCGCTCTTCAAACGCACAAAAATACTAGCCTTTATAGACAGTGTTTCTTGAGTAAAGAAAATGCTGTACTTATTCAAACATCAGTTCTTTATTTACACTTGCATTGCGAAGAAGTAGACGTCGGTCTTCAAACTGCGCGTCGCGGCGCTTCATTCTGAATGGAGGCGAGGTGGAGTTATGAGGTTTGACTGAAATTTCAGGATCCAGTGGCATTATGAGGTTTAGTCACAAGCTCTTTCGAATGCGTTTCATTGGTTAAATATTTGTAAAACCCACAAACAGACATAACGATGACCAGTAGCACTGATTTAAAATAATAATAACGAAATATAATAGAGATAGGAAGTTTTTGATAATTTTCCACAGCACACCCGACAAACTGTCACCGTCACGGCACAGTGGTTGGGAAACACTGGTCTACAAAAGGATATTTACTAAAACCCATAATCACCTTAAGCTGGTTTCAGCTGGATTTTTTACAGCAACAATCAGAAATATTTAAAAATATATAAACATGAAGGGTAATCAGTTTTCTGTAACAGATACTGAGCAATCCATCCCATTTTTCCTTCGATTTATTAATTTTTGACCAAACGTCCCCGCTTGACTACTGTAACAAGGTATGATGTATTGAGCCTTTGCAGTTGCCATGGAGACCATAGTCCCCTGTTACTTGTCACTAGAACACAAACACGCACCGGCATCTAATGTCATTCCATTCCACATGTGGGAGAGTAGTGAGGAAAAGACAGAGCATCCGTCTATGTATCTACACACACACACACACATACGCATATTATTCTGTGTGCAAAAATTGTGTTTTATTTTTGTGAGATTCATCAGCGTGTTCCATTCCCATGTGTAAGTGGGCAGGGGAGAGAGAGGAGGCCTTCAGGGGAGGGGAGACACCTCATCTGCTGCCTCCACCCAAGCCTTCAGAGATTGAAGGTGGATCTGTAGATTACAAAATGGAGTCAGCATGTCTCAGAATAATTGCTTTTTCCAGAGAGACCTCTGTCATCTCTCTCTCATCCTTCAAAGCCGCTAGTCTGCCGGTGCCTTGCAAGAACCATTGAGGAATCCAGTGAAAAATACAGAGATAAAATATTCATCCTATATAGCGGCGCTTCATGAAGTATACGTTTAATTTGCTGCTGGTTATAAATCGAGAACTTAAATTTCTCATTGACTTTCATAGCACAAATATTAGGGGACAGATCGATAAATAGTCCAATATGTCTACCCTTACAGAAATTTACCATTGTAACTATACTTTTCACCCAAATAGATGGCATGGCTATTGTTACTGTTGTCATAATAATAATACTAATAATAATAATAATAATAATAATAATAATTATTATTATTAGTAGTAGTAGTAGTAGTAGTAGTAGTAGTAGTAGTAGTAGTAGTAGTAGTATGTAATAAAGAATCTGAAGATCAATAATTTGAATTATGGTTATTGCTACTGTAGTTATAACAATAACAACAACAACAACAATAATAGTAACAATAATAATGATAATAATAATAATAATAATAATAATAATAATAATAATAATAATAATAATAATGATTAGAAATAGATAAATTAGTTTAATTAATTACTATGGTTATTTTTACTGTCATAATAATAATAATAATAATAATAATAATAATAATAATAACTATTTATTATTATTATTAATATTAGTATTACTGTGTTGTTGTTATCGTTGTTGTTGTTGTTGTTATTATTTTTATTACTACAGTAGCAATAATTAAAATAATTGATCTTCAGATTCTTTATTATTTAATAATAATAATAACAATAATTATTATTATTACTATTATGAATCTGAAGATCAGTTGTTTTAATTATTAATTACTATTGTTATTGTTACTGTCATACGAATAAGAATAAGATTTAAAGATATAAAAAAAAAAAAACTATGAGTGCCTATGAGATAAAAACATGACAAAATTCAAATTTTGTACAGAAAACTGTCAATGAGATGATGAATAGCTTTCTCCAGATATTATAGATGGTCAGATGGTAGTAAATTCATTATTAAGGAATTTACTTACGGGGCAAGGGAAATGTGTAATTGCATACATACAGTATTCTAATTGCATTATTATTATTTTTTATTATTAATTGCACTATTGTAAGTGCACACGCTGAAACTGTCCCTAATTTAAACAATAGAAATGAGATTTTATCACTTTGGCAGAAAATACTAGTCATATACCAAACTTGTATGAGATTCGAAATGAAGTAGTCCTCATTCAGAAGTGTTTTATTCTAGTGCTTTATAATTTGCAAGCTGCTGGCTGTCCTCTTGAGCTTCACTCTGGTGTCTTTATTGCTGAATATTGCTCTCATTTAAATGGAGATACGGTTGAACAAGCAAACAGATTAACAGCAATCAGAATGCTTCACACCGCAGTGACTCATACACAGCAGAACATGATCTAACTGTCACTGTGACCTAGACACAATGTGAGTGAATGAGATTGTTTCACATAGTTTATTATATCACGCCTAGCTCCGGTCTTGTATTCCAACTGGTCATTACAGAAGTCTAGCTGTGCTAAAATTCACTATATCGTAACAGCTGTGACATGAAACACGTTCACCATATCACTGCACAGCACACACAGAGGCTAACAAATAACCTTAATATTTTTATTATGTAACTATTTATGCAAGCAAAAAGTTACAGGCTGTGCTGTATTGTGAATATCAAGGAGTCAAGGTTTAGCTGGTTAGTATGGTCTAGTTAGCCCCTGCTGGTGGATGCTGTAACTACAACATCTGGGCCTAAAAAGTGACTTTGTTCATTGACAACCTGTCAAAAGTAAGGATAAAGTTGAAAGAAATCTCTTATGCTCACCAAGGCTGCATTTGTTTTATGGAAAATACACTAAAAACTGTAATATTATGAAATATTATTACAGTTGAAAACAACATTTTTCAATTTGAATACAATTTAAAATGGAATTTATTCCTGTGATTCAAAGCTGAATTTTCAGCATCATTACTCCAGTCGTCAGGATCACATGATCCCTCAGAAATGTTTAAAACAGTTTTTGAAGCTTAATATTTTTGTGGGAACTGTGATGCACAACAAAAAAAAAAAAAATAATAATAATGCTTTTATTCAAGGACACATTAAATTGATCAAAATGACAATAAATACATTTACAATGTCACAAACGTTTTCTATGTAAAATAAATGCTGTTCTTCTGAACTTTCTATTCATTAAAGAATAATAGGGCGAAAAGTATCACAGTTGCCACAAAAATAGTAAGCAGAAAAACTGTTTTAACGTTGATTTTAATGATAAGAAGATCCATTTTTAATAATTGAGCACCATATCTGCATATTAGAATGATTTCTGAAGGATCTTGTGAAACTGAAACCTGGAATAATGGCTGCTGAAAATTCAGCTTTGCATCAAAATAATAAATTACATATATTCATATTAAAATATATTCATATAAAAAATGCTCTTTTAAATTGTAATAATATTTCACAATATTACAGTTTTTACTATATTTATGATCAAATAAATGCAGCCCTGCTGAGCATAAGAGACTTTCAAAAACTTTAAAAAAATAAATAAATAAATAAAAATTTAATTACTCCAAACTTTTGACCAGAAGTGTAGATTTGTATTTTTATTTTTTGGAAGTTTTTTTTTTGAAGCATCTTCAAGCATGAAATGGATTTATATTTTTTCTTGTCTGCTGTCTTTTATGTCATCATTTTGAAACTTTTTTATATATTTTTTTTTTGTCTTTTTTTATATGGTCATACATAGATTTTATTTCCAAAAACTGTATTTTACTGTAAAAGTATATGTCATTGTAATTAGAATTTTTCACCATAGATAGTTTGGAAACTATATAGAGTAAGAACGTTTGTAGTCATGACTATATTCACATTATAGCACAACTCACATACCTTATTGCTTGTTTAAATCACTGGTGAGAAAAAGCCACATTCTCATACTGAAAGTCTGCACTCTACGGGATGAATTAGGGGAGAAATTAAGTTGAATTATGGGCAGTCAAGATGGTGTTGAAATGGCTGTAAAAACAGAAGTGCTGGGGGAGTGATCACAGACGAGTGATGAAACTCACAACATAGAAGACAGAATGCGATACTGCTCAGGAAACAGTACGCACACATTCTGGCTTTCTGCCTTATTCTGTCATCAAGTTTTTGTATTGATAAACTAGTTTTCTTCCCTCAGTGTGTATGCATCTTACCTTGATATAATATTCAGATATATTTTTTAAAATCAATAACGTTGGCTAATAACAATGGATAAAACTACAAGCTAAAAATGACTTTATGCTGTACTTTATACAGTTTTTCCCCCCAGTTTTAACCAAATTGTCCTAAAAGTGTGAAAAAGGGTGAAAACATTAAATCAAGATATAAAAATAGTAAAGATTTGTGAATATTAAAAAAAGAAACAAAAAACTGGCTCAAGCTGTTGCCCTGAGAGCACTTCAGTTTGTAAAAGCCAACCAATCTCTATCTCATCCTGAACTGTTTCATCCAAGTATTTTTGTTACATTTTTCCCCTTTTCCTTTTTTTCAGCTCTTAAGAGAACAAAGTTTGACTGTTTCTTTCTAAAACTAGCACAATGCCAAACAAAGGCTATTTCTCCCCCCTTACACCCCTCCCAAACACACGTCTGCCTGTGAGCGAGACAGGGTTTTTCTCACCTGCAAGTAATAAAGGGTCCAGCACAGAGAGAGAAAATAAGTGAGGATTAATGTTCAATGCGAGCAGATTATTTTCCAAGAGAAGACAGGAAGGAATGCAGCGCACCGACAACAGAGCCAGAGAAGCAAACATACAAGAGATCTGCAATGCATGTCGACAGAAATAGGTGAATAAAAAAAAAATGATTCACAAGGTCGTGATTATTACCATGTCTGGATCAGCAATAATAGCAGAAGACTACAAAGTATGAGAAATCAGGGAATAAATATGTAAAACTGGTAAAAATTAATGAGGTATGATTGTGTTAAATGTCTTTGAATTTCAGTTCAGTAAAATACACTTCCTGCCATTCCTATTCCACATCCTGTGGGTGTGTCCAGTTCAATTACAGCCACTGAGCAACCATCATGGAATTACACATTATTGACTATCTGGTGATGACAGTCATATCAATGAGAATTTAAATGCTCTAATAGCTTGATTTCAGTTGGAATGCCACATCGAAATGTCAACATGACATGCTGTATATCTATACAGTGGCTACACGCTTGAGAGGAATGAGGAATGATCCTGGGCCAGACAGTTTGTCGACTCAAACCCTCCTACTTTCCCCTCTGGACTTTCTCTGTTTTCCTGTAAGCCGCTAAACTGAGATCCCATGTACTTGCAATGAAAAGTGACAGGAAATTGACTAAACCATTGGAAATCAATGGAAAGTAAATACACTTCTTAAGTACAAGTGAACATCTGAGAGCTACCTTCTGTCTTTTCTCTCCTTTTTCTCTCCATCTCCTCATTCTCAACCTTTCTCTCTCTCTCTCTCTCTCTCTTTCTTGCTGTATCTCCACATTTTCTCTATCTAGAGCTTTCAATCTCTGTCTGTGTCTCAGTGTGGGTCAATACCTGTGCAAAGGCATGAGAAACGTAGCTGATATGGATGGTTGGAGCCTGAAATGCTGTTTGTTTGTGTGTGTGTTTGTGGGAACAGAAGCCTCACCAATGCCAAAACACTCAATAAAAACAAAATGTCCAAGTAAAAATGTACAAGTTTATGTTGCACATATTAAAACCACCACCTGACAGTCTCAACCTCAGAAAATCACACCAATACACACCACCCACAAACACAAAACCGCTAAGAGTTTTCCCAAAATGTCAAGCGATGTGATTAACTGGCCTTTCCAGGAGTTAAGGTGCTCTGTCCCAAATCTTGCCCTCAGCCCTTGTGGTCCTCTGCATAAAGTGTCTGGTAGTAGAACACCATGAAGTCCAGGCTCAGCAAAAGGGTGTATCGAGGGCACTTATAAAAGGCTTGTAAGCACCGTTCTAAATCATTTAGACACAAGAGACACCCTTGTGAACAAGCACAAGATACTTCAAGAAGGCCATTTAGTTGATAGTTGCATCCCTAGACCAGGGGTGTCCAATCCTGTTCCTGGAGGGCAGAGTTTAGCTCAAACCTGTCCTAAAGACCTTGATTATCTGGACACGGCTAAATAATCTTTAATTAAAATTGGAGCTATAGTGGCCCTCCAGGAGCAGGATTGGACACCCCTAGACTGTTCCTTTATGCACTTCCAAGAAATAATATCCCTTATTCAATATTTGTGCAGTTCATTCCATCACATCATAGATGTTCTAGAGTTTTGTTTGAGACTTAAAGCAAGCAAACAAGAGATCCTTGTGCACACCTGTGTATTCCACTTTGCTTTTAGGATTAGACCTATGTTTGATTTTGTATTTACCTGCCAAAAAAAGACAACTTAAAAGCAAACTTTGTATGATCACTCACTCTAACTGTCTTTTACGGTCTAAAGGCAAACTAGTTAAAGGCGGGTCATTGCTGAACATTTGACACCTCCAGTTTTGCAGTGTGTACCGCACCATCAGCATTAGTTGGACCCCGTCGGTGGCTTTTTGCACGATTAGGCAAGTTGAATTGGCGTCAGGCAGTCGGTGAGAGAGATCAGTCTTATTGGCTGTTCAGTTTAGCAAACCAGTGCACAAGAAGAAAAACTAAAGTGATGAAAGCAAGCAAATGACTGTCTTAATGATTGAGTTACAGAAGCACTCATTCAACTGATTCATTCAGGAATTAGGTAAAAATGGGTCACTGAATCACTCGACTGATTCGTTCAAAACCTCGGATGTTCAGTAAAAGTGCTCGGAGATGCTATGACTGAACTGAACTGTTGGCAAACGTGGTAATATTATAGAAAAATTGCTTATTATTGTATGTTATGAATATAAAAACAAACTCATACTAGGGCCGTTTTGCCAACATACTGTATCTTCAATTTTGGGTGTAGATGGGTGCAAGAGAAATCGATCAAAAGGATATTTGACATTAAAGCACTACGAATAGAGAGGCAAATGTCAGTGAATTTAAAGTTTGATGACAAAACATTTGATTAATCATTAATAATTATTTTAATTCAGTGTCAGACTTAAGCTAAGTTTGAAAACAAATAAAGACCCATGTTGTTAGCTTACATACCTTTCGTTTTTGAAGTAGTGACATCCTGGCTTTGTAAATTGTGAATACAGCAAATATCCTATTATAAATGTGGTCAGTTTCAAAGTGTTTATCTAACAATCTTGGGAGATTTGCTCTGTATTTGGCGTGCTGTATTTCTGTGCTTGTGCAGCGTCATCAACCCCACAGACTCAAATTACCAGTATGGCTGGTTCCGTGACTTGCGTTTTGTTTACCAATTTACGTCGGAATGATTTTTTTCCCTCTAAAAAAATTATACTTGTAGTTACAAATAATTACAGTTAATTTAAAGTCAAGTCATGTCTCAAGTCACTGATCTTAAGTCCAAGTCAAGTCATTGTTTTTTTTATTATTATTTAGTCAAGCAAGTCACAAGTCCTTAAATTTGCGACTCAAGTCAGACTCAAGTCAAGTCATTGAGTCCCTACCTCTGTATATGGACCAGACTTTATGCTGGTTTTGCCTAGTCAGTCAATAGGGTGTTTTTTGGGTCAGAAAGCCATAACTAAAGAACAAAAAAAAAAATAAAATAAAATGGAAAGACCCAATTTTAGGAAATGTACAAATAAGGAGAGCTCCAAAAATCAGAGGTTGCAAGACTTATCTTTCTCTTATGCCAGGTTCACACTGCACGATTTGAGCCTCGATTTTCATTCACAGACAGTTTTGTGGAAATCTATTGTTGAAAATGCAGTGTGAACCCCATATTTAAGACTGCAAAGAACCAAAACCAATCTGTAGCAGTCTTCAGAGCAACACTTGAACATGCTCATATGAAATCAAAATAATAAAGCTCATTCACACTTCTCCAAATGATGTTCCTCTAATTGATTCAATTCTCCTTCCAAATCCACTTACATGCTCCATGTTTGGCCAGTGAGGCCTAGGGAACTCTTTGATGATGTAACGCCCCATTCAGGTTAAAAGACTTTCCTCTTAATCCAGACCACCGCTGTCCCTCAAGAGCTCAAAGGGGGTGGGGCCCGATCAATAGCATTACATACAAACACACAATCTGTCTTTCTATGAGTTGTCTTGCACATGTTATTCTTCTCTGCATAGTCAAATAAATAAGAACCACAAAATGCAGTGAACTACAGCAGAACAGGAAGAAGTTCCAAAAGTTCCAAAAACATAAATGAGAAGACATCAGTGCATTGAACAAGGCTGGATGGTATAGCAGTATATATATCACATAGTGATAGAAATATGTGAAATATAGAAATTTGCTATACGGCTTATTACAATTTATTTACATGTGAGAGTTACAAAGAAACTTACGGTAGTGTAAAATGCAGAACGGGATATGTTACAAACTGGTCAAGCTGAAGAAAAAGGGGTGTTGTTTGGCATAATGCAATGATTTAATGAATGGTTTTTCATTTATTCTGAACAATTTTATATTTTGGTTTGCATGATACATACAGTATATACTGCTACTGTGATATATACCATACCACCCACACCCACAGTGAAGTTTCTGTTAAGGCCTTTTGCCAGTTTGTGTCTGCTTTCTTTAACAAGAGTCTGATCAGTCTGAAAGGTTAATGAGGTGTGTGTATCACAGCGAGAGAGAGATTGTGGGTGAGTGGAGGCCTGCAGGTTCATGTTTCCATGAATAAAGTACAAAATAGGGCCTAGCTCTTACATTTTATACTCTTGAAAATGGCATTTTTTCTTTCTTTCTTTCTTTCTTTCTTTCTTTCTTTCTTTCTTTCTTTCTTTCTTTTTCAACAAATGGACTGTTAAAAGAAGAGCTTCACTTTTAGAAAGCTGTTAAAATCAAACCAAATATTATATGAGCTACTTTTTAAATTATTTTTATTTCCAATTTGCAACAAATTTTTGGGATATGTCTAAAAACAATTTGAAACCCTGATCTGTTGTTACTTATTGTAAGTTACAAGTAGCTAGTGCTTAAAACAAGACATTTTTATGTTAGGTTAGTTTTATGCAAGACAATAGTTTATCTAAAATATCTATTACTTCACATAACAAAAAAATAAATAAATATATATATATATATATATATATATATATATATATATATGTGTGTGTGTGGCTCTAATTCTTTTTTTGTTATTTTTTCTCATGGGACACAAAAGTGTACCGTATTCATATAATGTCCCTTTTATTGGTAATGGCTAGCTCCTGGCAACAAGACTAGGTTGTTTCTCTTTTTGCGGCCTGTATTTTCATTACATATTAAAAACCATCTCTGGGGAAATTAAGCTGCAGGTACAACAGAAATTAAGAACAGATCTTTGTCACGACGTAGTCAGTTGTAGATGATGAACACGAAGATGTTTGCGACAGTTTATCTCCATTATCTCCCAGCCCCGCAGCAAAAACATACACTCGATGCATGAGCCGGGGTGCGACTAGGCAGGGGTTAAACCCATTGCACCATAAAACCAGAGCTGTTCATAAAACGGGGGAATAAGATGGAGAAATAATATTTCAAGTGTGATTAGTTCATCCGCAGGGCACCTTGTGCGATTGAGGACGGGGATAGGTGGGGGGGATGGGAGTGTTGTGCACAAAGAGCAGTAAATTATATCTAGCCTTTGAATGATTCTTGCAGATCCTATTACAACAGTGAGCGTGAGAGAGAGAAAGAGAGAGAGAGAGAGAGAGAGAGAGAGAGAGAGAGAGAGAGAGAGTTGCAGCAGAACAAATCGGATGAATTCGGTTTCCAGCTGTCTGAATGGGGTGGGGGGTGGGGGGTGGGGGGGGTTGCTGAATGCTAAGTGCAGCGAACTGGGCTTAAGGAAAAGGGGAGGCGATAAAAAATGCAATTGTCTCAATTCATTATGCTGTCATTGTTACACGCAGGTACCAGCTGCTAAAACACAGCACATACTGTAAATTCTCTTTGTTATTCACTTCTGCCAGCTCTGTGCCCTCTCGCTGCGATTGGCCTTCCTCTCTTCCTCCAGCCTATAAAGAAAACTAAAGTGTAACTATCTTCTTTCTCATCTGAGCCTGTACATGCTGGCCTGCTGGAATATTTGAGATGTTCTTGTCCCCCATTTGTCACTTCGAGTGATGATAAAGTAGCTGACACTGGCTATTGCATTAGCGCTCCGGTGAAGATTGCCTCCTCGCGAAAAAACATAAGACAGGCAGAATTTACTCGAACCGCTCTCCCGTCTGCCGTGTTTGAGTGCAGTCACCCAAATATCACCCAAATATTGTGCCTGATCAGAGTTTTCCACAGCTCAGCTGAATTAAAAACATACACAAGTGATGAATAATTTCCACATTTGTCATTGTGGCCATGCGCTCTCTTAAAGTTGAACTGTGTCATTTTTATGTGTTTGTATACTGTATATGTTTTCTACCTGTAAGTAAAAGTAATTTGGTAAAGGTAATCAGTAAAAGTGTTAGCAAAGTATTTATTTATTTTTTTTAAATTACATTCGCTCAACCAATAGTGGAAGTTTGGGGGCGGGACTATCTAATTGACTGACTGTTGGCAGATGGGAGAGTGTTCAGGAAAAGTTCATTAATTTTTTTTATTAGTTCTTTAGTTCATTATAAAAATGAATTTTTTTAATTAATTAATTTATTATTTTTTTTTTTTTTAATGCTTAAAATGCCATGTGTAGATCTGTCACTAATGCAGGGGTTTCCAAAATGTTTAAGGCCAGGGACCCCAAAATATGATGTTACCTTTGTGAAGCATCCCCTTCCTAAGATATAAAGGCCAATATGTATTTTTATAATATATATTATATTATAAAAATATATAATAAAAACCATAAATAATTGTATAAAAATATAAATAATTGGATTTTATATTGCAATTGTATTAAACCCAAAGAAATTATTAAAATACCTTCTTTAAAAGTAGTACAAAATTCATTTGTACAGTGCTTGTCATAAATATTGTTCCAAAGCAGCTTTACATATAATGTTACCTCACAAGAAGAAACAGCCTGGAAAGATACAACAGACATACTAATTTTTGAAAGCTTTTACATTTTGGAACACTTTCTAAAAAAGAAAAAAAAAGAAAAAGAAATCTGTGGGCTATGTAGATTTGTTTTGATTTGTTATTGTCACCAGAATATAATTACAATTAATGATTTCTGACCAGTCTTTTAAAAAGTAAAATAAAACATTAATAATGTCAAATTCTGTAAATGTCTTTTTTACGAAATAGGTTGTTATTAAAAATGAACAGAATTCTATTAAGCAAAAACATTGCATCTAATTGCATGGACTCATGGTCATAACGTATTTATTTATTTATTTACTTGCTTGCTTCTGTACAGTCTGGATTGTGTGAAAAATGCAGTCTGAATCTTTATCATCTCCCTTGTGTTCCACAGAAAATGCAGATTTCTTAAGGCGTGTGGCAAACGAAACCAATATATGCTCTAAAATCAACTCAAATTATCAAATGTGTTTGATATCCTCCGACCGGATGGAATCATAGTCTGAGGATAAAAAATCAGAGTCTGTGACCATCATACACTATGCACTTTTATACAAAATCCTCCAAATTCAAATCTACAGACTAGCTCTGACTTTCAGCAACTAACGTCAACTTGTCCAGACTGTAAATTGGGAAAAAAATCTTGGCAGAAGTCGTGTAGTATATACTAGCCTTCAGGTGAAATTTTGCTTTAACGTAATACAGTGTCGTGTTCATCAGCACCACCAACACGATTGAAGTAACAGCAAATAAAAACGAGCTTGTTCAGGATTTGACCCTTTCAAATGGTCAAATGAGCATCAATTTATACGTGGAATTCATAGACACAAGTGTTGCCACCCGCCTGCAGCATACTGAGTGCTCAACATTCTGCAGAGGATGAGAAATGAAAACAGGTGAGACTCTGACAAAGACACGCTCCTCATAAGTCACCTCATCTGATTGTGTTGCATTACATTACCCGGCGTGGCATGCGTTACGCCCTCAACCGCAAAAATCCCTCCTGCTGACCGCGGTCTCTCGCACACGTTCAGCACCAAAGAGATTCCACTGGGGTCAGAGGTCAAGCGCCCTTTGGTACAACATTTGTCTCGACAGAAAATTCAAACCGCAGACTGGAGAGATAAGAGCCGACTAATCATAATATAACCAGAAGCTAAATGAATGTCTTTGTGCTGGACTTGCGGGTTAGTTAAAGCTGCTCAGCCCGTTCTGCTGAGAATGTTGTACTTACGCATCAGAATATTAATCAAGTCTTATTTTCCCTCCAAACATAAAGAGGTAGACATAAACGTAAAAGGGTGGCTGGACATGTAATGCGGAGCATTATTAATAAAGTGGGGGGTTGGGGGTGATTGGAGAGGGAAAATTAAAACGAGAGAATCTTGCACCCTACCTCCTTCTTTAATTGCAAATTTAAATTTTCCATAATGGATTCTGACATCTCAAGTCACCAAAATCCATCATTCTGAAGGATATTATTCTTCAATTAACCCGTCACCCCACAGCGTTTCGCCTCTTTCTGCCCAGGTCCACAAAAGAAATGAAGAATTCTAATCACCTTCAAATGTAAAGCAGATTGATAATTCACTTTCCCCCACCTCCTCCTGTTTCCCTCTCTGCTTATTTTCATCTGACTTTTCTCAGATCAGAGAAGCACCTGCCAAGAGTTGCTGTCTCCCAGTATCCATCCACACATACTGTCAAATGCTGTTTATTTAGCTTTTTCCAATATTATTTATAGAAAGTCTTATTGTTGACTTATAAATACCAATCATGGGAGACCATAAATTTGGAAAGCAGCAGTCATTTTGGTTTAGAAATGTTCCACACCATCACAACCACAATTCACAAGCACCAAATTAAATTCTGTGTTGAAATAATGTTGAAAGTCTTACAGACATTTAATAAATAAATAAATAAATTAATTAATTAATGTAGTGTCAGTTGCTTGCAAAGCTTTTGTCTTCTATATGCCTGAAAATATTCTTTTATTAAGAGGTGACTCATCCTTGGTTTAACTATTGGTCTTCCACATCCCATATTTTGTAGTAAAAAAAAAAAAAAAATGGTTTGATGAACATAATTTTCCATTCAGTGTTATTGTAGTGTAATTTTCTTATTGACAAAAGAAGGCATGATATCGCGAGTTGTTCTTTCAGCAGTCTTTAGTTTTTGTCTTAGCAAAGCCACATTTGAAAAAGTAAATAAATTTTTAAAATTGTTTTTTATTAAAAGAAAAAAGTAAGACTTTCAACATTTTTGGTCTGTTTTGCCAGAATATTTTATTATTTTATTTATTCATTTTTTCAGCTTTTTGGAGTATGGATTTAGGATGTAAATGGCTTCAAAGATGGCATATGAGGACCAAAAGCCATCAAAGTCAAATTTTACAGTTATTTGATCATTCAAGATCAAACTATTGAGACACTGCCATAAAAGGTGAGAAAGAATAACTATGCCAAAACTATACCCCCCAAAAAAGGCTTTTTCTTTTCTGATTTAATTGTGATTGATTTGTTATCAATGTCAACAATCAATTTTCTCTAAATCTGAGAATAGTTAATTGAAAGAACAGATCATAGTCCAAGTTCTCACCAGCCTGAGTGTGTGCTTGTCTTTTTATGTCCATGATCTTCCCATGTGTGGCTATTGTCAACAAATACATGAATTCTTTGAATACAATGTGTGTGCAGGTCTCTATCAGCTTTCCAGACATGAGAACACATCTTCAATTTCAATGCCTTCTTTTGCAATAATGATTTTCAAAGCCAAATTCATTTTAATGCAGCTTTTCGCTTAGTTTGCACGCACAAATGATTTTAAGCAGCAGTTGCTATTTGTTCTTCCTGTTTTATTGTTCTTATTCACTTTCCATTTAGAAGACGCTTTTCATCCACAGCCACTTACAGCAAACTAACTGAAGTAACAGTCCTCCAGGGGTAACCTACGGTGAAGTGCCTTGTTCAAGAGCACAATGATGATAGAACAAGGCTGTGATGTCAGTTCCTAGGTCAGCTGCTCTTCCTCTTGAACACGTAGCCCAGGTGCATATTCATTAGAAAGCCACCAGCCCATTTTCCTTTTTGATTTTCCATTTTTAAATGTTTCAAAAGAAAGCGGTAAGTAGAGAAATATCAAACTTTTTTCCCTTATTTTTTTTTTCAAAGGAATTGAAGAAAATAAAGAGGCCATTTAGACAGAACCTTGACATTAAATCATGAATCTGAATGTTTTCGTACAGCAATCATTCAATGAGACAAATGACAGGCTTTGCACAATGCTCTACGAATCGAGGGCTGAGAAAATGTGTTTACGAACTGTCTTTTGTTGTGGGACGTGAAATGAAAATAAAAAGATTCACTCTGACAAAACCCTGCTTAACTTCTCAGTTCTCAGTGGATGAGCTGTTTCTCTAAACAGTGACATTCACAAAGTCGATAATTAGCGACGACAGACATGGTTTTACACACAATATCATTGTGTTTTCGGTCTCTGTCTAAGCTATTCACCACAGTCAATCACTTTCATGTCCTTTCATGTATGTGGAATTAGATATAACACAAAGAGAGTGAAAGCACTCAAGAAATGGACGTGTTTTTACAACTATTCTGTCACCACAATGTCATAGAAAATTGCATTGTCTTGATTGTAAAAGAGAACATTAACTATTGGTATGCGGCTAACCAGCATTCAGAGCTAATGGGACAGATTCAAGCGCTAAGCTGAAGAATTTTTAAATCGATAAAACAGCCTTGAAAGACTTTAAAGGATGGGTGTAGTCGGTCTGAAGTAATGTACTGTTCCATTAAATCATTTATTCCAAGATCCATCTATGTAGGGGAAATAAATGAGCCACACACACAGACAACTGAGCGGACTGGAGGAAAAACCGGAGGACGGACAGACGGACAAACTTGCGAGATTTCAACTTTCAGAGAGGGCCGACGGTCATGAGAATGAGCTGCAAGCATTGCAGGGACAGTTGAACGGCAGGGACATGGCACCTGCCTGCTGGCATAATGTCAGACTAGCCAGCAGTTAGATAGCTGTTGATTTTTCTTTATTTTTCATAAGATTCGGATTTAATTAAGGGGTTAGGAGAAAAATGGCCTAAGCTGATGGTATAATGAGTTGCTGCGGGACATCTTTTTAATAATCTCAGTTTGTAACAAAGACATTGCCAAGTCTTAGTGTGCTCATGAGTCACAGCCTTCGGTGGCCATGTGCTTTCATTGCCCAGATAAATCTCTCAGAGCCTAAGGAATGCTTTTGTTTGCACGTAATCTTCTGATTAAACTGATGACTTCATTTCACCTTCAGCTCTAACCTATAACTGACAATAGAGAAAGGCTAGTGCTACATCACAAGTACATCACATTCACTGTGTACTTTTCTTGGCGGACCTCTAACAAATACTTTCCTTTTGCAAAAACATTGCTATGGTCTTTAGATATATCCAGACAAATGGCAAAAAGAAGAAGAAAAAACAAAAAATCTCAAAATCTCAATATATATATATATATATATATATATATATATATATATATATAAACATATGTAGCATGCATTAAGAAATTTTAGTCTTTAAAACAACAAAAGACTGAATAACAATAAAAGACTGATTTTACTATTTTTAGTTATAACGGGAGACTTCATAAAATTTAGATAGAAAAAACACACAAACATTATTGTTTCTTATTAATTTCAACGTACATTTATGAATGATAATCATGCTATAACATAACATGAAATTAAATGGTAACTGGCTCAGTCACCAAACTTAATTCACCACAGAAGGGAACATAAAACTGGATCCAACATATATCAGGGCCCAAGTTCACCAGAGGGAAAAGTAATCATGCAAAACAACTATTTACAACAAAACAACATCAATAATACTAAAAAGAGCTAAAGCCGCTATTAATTCTTAATGACAGCTTTTTAAATGCCCCCATAAGTCCCTATATGCTTTGACTAAGCAAGCACACATAATTGAATTACTCAAGTGCAAGGACTTATGGGTATATTACAGCTTTGGCTTTGTACTTGGTCATTACTTTTAAGTTTAAAACCTTACAACACTTCATTTTTTTTTTTTTTAAACAAAATAAGCTTAAAGTCCATAGATATTTGAGTTATGATTTCATAATGTTTAATTAAGACAAGCTAATTTTTTTCACTACTGATAACAACATAAGTTTTTATTACCAGTGCTGGGTGGTAACATGTTCATTTTAAATTGGCGTTCATAAACCCCAGTTTGGGAAACCCTGGTAGGCTATAATAGTACACTTAATGATGTTGATAGCAAAGAATCGAATATATTTTGGGTCAATTTGAAAGTAATAAAAAGTAGTCAGAATACATTACCTACATTACAATCTATAATTTCCGTCATGTAATTTGTTATCAGTAACGGACTACAATTTGTATGTAATCTACCCAGCACTATTTTATTACTAACAGCTAATTACAGCAATTATAATATCGGAACATATAGCCAGCCATATGAATCACAGGAATATATATATATATATATATATATATATATATATACACACACACACATATATATTTACATAGGTCTATTAACATATTATCTCCATGTACAATACACTGTGAGTTATATTGCTGACTGTAATGAAACAGAACAGAAGCTCATGTTTATAAAGTGCGGCTACAGGTTTCCAAGAAACATTTGCCTCTCGCCACACTCAAGAGATGATGATCCTCAAACGACATTTCCATCTGCTGCGTGCTCCTAATGTTTGGCGTGTTCCCATGGAGACCATCACCTTCCTCGGCAGAGTTCCGCCCACCTGGCCGCAGCTCTGACTGCGATTGGTCGTCAAGATCAGTGACAGGCGAAATCTGAATGTTCATTGGCTCGCTGCGCTGTTTGTCAATCTGTGAGCAGGATGTGTACAAGTGGATGAAGCGGGAGAGAGAGGCGGTGGAGCGGGCGTTTAGAAATGAGGAGAAAGTAAGAGTGCAGAGATTTTAGTTTTTTTATTTTTATTGACTGTTGTCAAAACGTCTACAGCTTGGAGAAGATGAAATCTGCCTGAACAGTCATCAAACCACGAGACACGGGTGAAATGAGGCACTGTCTGTGTAACTGCAGTGCAACAGGTAGATGAATTAACTTTATTAAGCATTTGTTTATTCCGCCTCATAACCACTCAGACAGAAGCAAACACTTTGTATGGAAAAATACAGCGATTTTGTTAGAAATATGTAGCAGACTTACTCTTTACAAAGATTATCAAAGCCTGTCAAAATAAGGAAAGATGTTTCTCTAACACGCAAGACCTGCAAGGGCTGTGTTTGTGTTTACTGGACGAACGTTTTTTAGGCCAAAGTGTATTTAGAATAATTTAAACCACTTTTAAAAAGCTTGAAACACGTTTTCCCTTTAAATATAATCAGTATATTTGGTAAAGTCTTTTAAAGAAGTGGTGTTAATTGCTTGTTTATTCAGTGTGTTGTGTAATTGCAATTATCACATTTAACACGAGCTGCAAATGAAGCATAGCTCATAAAGAGTTATTTTATTACTGTGCATATCTAAGACTGCTGGGATGTTTCCATTAGGCTGTAGATTTTTTTCTTCTTCTTCATAATACTGAATTACTGCTAATCAGATTGCTGGAGTTTGTTAATGCAGTTGGTGTCAGGTTTACAATCTTCTCATTAACTTATTAAGCAGATAAATGTTATTGATATCTAATATAGAATGAATTTCCTTCTTGATCAGGTTGGCTTGCCTTAAATTTCCTGTAACGTTACAGAAATGGACATGATGCAAATAGGAAATAAATAACAGTTTACAAAAAGGTTATGTAAAAATTAGTTAATTGTTAAATATTAAATGTCATGGATGAATATTTACGGAGTAATCCACTATTTTGTAGAGGGGGGTCAAAACGTCAGTTTTCACCTGAGATTCAGAGTCAAATTACAGGGGGGAAAAAATGACTTCAGAAAGATGGCAGCATCATAATATTAATTTTACACAGAGATTGGTAGGTCTGTTAGTAAAATCTGTTGACTTTAGCAATCTTTGTTGCATTATGTGCTAATGGTGACCATTCAAAAATGGGGAAACAGCACTTTTCAAGTTTTTTCTCCAAAGTTTGCATGCCTGTAACTCAAGATGTATTAAAGATATTTTAATGCCCTTTTAGATATTGGGTCTTAACAAACTTTCCTTTTGGCATCTTTATTTTTAAGGCCCTATATTGTTCGGTTCCAGAGATGTTTGAATATAGAATTTTAATATGGCTCTAGGAATAAATCGTTAAAATGTACACATTTTCAGTGGTCAAAAACCTGGGTCAGTTTGCAAAAATATGATACTTATTTTCTTTTAAAGAGGAATGTCTGAAGAACAAATAATGTTGAAACTAGAGATGTATCTTGTTTCCTTCTGTCAGGACAACTGCATTGAACATACCTGTCTGAGTGCCATAAAAATTCTTTTTCCAAAGTTTGCGTGCCTATAACTCAAGAAGTATTAAAGATATCTAAAGATTGTAAGGATTATGGACCTGTTTTGCCCTGTTTCTGTTCCTGTTTTCCCTTATTTGGTCATGTTCCTGTCCTTGTTTAGTTTAATTATTCATCCTGTACACCTGTTTTCCTCCCAGTTTAGCTCGTTACCCCATGTATTTAAGTCTTAGTCTGTATTTTCCTCCTTTGTCGGCTCTACCAGTGATGTTCGTTTGTCATTCCTTGTTCCAAGTGTGGATTTACCCTATGTGTTGGATTGAATTAAAGACTGTTTCGTTTATCCACGGCTCCTTCGTTTCTTCCGGCAGTGAAACATAAGAGATATTCTAGTTGTTAATAAGCTTTTCTTTTGGAATCTTAAATTTCAAGGCCCTACATTGTTCAATCCCAGAGATATGGGGATCTCCATGAGGCTCCATGTCCAGATTGTTAAATATTACCCATTTCAGTGGTCGAAAACCAGATTTGGTCACTTTGTATGCAGCTGATTCTTATTTTATTTAAAGAACAATGTCTGAAGAAGAAGAAATAATGCTAAAATTAGAATTGTATCTTGTTTCCCTCTATCAAAACAATTGCATAGAACATAGCTGTTTGAGTGTCATAAATCTTTTCCAAAAGTTGTGTGCCTGTAACTCAAGAAGTATTAAAGTTAACCTAATATGATTTTAGATTCTGGTTCCTAAGAAACTTTTCTTTTGGAATCTTAATTTTTAATGCCCTGTATGATTTAATCTCAGAGATCTCGAGATCTCAGTGCAGCTCTATGTCCAAAATTAGTATCCTACCCATTTTCAATGGTCAAAAACCAAATGTGGTTTTGTGTTTATCTAATCATCACTATTGACTATGCAAATAATAACAGTTACCCGCAGGGATTAGGATTGTACAGTGAGACATGTCAGATTATGAATGACTAGGATTAAATGTATAGTATGAACAGTGTGAAATGTAAAATAAGATTACCCAGGATTCCATTTACCCCGGGTATAGAATTACCCAGTGTTAATTATTTGAAGTGTGAGAGACCTTAAATGTTTGAGGTACTATCAGTGATTCTGCCAAATATGCCCTTTAGCAGTAGATACTACTTGATCTATGACTATGCTTCATATTTTATAACAATAAAAAAGAAAAATTAATTCTAATAAACCAGGTGAGGTAAATCTTGGTTTGATGTGAATACAATGTGTGGAGAAAGTAACCACACTTCCCTATGAGGCATGGGATTTGTTTCAAACACGTAACAATACTGCATATTTAAACTCTTAGTAGCTGCAGAAGCTGTTAGAATGAACAAAATCCCTTCTTCCAAGTATCACGTAAACTGATTCAACTATAGAATCTTATGAATAGACTACAGTAATGTGCCTCTACTTGACCATTTCTGTGCATTTTTAGCATTCAGACAGGTATGTTCCATGCAAATATTTTGATAGAGGGAAACAAGATACAATTCTAATTTTAGCATTATTTCTTCTTCAGACATTGTTCTTTAAATAAAATAAGAATCAGCTGCATAAAAAGTGACCAAATCTGGTTTTCGACCACTGAAAATTGGTAATATTACACAATGATATTACGCAGCGCCTGAAGGTTGTCCCCAGCTATATCATAACTAGTTACCTAGCTGCGGACTACTTTCAGGCTCTGCGTAATATCATTGCGCCTGCTGCACCCATGGTACGGCACCAAATTTCCTTGATAATTACGCCGGAATGAGAGTATAGTTCCTAGCCATATCGGCCTAGAAAATCGCTACTTTTCATTTTCCGTCGATCTTAGTACACGATGTAACTACAGAAGTGTCAAGCTTTAAATAGGAAAATTATCGAAACTCTTTGGTCATTTTTGAGCGAGATGCTAATGTTCTAATCCGATTCAATGAACTATGTTAAGCTAAGCTAAAAGTGCTACCGCCAGACCCGGAGATTGGCTGAATGGATTCAAAAACGGTAAAACTCAACTGTTTAACTCTTGGGGAGTTGTAAAATGAGCCTATTTTCAAAAAAAAGTGTCGTGTTCCTTTAATACTTCTTGAGTTACAGGCATGTAAACTTTGGAGAAAAAACTTAAAGTGCTGTTTCCTCATTTTTGAATGGTCACCATTAGCACATAATGCAACAAAGATTGTTAAAGTCAACAGAATTTACTAACAGACCTACCAATCTCTGTGTAAAATTAACATTATGATGCTGCCATTTTTCTGAAATCATTTTTACCCCTCTGTAATTTCACTCTGAATCTCAGGTGAAAACTTCTGTTTTGACCCCCTCTACAAAATAGTGGATTACTCAGTAAATATTCATCCATGACATTTAATATTTTGGCTTTCATCACTGTACATGTCTATCTTTCTTCAGAAAAAATATTAGCAGAATCAAAAATTTGAGCCAGGGAACTCTGGTTGAGTTGACATGGAATGACCCTGTATTAGGTTTTTTTTTTTTTTTTTTTGCTAAATCTGACAAACTTTGGCCATTTTATGTTACATGCTTTATATTACTTCGGCGTCCCATATGAATAAAGCACATCCTTTCTGATTCCACAGAGATATGAGTGTTACACTGCATCTTGATGATTGGTCATGGTTCCTCTGTTGTAGATGCTCTCCGTGCCATTTGTTTTCTCTACAGTGATTTTGGTTTTTGATGCATTTCTGTACTAATACGAACCAGGTTGCATCAGCACAGACAGAGATCAGACTTTTTGTCACAGTTGATGAGAACTCCAAGGTCTAACCGTCAGACTTCAGGCCATATATTTCCTCCATAATGTTCTTTTTCCCTAAACCTTCCCTTTTGCATGAAGAAGTCGCCTGGTTTTCTCATTAATTACAGCTGTGGTTGAAGATACAACTAGCTATTGTGATCTCAGGCAGCCAGACCTCGGTAAGTTTTGCAGCACATTGCCTAATTAGAACTGGTTACATGTGGAAAACAAAGGCAAAGTACGCTTGGGGATTGTGATATGTTATTAAAACCGTTTATTGCGGGGGCGGCTGGCTTTTAGGACAATGAGGGGGCCTATTGGAGATCTGAGGGACTTTAGCTGTCATTTGAGGCTGTGGTTCACTTTTTTTTCTTTACTGCTGCTCGAGGGAAGTTTTAGTTTGTGCGCTACAGAGCTTTGTACTTCTGACCTTCATGTTGAATTTGTCTGTGCGCAGATGACCAGCCCCATTAAGGAGACAATGGATAATCCAGAGCAGAGGAATGGTATTCTGTAATGCATGTACTTTTGAAGGAGACTATCTGCTCCCAGCGTATTTTACGTACTGCAACTGTTAAGGCAAGAATTGCGAAAATAGGCCCTATGAAAATTGCTGTTGTTATATACTCAGTTTAATGACTGAAAAAGTGTGATTCAAGATGGGGATGGGAACAGTCAACGACCTGAGCTGCTTCATACCATGTGCACTCTCCACCAGGCCACGTCTCTGACCTATGGTCTCTTTTCTGGATAGACAGGGTCATGCAAAATGCAAAACTTGACATTGTTGGTTAAATCAGTTTTAAGGCCACAATGTACAGCAAATGCATCTTGAAAAGTCATTCTGCTGAAGAGTGAAGACATATGCCTGATACGAACGGCAGGAAATCTGATATTTTGAGGTACTTTGGAACTTTATTACCACAGTGCATGCCTGCTAAAAGGTATTGTACCATAATGAAAGCCTGACAGTTTGATCAGCACCTTTAACAGAATTAGTTTCTTTACATCAAAAAGCTTTTTGGGTTATGTTTTTTATATCTCACCTTTCCATTAAGTGGCCTCGCATTGAATATTTTTCAGATGCCCTTTTTCACCGGTGCATACCAGTCAGAGAGGAAAGAGTATTTGCCACGACATGAAGAGAGTAATTTCTTTACCTGCACTTGCTCTCAGCTCATGTAAATGTATTACTAATTCATTGGGTTCCTTCTCAGCATTTAAAGAGGAGCTGTTTTTTTAGATGAATCTGGCTGCTGATGACTGATGAAAGCGGGTGGTGTCATGTCATAGGTTCAGGGCTGCTGCTAAGGATTGTGGGAGACGATAATGCGCACCTAGCTTTGATGAAAGATGATGAAAATTTCAGAGAGTAAAGGGCCCCACAGTGTCTTCTAGCTTCAGGAAATAATAAATGTCATCTTCATGCTTTAAGGAGCACTGGAGGTTTAAGCAAGACTTTATTTTAAGAATGCAGATTTTAGCTGTATTTTTGGAAGTGTCCGAGAATATTTTTACCCTCTATGAAAGAGGTGCACGGTTTTGACATCCTAATTGTTGAGGATTTATCTAGATTTTTTAATTGCAATTATAAATTTCAATTAAAAGTATTTACATTGTCATATTCTGTTGATCCCATCTCATTTTAATCAAATGAAGCTGTTAATGCAACAGAGGTGTGCAAAACTGTGTATTTTCAACATCAACTAGTCGGTTAGTTGCCTAAATGACTAGATGACTAATTGTGCTTAAAATATCTTTTTTTTTTCTCCATGCTCAAAATTTGCTTCTGTCAAACACACCATTTTCAATGCAATTGCTAACAACGGGGCTGTTTTCTAGCCTCAGTAAGGACGTATGATGGAAAAAAAAAATTACATAAAAAAAAAAAAAAAATATATATATATATATGTATGTGTATATATGCATCTCAATAAATTAGAATGTCGTGGAAAAGTTCATTTATTTCAGTAATTCAACTCAAATTGTGAAACTCGTGTATTAAATAAATTCAGTGCACACAGACTGAAGTAGTTTAAGTCTTTGGTTCTTTTAATTGTGATGATTTTGGCGCACACTTAACAAAAACCCACCAATTCACTATCTCAACAAATTAGAATACTTCATAAGACCAATAAAAAAAAAAAAACATTTTTAGTGAATTGTTGGCCTTCTGGAAAGTATGTTCATTTACTGTATATGTACTCAATACTTGGTAGGGGCTCCTTTTGCTTTAATTACTGCCTCAATTCGGCGTGGCATGGAGGTGATCAGTTTGTGGCACTGCTGAGGTGGTATGGAAGCCCAGGTTTCTTTGACAGTGGCCTTCAGCTCATCTGCATTTTTTGGTCTCTTGTTTCTCATTTTCCTCTTGACAATACCCCATAGATTCTCTGTGGAGTTCAGGTCTGCTGAGTTTGCTGGCCAGTCAAGCACACCAACACCATGGTCATTTAACCAACTTTTGGTGCTTTTGGCAGTGTGGGCAGGTGCCAAGTCCTGCTGGAAAATGAAATCAGCATCTTTAAAAAGCTGGTCAGCAGAAGGAAGCATGAAGTGCTCCAAAATTTTTTGATAAACAGGTGCAGTGACTTTGGTTTTCAAAAAACACAATGGACCAACACCAGCAGATGACATTGCACCCCAAATCATCACAGACTGTGGAAACTTAACACTGGACTTCAAGCAACTTGGGCTATGAGCTTCTCCACCCTTCCTCCAGACTCTAGGAGTTTGGTTTCCAAATGAAATACAAAACTTGCTCTCATCTGAAAAGAGGACTTTGGACCACTGGGCAACAGTCCAGTTCTTCTTCTCCTTAGCCCTGGTAAGACGCCTCTGAAGTTGTCTGTGGTTCAGGAGTGGCTTAACAAGAGGAATACGACAACAACACGTCTGTGTGTGGTGTCTCTTGATGCCTTGACCCCAGCCTCAGTCCATTCCTTGTGAAGTTCACCCAAATTCTTGAATCGATTTTGCTTGACAATCCTCATAAGGCTGCGGTTCTCTCAGTTGGTTGTGCATCTTTTTCTTCCACACTTTTTCCTTCCACTCAACTTTCTGTTAACATGCTTGGATACAGCACTCTGTGAACAGCCAGCTTCTTTGGCAATGAATGTTTGTGGCTTGCCCTCCTTGTGAAGGGTGTCAATGATTGTCTTCTGGACAACTGTCAGATCAGCAGTCGTCCCCATGATTGTGTAGCCTAGTGAACCAAACTGAAAGACCATTTTGAAGGCTCAGGAAACCTTTGCAGGTGTTTTGAGTTGAATAGCTGATTGGCATGTCACCATATTCTAATTTGTTGAGATAGTGAATTGGTGGGTTTTTGTTAAATGTGAGCCAAAATCATCACAATTAAAAGAACCAAAGACTTAAACTACTTCAGTCTGTGTGCATTGAATTTATTTAATACACGAGTTTCACAATTTGAGTTGAATTACTGAAATAAATGAACTTTTCCACGCCATTCTAATTTATTGAGATGCACCTGTATACTATATTGCCAAAAGTATTGGGTCACCCACTTCTAATGAACAGGTTTGACTATTTTAGTAATTTCCATGAGTACAAATCTTAATGTTTAAGCATATAATGATATTCTAGGGAATTGTGTGCTTCTAATTTTAAAGCAACAGTTTGGACAGGACCCTTTTCTATTCTAACATGACAATGCCTCTGTGTATAAGGCAAAGTTCAAAAAGAAATTATTGATTTAGTCAGTGTGGAAGAACTTGACTGGTCTGGAGTGGTGTTTGGTAAAGAGTTTTTGGCTCAAGATCTGTATTTAAAGTCACACCAGAGGTGTTCAGCTTGGATTAGGACTTGGCTTTCTGCAGACCAGTCAAGTTGTTCCACACTGACTAAATCAATCATTTCTTTTTGAACCTTGCCTTATACACAGAGGCATTGTCATGTTAGAATAGAAAAGGGTCCTGTTCAAACTTGCTTTAAAATTAGAAGCACACAATTCCCTAGAATATCATTATATGCTTAAACATTAAGATTTGTACTCATGGAAATTACTAAGTAGTCAAACCTGTTCATTAGAAGGGGGTGACCCAATACTTTTGGCAATATAGTGTGTATATATATATATATGTATAATATTTGTTTTAAAACTAAACTAATATATTGTTTAAGCTTAGTATTATGTCATGTAGTGGAACATGTTTATGGTTAATGTGATGGACCACATCTGTGGTTACTCTGCTAAGACACCTTTTGTGAACTTGAGGAGAACTGATGTCATTTGCTTGCAGATGCCACTTTACTTTAATATTTTGAATCTAATACATTGGCATTTATTCATTTTTAAGTGTGGCTTAAGTTTGCTGTTTTGAGGGCCACTGTTTTTGTGATGCACGTGATACCAAGTTTACAATTTACAATAAGTGTGAAATGTTGTTTTGACAGTTTGCAGTCTCACTGGGTCTATTGGATGTTGTACCACTTATATTGCAAGCTTGATTGAATCAAAAATGTAGTACAATGCTTAATCACCGCAAAAAACAAACAAACAAACAAACAAACAAACAAAAAAACCCTGTGAATAGAACATTTTGGTGCTTCAGGAGTAGACCTAAAAATGCTAATGCACACTTTATCCTTCATATAATGTGTGTAGCTATTGTACAAAACATTTTACAATTTTTTATTTTTTATTTTTAACTATGAAAAACAAAAGATATACTGTTTACATTAGGATTTTGATTCTTTGTGGTTGTCAGACATTAGTGGCACATGTTCATAGTTAGTGTGATGAACAACACCTGTGCTTATTGTGCTAGAACACCTATGTAAACTCCAGAACTGCCATCATTTGTTTGCAGATGCCAGTTGATTCAGATATTTTGAATCAAATACATTGACATTTATGCATTTTTATGTGTGGCTTAAGTTTGATGTTTTGATGACCACTGTTTTGTAATTCTTCTGAAACCAAGTTTTTTGGAGTTTACAGTATGTGCAAAAAGTTGTTTTGACAGATAGTCTGTAATCTCACTGTACACTAAGGCCTCTGGCATAAAGCGGGTCATTTGTGATCCAAGTTCAGCGTGGACAAAATAAATCCACATTTTCTCCGAACTCCACATCTGCCCTTCCCAAACCTCCGTGGCTTCTCCGTCTTATTGCGAATAGAAACCACCATGACCCAGCCAGTCGCATTAAATGGCATTCTACTGTTTACAAGTAGCAGTTTGCTCGCCATTACGCTTGTGTAAACAAGAGTGAGTGCGGATCATTGTAAAAACAGGGTCTGAGTGGCTGGGCTTTTATGGGGCATATTCGCTTACCCTCTCTGACACTGAGAAAGCTTTATATAGACTTGTCCGATAAATAGTGTTTGTCCTCCCTCGTGTATTGTGGGAAGACAGTGGTGGACAAGTGTATGTAATCTCTGATATGTCAAAGGACAGGTTGGATGATTTAGTAGACGTGTAGGAACCCGCACGGACAAATGAGCCTATAGCCACAATTTACAGAGACAGCTCGGGCTTTGTCTTTGAGACATACAAGTGCTGTTGTGATGGTCTAAGAAGCAATTCATCTACTTTGAAAGGATCCTCCCTGAAGTAGGCCTATGGCTTAATACCTTGACAAGCGCTTTAAAGACGCGCCTCTTTGTCAGTCTCCGCAAACGTCTCGCCGTCCGTGCTTGCATGCAGTGCACTATGGGAGTTGTGGGGGTATTAGGAGCCGGGAAAGATGAAGAGATGTCTGTCTGTGGTCTGTTTGACGTTACAGACCGCATGCGCTTGCTGATACTTGATCTGATGTTAATGTGCCGCTCTGTGCGAGTGAGCACAAGAGAGGGAGAGAGCGAGTAACGGAGGGGGAGATGGGCAGATAATCCCGTCTGCCTGATGAGATTGAAGGCTCGGATTGATTGATCGCCTAATCATAGGAGGAAATGGGCCTGAAAATGAATGGGACTCTGCCCTTGGCTTGCCGGGGAGCCGGGTGGCTGGATCGCAGGGGATGTTAGCTGCAACTCTACATGGCCTTAATGTGCACGGGACCTGATTTCATTTGCGTCTGATATACAGTTATACGATCCCCACTAAATGATCAAATATAAAAAGCAAGAGGGGGAGCCAGGCAAAGGGTGTAAATCAAGCTTTATTGCTGGAATATTACTTTTTCATGCCATCTGAAATTGATGCTCGCAGGAAGGTGAACGAATGAAAATCCAATACGAATTAGCACCAGTGGAAGCGGCAAAGAGAAAAAGGAAGCCAAAAAAGAGATGACGAGGATATGAAATACTAGTTAAGGGTACCGGCGGATTATATTTTTTCCTCCTGATTAGGTTCGCATTATCAGCTCGGTGCCTCGCAGATTTGTTTTGAGAAATTTCCTCACAACTGGGAGGCAGGATTACGAGAAGATCCTGTGCCGTCATGAAATAACGGCTGGGACTCTCTCACTTTCAGAGGTACCTGAGGTTTCAGCTGCATCTGAGCGTGTAACCCAGAGCTATTCTTCACCTTACTGAGGTAAACTTCATCTCAGAGGGATCTCCGCTGGTGGGCTCTGCTTTGCATGAACCCCAGCCCTTGGTGGTGCCTGTAAATGAGACAGGCCTGTCACATCCTTTCGGTCTCTGAATCTTGCTGGTGAAGATGCACGCTGGACGTGCATGGACCGTGCATTTATATCTATTTCCACCTGAAGCCCGACAGACCGGCAATAACGCTGGCATGCCCATCCATGCCAAATAGTATTCTTAAGCCCAAAAGACAGCAGCCCTTTTGTGATTGGAGCGTGAGTGTAACAAGGGTAAATTTAGCGCTTAACTGCCATTTGAAAGTGGAGGTGCCATGGCAGATCAGGGGCGGTATGTGACTAATGAGATGATGTGTGTTATCACCAGCAGTCTCGTAAACAGGGAGGTCATTTGGTGTGCCAGCCCGCATTGTGGATATGTGAATCTTATTTGACAGAGAACGATGACCCAAACCGCCCCTCCTGGCTTGTCCCATTGGATCAGTGGTCGTGGCTGTCACAGAGCTGAAGATGATTTCTACTCGCTGGACGCACTCGGAGCTGGCAGGAAAGGCTTTAGTTAAGCACTCTTTCTTTTCACGGCATCTGTTTTTCACCAAATGCTGTCAGTGACTAAGAACATATCGTGGTTAGAGTCTATTTTGCCACGCTCAAGTGGGTTGTTTTTCCATCATTTTGATTAATTTATGGCCTTTTTGCACTTTTATTAGAGAGGATAGATAATCCCCAGGGATCGATATGTGACATAAGCCGGGCTTTAACCGGTATTCGGACAAGCACCTTGGCTTTTATATTTTTTATAAGGCAAAAATCAACATGGACATTGAGGGGGGCACTTTAACCCCAATTGGTTTTTCAGTGACTAATTCAGAACTTTTACATTCGGTCCCACCCAATTCACAATATTTTGGTTGTTATATTGTGCTCAATGACTGGCATAGCTTGCTCAATTTATTGAGCATTTTCAGAATGTCATTTGTGGGTTTCAGGTAGGCCAGATGAATCTCACTTCTGGTAGTTCTCCTCTCTGTCTCCTCCTAGAGGAAGGTGTCTGGGCTGCAGATCTGGGCAGGTTTCCAGTCTGCATATGCTTTGGAGTCAGTAGAGGGCGAGACAGAGACTTTGTGAGAGTTCAGTGTGCCTGCTGAAGGAGAGGGAGCTCGCTGATCAATAGAATTGATCATGAAGTCAATACCCCAGTTTATATCCCTCTCTGTTTACTCCCACCCGGCCGTTGGCGTGTTAAACCGAGCGTGCTCTAAGCAGTCACCCTTGGGACCCTCTAAAAGCTGCCCTTGCACCCACCATTGATTGACACGCAACAAGCAGCGGGAAGTGTCGACAGTGTGGTGACCAGATTCTATTTCCAAATTCCAGAGGAAGACCAAGAAGAGAAGGCTTCGCATATCCCAGCAGCTCCACGCGTAGCGGTTTCAACAAGCGTTCGCACATCCTAGCAGTGCTGAGTTTCTGATTAGCCTGGCTCAAAGAGTCTCCAAATGCAACATTTAATCAATTTTGGGATTGATTTCTTTTCAAGGCCAAGAACGGATGACCTCACTCTTACTCAAAATGATTTCTCTTACATTTTCCTGGCCATTATTAACAAGAATCTCAACTGTTCTGTACATCTTGCATCCAGAAAAATAGCTTTGTTCATTTATTTGTAAGAACTCAATATGTCATGTGTTTGATTTTTAAAGGTAATATTTTCAATTATATACTCTACATAGTTTTACACTGCCAGCTGATTTCACCCTCTTTGTATGTAGACCTTGGGCTTTGCTCATGCAATATAATGAGAAAGATAATTGAGATATCAAAACATTGTGTTTGGAGAGTCTATTCACTTCAATTTTCCATTAGCACAAGCTCTGCTCTGTAAAGTGAGTTGACAGTAATCGTGAAACTGTGAATTATAACTATGACACTTGACAGAAAAGTTAAATGACTGTTTTTGTGCTGGATTGTTCCAATAGGTCCAGAGTTCTCTTGAGAGTGACTGCTTTTCTCTGTCTCACTCTATTAGCCCAAGTTTCCTCTCCCTCCCGTTCCTTTCCTGCCCTCCCTTTCCAAAAACACTGACTCTGAAGACCCTGCAGTGATTTAATCTTCATGTGATTTGAATACGTTTGACCTGATACAGACAACACTAATTACAAAACCAAATCAGCCCTTTAATACAGTGCTGTACATATTTGTGAATATTTGGCACTTTAACGCAGTGCAGAGCTGCTACTGTGATAAGAACTTGGTTGATGTCTAGCTCACCCTATTTGCCTGTAGGGTTGAACATCACACAGCCTTTTTAGGGCCAGAGTTTAATTGGTGCCAGGTTGTCTTTGGCATTTCGAAATGCAGTTGTACTTGCTAGGGCTGTCAAAATGACTGAAAAACTAAATTCGAATTTTCTACTTAAATATTATCAAAATTCGAATTATATTCCTGAGGCCACAAGAGGGCGCATCGAGCAAAATATTATGCACGTTTCTTCAAAGCGTAATAAAATAACACGACTATCTTTGAAAAAAGTGCATAATGTTTAAAATAATGTTTGTAAACCATATATAATGAATAAAGTTGCTTAAACAATTAGAAAAAAACAGCACCATGCATGTTTGTATAGTTTAATACAAAGGACCGAAAACCAATCACAAAGAGTAGGCTACTTTTTTCATTTAAAAATTTGACATGCAGTGGGATGGGGATATACTGCCATAAAGTCTTGAGACATGTTTTTTAAAAGTTGAACTTACATTAATTTCCAATGGCTTTCTAAGCATACGGCTCTCTTGTGCGAGACGCGAGTGCAACGGTGATAGATGTCCCTATAGAAAACGTGATAAATATGCGTTCTGTGTGAACGGCTTGGTTTCAGTTTCGCCATAAAAAACATAATCTCTGCACTGATGCTCTCGTTTTCTGTAATATTTTGAATGAACAATGTAGCAGCGCCGCATCTAGTGGGTTCAACTGGATAGGTTAACAAAAGCATTAAAATGCAATGACACTTACGTTGTCGTCGCATTTCGTGCGCTGCCTGACGCACACCTAAAATTCGAATGCAACGTTTTTGCATTCGAATGAGAATTTTTTTTTTTTTTTTTGAAATTCGACGAATATTCGAAATTCTAATTTTTTTTTTTTTGACAACCCTGGTACTTACCAAGTCAACGTTGCCTCTCAGTGTCTGTTTGCTTGACAGCTCAAGATGTGGTCACTTGGGATTGGAATCATGACAAATTAAATGATTCTGGTTCCGGATCCTTTTAACAATTACTCAAAAAAAAAACATTACTAACAAAATGTGTATCTCAAATTATTTGTGATGAACAACCAGTCAATAACTACACTGACAGTCTCACAGTCAGTTGTGTGTGTTTGATTCACTAAAAAGAACTGACTCAATAGAACTGACTTAATAGAGTCATTCATTCAGGAGTCAACCTACACTGGTTGCACTGTATGTGTTTGATTAATTAAAAGGAACGGACTGAGTAGATTCATTCATTTGGGAATCGAAAAACACTGGTTGTGCTGTATGTTTTTGATTTACTGAAAAGAACCGACTCATTAAAGTCATTCATTCTATAATCCAGCTGCACTGGTGTCGCTGTCTGTTTTGCATTGTAGATTCATTGGTGGTGCTGTAACACCACTGAATAAATAGTGCTGGAAACTCTGCCAGAATATTTCACTGTGGTGTTCTGTTTGCATTGACGGAAGAATGCACATGCAAGAAGTATTAATTGAACTGAACGTTTTTTTTTTTTTTGGTTCTGATATTTTTAAAAACAATGGTTCCGTTTAAATATGTAGCCAGCAACCTCTTTTGAGAGACTGACGGTTGTGTGAAGCCAACATTCACTACCTAACCCAACCCAGCCCCTTTAAACCCACCACCCATCCTGTTTTCTGTTTAATGCATCATTTACTGCCTGTAAACAGTTTGTGTAAAGGTGTTTATAGATGATTCGTGAGCGCCCCTCACCCCACCCGTCCTCCAAAAGTGTTGGCCTGAGTTACACAACTTTGATAGGGGCTCAGTAAGGGTAGGAGGGGCTAGACTGTGGTGGTGGAGGTGGTTTTGGGGTCTGAACACATAAAAGCTTCACGCTCAGCTGGGGCCATCTGCCTTCCAGCTTCTGAATTACTCCACACAGCATGGCACCGACTGCAAACGAGAGTGCGAGTTCATTATGGTATGCCGCATGTGTTTTTCAGCACCCTTTTTTGGCCGGGCATCAGATAAAAGTCATACTGCACTGGGCGGAATAACAGAAGATGTGGAGGCCCTTCTGTAAAATTGACTTTAATCTTTTTGCCTTTTCCATGTCACCTCCAAACATGTGAAGTCTGATATGATAATAATGTGAACCTGTCCTGAGTATTAGAGTTAAGCTGGCTGATTAGGCCACACATCGATTAGTCTATCACTCAGTACTGACCGCACAGGTTGAGAAGTGCAATGCCGCTCTGAAGGACGAGGGCTCACACACACACACACACAAACATACACATACATATACACACTTTTTATGCATTTCAGAGGGAACAAGGCTATTTATCAGACAGGCCTTCCATTTATTCTCATTTCTTTTTAAACTGTTGATGTGGGTGCTAATGCTTTTGAAACAGACTGAGAAAATGTTTTTCGGATAAATTCCTTTTTTTGTTGTTTTGGAACTTGGGAAATAAGAATTGGAGGTAGTTTTTAGAGTGTAATTGAATTATAGGAATAGTTCACCTAAAATTGTAAATTGCTATCATTTATTCACCTCAAGTCACTCGCAAACTGAATGATAGAATGATAGACTCTGCACATGTTTATATATATATATATATATATATATGTGTGTGTGTGTGTCTGTCTGTGTATGTGTGTCTATATCTATCTATATCTATATATACAGTATATAGATAGATAGATAGATAGATAGATAGATATAGATATATAGATCTTCAAATTTTTATTGGTAAAAAATAAAGACCCATGAATACCGAATAAAACATTTCTCCTATATCTCAAGGCTTAATCAACTGTGTGTCTTTCTGTGACCTTTAAGTTGATAGATCACATTTAGGGATTCCTTCGAGGCTAACAAATTTTTTTTGACCCATTTCCCCATATGCATTGACCTGACTGTGTGGAGAAAGTGAGAGAGAAAGAAAAACTGAAAGAGAGAGAGAGAGCAGTAAAGGTTATAACCCAGCTCTTGTCTGAACAGTCTGAGGCCTTTAATCCAGGAACAAAGTAATTAAAGCCCACCTTTGCAGAAAAGGCCAATTAAAGTGGACCGCACATCTCAGAAATGTGGGCATTTGCTGGAGAAAGTGAGCCCTTTTATCAGAGCAGTGGGAATCTTCACCCTGCTGCTCATGCTAACTTTGTGAGCACACCAACATTGTGCCATTTACATGCTAAGAACATGTGCTGTATCCCTCTTCACTAACTACAGTACTGATACATATGCAATACATTTATCATGATTCAGTACACTGCAGTGCATGAGAATGTCACAATTAGATTTTGATGGCAACTGTACCAAATGTGTAAGAGAGACCCATTGTGTCCAAAGGAGGAAGAGTACATCTGTGGGCTAGTATTAAATCTTTCTTACACATAGCTTACTGTTCTTTTTTATTTTATTTTTTGGCCCTTCTGTACCAAAAGTATTAAAATTGACAATTTTATTTACTATGTATTTGCAATGTTGCTTAGTAACATGCTAAAATCCTAAGTCTTGTGAGTTGAGTTGTTTTGTCCTTTATATCAGTACGGTTTGCTGAGTTGCTGCTTAGATTTTATTCCAAATCAGAGATTTTTAAATTTCTTTCTGGTTAGTGGTGCCTATACAGTAGTTAGTAGTGAAGCTTATTAGGCTTTGGAACAGAGCTAAGATTTTATATTGTTTATTAAAAGGATACACTGTAAAACAATTGATTTTTCAAAGTTGTAAATAAAGATTTTTGGAATATGTTTTACAAACAAAACAATACTATTTCAGTTTTTCTACTTCTAAATTTGACATTTAATTCAGTGTGTTACTTTCCCTTTTTGTAATTATTTGTGAAATTTACTAGCAAACTCTGAGTGAAAATTGTTTTAAAGTATTCATTAATTTATTCACCAAATATACATTAATTTGTTCATTGAATCATTTACTTACCCTCATGTTCCAAACTTGTGTATGACTTTGTTTTTTTTTTTTTTTAAAAGACAGACAAAAGGAGATAATTTTTAATTATGACTCAGTGTTTTATTGTCCATACAATGGTAATCAGTCTCGCTTTTGACCCTGTTGACTTTCATTGTATGGGAAAAAAAACTGTTGACATGCTTTCAAAATAAGAAAGTCATTCAAGTTTGCCAGTGCCAAACATTTCTTAAATGTCAGTGGAAAAGTTTGATTGAGTGCAGTATGTTCAGGGTGAATGATGTCAGGACAGCTACTGTAGTGTTATTAGATAAGACATAGCTTAGGTTAGGCAAACAGGCCTGACTTAAGGCTCTAATGTGGAATATTCTGGAACAGAGCCTGATGTTGGTTGCTGTGCCAGGCCTCTGTCCTTAAATCCTTCTCCAAATATTGGGAGCGTTAAGAGCACTGGGGTTGTGCGGCGTTACAGTGATGAAAGAGCCAGCAAAGCAAAGCGAACAGCTTTAAATGCAGCCAGAGTTCTATCAGATTATGTTTACTTAACCTCTGAGCATGTATTAATCTGTTCCCAAACTCTCTGGTTACAGTGAACGATGGGCACCCCTGCCATTGGTCTCCAGTACAACTGGCCCCAGCTGCTCCCCAGCTGTGCTCTCTGGGTTTTAGCCCGCTAAAGTAGCCCCATCCAACACCCCGGCCTCGTTCACATCAGCCCATCAAATGTGCGCGTACATCTGTAGCACATTCACCTCACAAGGCCACATTAAAGGGTCCAGCGTTTACCCAGAAGTCACCTCGACACATGATGCACACACATTTCTTCACACACGTATTCACTGGGGAGTTCTGAAGGATGATGGATAAGTTGTTTGACCTGTTGGGCTGATTGCCAGCTTAATATGTGCGCATTGAGTGCCGCTTTGCTTTGTTAATTTGTTTTGGCTAAAACTCTGATGAATACAGGAGGGATGAGGGTTGAAGTCTGGTGCATGTTTTGAATCGTGTATATGTGTGTGAGACAGATTAGGAACGCTGCAGGCCTGCTCTATGGAGGGATGGATGCTGTTTGTGCTGTCAGGCCCAGCAGTCAGCATTCAGCAGGTTGCCACTGTCAAACACTAAATACACGGCAGGGACCCTCTCTTCGCCTCTGTCCTTTCTCCCTGTAGATGGTCTCTTAGTCCTGCTACAGATCCTCAAAAACATACACACACCCACATATGCCAGTCTAAAGAGGCCACATCGCACCTTGAACTCCCTACTTCTTTTGACAAGCTCAAACAGAACCGCTGGTGGTCTTGCTCTACTCAGCGTCAGACTTCTTCACACACAGAAGTTAATCGATAATGTTCTGGCAAAAGGCCTATTAATATTCATAGAAATTTTGGATGATAGTTTGACCAAAGCTGTTAAATCAAGCAGTAAGATGTTCTCAGCGCTAGGGTCAGAAGTCTTAATTAAGTTTAAAATCTTTAGAAAAGAAAAAAATATGCTGAAATTTAGTTTAGATAAAAATGTATTGGATTTTTGGGAGCAAAACTCTAAACAAAGCTTGTTAAAAATAGTCCGATTTACCAAAAATTAAATTTTGCAAGTAAGTTACAGTAAATAGTGCTGTTTTCTCCAACACTCTTCTGTCTACTGTTGTTTGGACAAAACCATTGTCTGTGAAACACAAAAAAGATATGAGGAATGTTTCAACTGGTTTTGTTCATTGGGTTCCTGTGACTTTAATTGTATAGACAAAAATACTAAGACGTTTTCAAAATATCTTCTTTTGTGTTCCACAGTATAAGGTTTGGAATGAGTTAATGGTGACACAATTTTTTTTATTTTTGAGTGAGCTATTCATTTAAGCTTCCAAGAATGTACATGAGGGAACTAGTCATCACTCTTAACAGGCTGTAGACCATTAAATTACACCAAAGACCACAGAATACCAAAAACGTGCCACTCGTATAGTTTTGAATGGGGAAAAATGCAATGCTAAGTATGGCTGCTCTATCGATGGAAGCCCCGCCTTCTGAATAGCCTTAAAAATAAGCTTTTTTTTTAATGCTATTTGAACAAAAGAACCAACATTTATGAGAGAGTTGTTGTCAGATTTCTTTGGCGATTTCAAATATGAAATTTAATTGTAAGCTTTGTGAACAGTTTTGGAGAATTTGATGTTTCCCCATTCAAAGAGAGCTGCACTTGCATGTACGAGATGTGTTTCAAAGATCACATAGTCCCTAACGGAGTTCATGAGAATATATCTGAACATTACTATTATGTTTTATACTCAAAATTTGTGTTTTCTAGAAGCCAAATAGACATTTATTTATTATTGCAGTTTGTGTGTATGGAAGGGCATAAATGTAGAAGGCATATAAATGAAACTTTGTTTTAGAGGATAGAGACTAGAGGTGGATGGTGAAATACACAGAAATAAACAGGAGAGAAATACACCTGTAGATCGTTCTTAATAATGAATGAGACAGGTTTTACAAAATTTCACGTCATAAAAACGGCTCTTTAGTTGCTGCTTTATGTGTTCACCAGGATTACATGCAGTGAACTGCTGGGAGACAGACCGCACTGGGACTCTCCGTCAAGACTCTGAATGGTTTCTTGTAACATGTGGAAACTCAAGCTGTGTTATCCAGTAATTGAGGCTTCCTGCAAAAGCTGTTCAGTAAGCAGTAAGGGAGGCCATTTTCAAGGCTGGTACAGTATGCTGTTTAAAAGGATAGTCCACATAAAAATCTTAATTCTGTTATTTATTCATTTTCATGTCATTCCAAACCTGCATGGCTTGCTTTCTTCCGTGGGACACAAAATTAGATATTTTTAAGAATGTTCACGCTTTTCACTCATAAATACAATGAAAGTGGATGGAGACTTAGCTCCAAAAGGACAAAAAGCATCATAAAAATTCAGTATGACTTATAAGCTGTCACGATTCAGAGGCTGCATACTTAGAAGGACGCAGACTTTAAATCCATGTTTTCGGAGGCCGCGAAGGTCAGACCAAGTGTTGTTAAATGGGACGGTTTAACCTACGAAGGATTTCTCTTGTCACCTAGCAGCTATGACAGCTGCTGTTGACAAGCAACAGTAATGTTTATACTGGACTTTTAAAAAAAGTCATCTTCAACAGGGTTCACAGCATGTGTAAATATGTTCACCTTGGTCCAATTATGTCCATTTTAAAAAGTAATAAAATCGCATCTTAGAAAGACAACATTTAAACCGCTTTTCTTTTTGTTTACATATTCAATACATTACATCAGGGGTCATCAAACTTGATCCTGGAGGGCCGGTGTCCTGCAGAGTTTAGCTCCAACTTGCCTCAACACACCTGCCTGGAAGTTTCAAGTATACCTAGTAAGACCTTGATTAGCTACTTCAGGTGTGTTTAATTAGGGTTGGAGCTAAACTCTGCAGGACACTGGCCCTCCAGGACTGAACTTGGTGACCCCTGCATTACATATTCAATTAAGCTGAAACCCAGTGCTTATTAAAAAGTATAATTCGGCACTCTTTCTCTCTCTCTCTCTCTCTCTCTCTCTCTCTCTCTCTCTCTCTCTCTCTCTCAAATAAAACAAAACAAAACAAAACAAAAAAGTAAAATAAAAAAAAAATAAAAATAAATAAAATAAAAAATTCTGTCATTACCAGGGGTGCAAATGAACCTTTTGGCCAAAAAGGATCTATATGCTGAATCCTTCATTGCCTGGGAAATGAAGGACACATTTCGAGGCTGCATTTGAAGGAGAACTTGTTCAGCCTTCGTTTGCACCATTGTGACACATTCGGTCTTCAGATGCAGTCTTCAAAGGATGCAGCCTCTGAATTGGGACTCAGCTATACACAATATTCCAAGTCTTCCAAGGCATATGATAGCTTTGTGTGAAGAAAAGACTAAAATTTATGTTATTATTCAAATAAATAAATACAACTGTGGTCACCATTCACTTTCATTGTTGAGTTCTCTTGTAAATGCTTAGCTTTTAAAACATACAAGTCAAATGGATTTTAGTTAACATTTACCTGCAATGAGATTTCTTACATATGATAGGAAAACTGCCATTAATTTTTTTTTTAAACATATCTCAACAAAAACCCTACTAATAAGAAATATGCTACTGTCCCTTTAAATGGTTTCTTCCTCAGGGTGTTCTGCAGTCCCTTAAAACTTCCACCAAACTTTACACTTCAATCTATCTTGTGCTTGTCTCATATTCTGTTTTTATTTATATCACACTAACTTTTAACTTCCTGCTGTTTTGTGTATTGTTCAGTTCTTCTTCTTTCCTGTCTGTCTGTCTCCCTGTCTCCCCCCTCAGTTAGCATTGAACTGATACATCCTTTTGAAAAGGTATTGATGCTGGTTTGTAGAGATGTGCGCAGTGCAATGCAATGGCCCTGCTTTTTATTGCCTGCCGCATACTAATCCCAGAGCTGGGGGTGTAAAATGACACCTGTGCAGTGTGTACGAGTGTGTGTTTGTGTGTGTGTGTGTGTGTGTATGTGTATGTGAGACAGAGCGCTACACGCCCACATGAAAGTACTGCCATTAAAAATGATCAAAGAAATTACTGCACTCTGCTTCACAAGCCTGTTCTCATGCCTGGCTCGGTGTAGGATACATCTTTGTACTTGCGCGCACACACACACACACACACACACACATACACTCATACCTCTGCATACATCAATTAGCATCTGTTAATAGATTCCCGGAGATTCACAGTGTATATATTTCCACATAAACTAGCCTAAGGCCTTACAGACATACATATGCTTTGAGGAAGAGGAAATGGTGCTCATGGTTGGGTTTTTAATTGCAATCTGTTTTTTTTTTTTTTATGCCGAATGCTTCTAAATTATGTATGGATCACTCATATTTTGTTAGCGTTCTGCAAACCCATAATGAAATATTGATATAATATTAAGTTAAGATATTATTATGTGGTGCAGTGTTATCATTAGTGGTGCTGACTGAAGGAAGAATCGCTATTGCGCACACTTAGGGTGTTTTCTAAACTCTTAACCTTAACTAATAAACTTTGGCATGTTACTCATCCCACACTTGTGCTACAGACATCAGTGATGCCTCAAATCACAATTAAACTTAATTTTTTTTTTCTTGGGGGTGATGAAACATGGAAAAATCACAAAAGTTCACATCCAGCACCCATAATAAAACAGAGGATGGTCTCTTTTGATTAGTGACCTGCTGAAATGTTTTTTTTTTTTACCAAAACATCAAAAAATGAAAATAATGTTTATTTAATAGTTAATTAATGAGCTTTTTAATGATATAATTATGCTTCTACTCTAATCCACTACAGTATAAACATTTAACCAATGGCTGTATAAAAACTTGTTTTCATGGCAGATTTATTCAAATATATATTAAATACTGACAACAGCACTAATGAGTAAAAATAAAATGGATATGTAATATAGTGCATATTTTTAGCACAATGCTCCTCTTTAGAGCATCCTCTCCTCTCTTTTTTTTTCTTTCTAGCTAACTAACAAGCTATGAACAATTAATGACTTTCTTGAGGTAAATGTAACATTGTGTGACATTGTTTACAAGCTGTTTTATTGACATGTTTATGCGGTTAAAATGTTGATTGAGTGATTACATGAAATATCATTGCCACTATTTTGGTCAATTATTTCAGCCCTCCTAAACCTTTTCAACGAAACCATTTATTTATTTATTTATTTATTTATGTTTTTGCTCTTTCTGGTGAGTATTTCTGGCTGCTTATATTTCAGTACATCACTACTATTGATTTAGCAACCATATGGAGCACCCGAACAATTATGTTTTTTTGTGTGTGTGTGTGTTTGTACTGATATTATTTTTTTAATATTTAAATGTGATAATAATAACTATTTTAACTATGTCTGGACATGTCATTTTTTCCTAAAGCATCTGAAGCCCAGCATGCATCACTTGTCCATTTTATTTTCCGCCATTGTAAATAAAGCTTTCATTTTTATTTGTCTTTATACAGAGACGAAATTTCCGTCAACGCCGTGGCTACCTACTCGCAACAGACCCACATTATGATTACAGGCAATTTTATTCCCTGCCGAGCCCAGAATAAAGTGCTTACTCATGTTAAATGGCCAGTCTGGAATAGCAAGTGCATCCTAATATGTAGCCATATCAACACGTGCAGGAAAACAGCCATACACGGGAGGCAGATCATAGCGTGGGCGGTCAGGGAGAATGACGGTGGGGTACTAGAGGAAACCGCATTGTGTTCTAATTATTTTGGGAAATGTCATCATCACTATTCTTTTATTTCTCTCCACGTTTGCGATGAACGGCACAGAGACATGGTTATCTCAGGGAGCCATTTTAGTGAAGGAATACTCTTTCAGCCCCTTCCCCTCCCTCGGTGGTCATTTTAAAAGCGAGCGGCTGGCTGTGGTGGGCTTGGTAATTTTGCTGGCTTTTCATGTGTTGTAGGGTGATGAGTCCTCCTCCATTAGGTAGCGTCGGCCTGTGATGTATGATGTATGCGCAGCAAGGCATTCTGATGTTTATTCATGATTTTCAAGGCAATGTCTCAGTGAAACCCTCTGATTTCCTTTTAAGGAACAAAATTTGTGAGATTGAGATTTCAGTTTAAAGGCGCAGAGCCCTATATCCTGCAGCGATTCAGCCCCGCTTCTTTTCCTCCTTCTCTCTTTTTAATCTTCATCTCTCCTCTGATACTACCTCTGTCAGCTTTCATTTACTTGACCACCCCAAGTAAAAAGATCACATATAGTTATAATTCTGCCAGCTAGCTTTCCTTCCATGCCCTCTCCTCTCTGAAGGACTTTGTTAAACATTTTAAATGTAACATTTTCATATCTAAAATTATCACACAAGCTATTGTACTTTTTTATATTTATGGGCTTTAATGGTATTTTGTATTTATTGTAAAAGACAGCAAAGATTGGGGGGGGGGAGGATCAAGACAGCAGACTGCATTCACACCAGTGTTACGATACAGCTTGTATGTGTCATGAACGTGTACTATACAGAACACTCTGCTTACAGCCGAACAGACTATTTTTTTTTAATAATACTATTAAAGATATCACAAAAATATAAAAATATTATACAAAAATATTAAGCAGCACAACTGTTTTCAACATTTATAATAATAATAAAAAAGTTTTTATTTGTTAATAATTTTATTATTATTATTATTATTATTATTATTATTATTATTATTATTATTATTTTAAGCACCAAACAAGAATATTATAATGATTTCTGAAGGATCATATGACACTAAAGACTGGAGTAATAGCTGCTGAAAATTCAGCTTTGCATCACAGGAATAAATTACATTTTAAAATATATTAAATAGAAAACATTTGTAATAATATTTCACAATAATACTGTTTTTACTGTATTTTTATCAAATAAATGCAGTCTTGGTGAGCACAAGAAACTTTCAAAAAGAACAAAAATGGACGGTAGTCTATATATTTAATGTTTTAAATTGAATTATTTTTCTGTATTCCTATTATAGGTAAAATATGTTTTGTTTAAAAAGTCATATAGTACACAAAACTTATTGATTTGGGACATACATTCCTGAAAGTAGTGAGCAGATGTTGATTCTGTAATTGTTCTGATGGATTCAGTTTGTTCAGTTAAGAACTGATTCAAAGGAATAGCTTGTGATATCAGTAATCTTTTCAAACTGTTCATACGAGTGATTTGGACTACACTAGACAACTCAATAACCATATAACGTCAATAAACCTAGGAACCTTGACATGATACTGACAAGGCTGCCAGAGTTTTTGCAAACTGGGGAGCGAGTTGAATTTTTATTATTTTTTTTTTATTGCAGTTGACAGCATGTCACGCAGTAGACCATAATTCATGTTAAGCGTGGAACATTCTTTTAACCTGGTGCCAATAATGGGCCAGAGCCAACATAAACTCACTTGTTTACAGAACAGCAACTAAAAGCTGCTCTATAACAACTGTAATGTGCAAAGCTAGTCCCTATTTGTCTTGTAAATGACTTTTTAATGATAATTAAGCCACATCCATCCATCACAGCAATACAAATCCACACTGACTCCTCCTACATAAAAAACTGACATATTTTCCAATAACCGAGCAGCAAGCATTAACGCAACGAATGCATCATAATGTAGCAAGATAGGGCAGGAGAAACATTAAAGACGTACACAGAGATGGACAAAGCCTGGCGTTGTGGCATTGTTCAGTGTGAATGAAAGCAGCGAGGCTACAGCGCCACCTGTCTCCAGCAGAAGCCTGTAATGAGGTATCACATGGAGCCGGAGAGCCTCATTGTCCAGATACACACGCTCTCACTCACACACACGTGCATGACAAATGGCCCCGTGCCGCCAAGCCACTTCATGCTAATGCCTGTTTGGTGTGTGTGTATTTGGCCGAGTGCCTCTATTTGCATACGCCGAGCAGCGAGTGTCCCGGCACCTCGCTGCGTCGTCCTCTCTACCCTCCCTGCTATGTTTGGTGTCAGAGCCTCTGGGATATTAATAAGAGCCCTGTTTTATTTTCAGGGCTGAAAGCAGTGCAGTGGAGCATTAGTAAAGGGAATCCGTCTCCTTGTGCTTAACATATGTAATGCCACACTAATCAGCATCAGCTCTGCCGCACAGCGGCCCCATATTCACACTGATATGATAAATAATGCAAATGTGGCCAGCCATCGCAAATGCCAGAGTGAGCCAGGGAGCAGAGAAAGCGTGCCGGAGACCGAGAACCGGCGGAACAGAATGATTGTTGTGCTGTCAAATTGATTTGCATGATAAAGGGCAGCCTAATTGCAACACTTAGCTGTGGCGTCCTGATAATACGCTACAGGATTATTAAAGGACGTGCGGCGGCTCTCCTTTGACTTGACTGATATACCCTGGACTTTTTGGAAGGCACTGGCTTGGAGTTGTTTGCTGCCACCACTCTCAGTGTGAAGCCTAGTAGTTGCCGTACGCACACACACACTTGCATTTCCATTTAAACGCCCACGTGTATTTCTGTTTCTTGTTCATTTTCTGTCACACGGGTGGCATAGAGTGAACTGAGCGGGGTAGGAGAAGAAGAAAAAGACTGTATTTCCCTCCTGCTTTGCTTTCTTTTCATCAGTTCCTTCCTTCTTTACTTCCTTCACTTTTACTTTTCTTCAGCTTACTTTATTTCTTTTTCTTTATAAAGTGAAATAATTCTTTATTTCACCCCCCAAAAATTGTACCTTTAGGAGTACAACAGCTTGCCAGTGGGGCAGGGCCCTCAAAAGGACATCTTTGTACCTTATTTACCCCTAAAGGGTTCATAGTAGTACCTTAAGGGTACATATTATTACTCAAAGGCTTCAATATGCACATTTTAAGGGTAGATAAGATACAACATTGTCATTTTAACGGTCCTTTTCTGGTGACAAGCTGTTGTACTGCTAAAGGTACAAATTTTGCGCATTTTTGTAAAGACATAAAAGAATGAAGAAAGAATTTTTCCTTCTTTCTTTCCTTCCTTTTTACTTTCCTGCCTTCCTTTCTTTAATAATAAATGATTGATGTTTCAAATTAGAAAACACTGTAGAAAATCCAATTTAGTCTCTAGCTTCAGAGGAAAGAAAAAAAAGGAGTGGAGTTCTGTATCACTGAGCCAATCTTTAGCTTTAATGCTCACACAGGGGCCGGCACTCTATGATTTAATGTGGGTTGTGAAAATGGCCGCCATTATGTACACTATTAACAAATCAAGTGCTGTGCTATCCCAGAGTGAATCTGTCGCACTTATGCCGGATGGCTTTATGCCTTCCACTTATGATTTATGGACCCTTTATAATCAAAGCGATTGCAGAACACTGGAAGTTAGAGATTAGTATTCCAGTTTCTGCTCTTTTTAATCAAAGAAAAAAACAGTGTTTGAACCAAAGTGGTCTGCTAGCCATATCTAGCTTGGTCTAGCAGGTGGACCTCAGCTCCACCATATGAAAGTCAAGCTGATCAATCAAATGATCAAGCAAATGACCCTAATGACCAGCTTGGACTATCAATAATCCATGTAAAACCAGAAAGGGCTCTTTTCGAAGATCTAGTCTCTCTACTTATCCCTAATGTGCTCTGTCTTCTTCCTTGTCCTAATATTCCAGCTCTGGCTCCTGCTCTCTCACTCTACTGGAATCCTAATGAAGCCAGCATGACCGTCGAGCTTCAGCCAGGAGGAAGTCTGGCTTTTCGCTCTTGCTACAGATTGGTTAATATCCCTGTGCACCGCATTAAAAAAAAATAAAAGGAAAAAATGGGCATTCCTATTTAATGAACCATTTCCTCAGAACAGGGACACAAAAGCCAAATCATAAAATTGCAGAGAGCGCAAGGAATAAAAGCAGTGTACGCTATAAAAGACACATTTCCTCTTTTTGTTCTCGCTGTGATAGCAGTAATGCTCAGCGATCACATTGAAAACACTGTTAATTCTTTTGGCCAAAGTGCAGAAGGAAAAGTTTGCTCAACTCCCTTTAGCGCTGAGCAACGTCCATATGTCCATAATCTTGAAAGCATTAAAATGCTGATTTTTTTCAACCCTACTTTTATGCCTCCCGAAGGAACTTCAAGAGAGGCTGGATTTAAAGCAGAATTATCTGCTTATATTACATATCCACTACAAAGTCTTGAGCCAAGGTAAGAGACACAGATCTAAAAAAGCACTAGTACATATCAATACTCATAAAAAAGTGTGCACTGACAGTGCAGTCCTCAGTGTCAGGTGACATATTAGCGCTCTTACAACCGTCTCCTCCTGAGAAGCAAAGCGTCGAGCCCTTTGTGGGTCTAACACCCGCAGTCAACAAACACTCATACTCTCAGCTCACACATAAACAGGTACAGCTGCTCTAAAAAAACAACCCGCCTTTCATACACTTCATCATAGCGTGCAGATGTTTTTCTAAGTCTTTTCACACGTTAGAAATGGCTTCTACATCCAAGGCCACAGCTGTGTGGATCTAATGTCTTTTTTCCCCTCCTCTGCTTTAGTGAATGACTCTCAATTGTGAACTATGTCAGCTCTATAAAGATTTGGCTTGGAAAGAGGACAGCTCTGCGGAGTACATGTTAGTTTTATTTACATTGAGGTTTTATTCGCGATTCGAGCTGGGCTTAAGTGGGTCTCCTGCGTATTGTATTTAAGCAGCTACAGATGCCGGCCCGTACGTCTCGGGGTTCCCATGTTGAAATTGGCTACCACATTTGAGAGGTACCTGTGACAGGAATCACCGAAGTTGCCAAAAAAGCTGTAAGATGCATTTTCTCTGATCCAATTAAGTCTGTCATTGCCCTTTAAGTGAACATGTGGACATAGCAGAAACATTTTTGCAGCAGTCAGAGGTCATATACCAGAACCTCCACTCATATGTTTGGAGAGAGACGTCTTGGCCTTTCACTTGTCAGCTGTGCAGCCCGATCTAATTTGGTGGGGTCCGAGACTTGGATGCCGATCTCCTGACAGAACACGTAATTTGGTGCGGTGACAGGCAGCGCTGGGCTTGGACTGAGTGATTCAGCAGTACACTTTGGCTTTATTAGATCAGTCCGGCGCTTACCCATCACCCCATAGGAGTGCGTTTGCCATGTTCGTGGGATCCTGGCACACACACAGGTGACAGGTTAAACACGCACAAGTCAAATGTGATAGAGGAGGCAAAGCGGACTCCAGACTGAGCATTTTTGGCAGTCGAAGCTATATGACAGATTAGCCTGCTTATTCCCATGTTCTGTCGGTAACATTGAAACTGTGACAGGACAAGCTATATTCCAGAAGCTACCTTGCTATTGACTGCCTACTTGGGCAGTTGCCTTCTAAGCGAACAACTTATTTGTCCACACAATTGGCACTAAAAGCAAAAAAAGCATGGGAGACTTAACTCAGAATTGGTTTTAACAGAGTTTGGTGTTAAGTTAACATCGTAATTAGGGATGTGCCCGAATAGCGAATACGAACACGGAAAACGAATAATGCGTTCTACGGAGCCACAAAAGGGACGTGGTTAGCCGCTTGCTAGCAGTAGCCTGTTACATTACAGTACATAAAATTTCACTTACCACATAAACAGAGACAGGTAAGGAAAGATGACCGATAGGACGATGTCGAATGATTTACAGATCCTGAGCACCACTGACAAACATCTAATCTTGTGAAATGTGTGGTAAGTAGTGCTGCTCCGTAGTAGAGTAGGCTAAGTGTGATCGCGAATCTCAAAAGTGAAAGTAAAAAGCAAACACGCGTTCATAAGTGATTTCAATGTCCCGCATATTAATAATATGGCTCCCTGATGCCCGCAATTTATATACAGGATAATTACGCAACAATATAATTGTGAGAGAAAGCACTGAAATATATTTTTCTCATATATCTCGTATATATCATATTTATTCCCTTTACGGTTGCCGTAGTACACACCTTTACCTCTCCGAATACCGTATTCGGATTCGGGCACATCCCTAATCGTAATACATTAATAATCTTAAAATTCAGACATATTAGGTAAGATAGTCAGTTTTTTTTTTTGCTTATAGTTCATTTCTACACAATATGTGTCATGATTGTGTTTGATTATTATAGTATCATGTCGTTAGCTTAGCAACATGCTAACGTCAAACTGGCTTTCCCAAAAAACAGGAAATGTTTTTACATTTGAACTTTTTTTTTTTTTTTTTTCCAATATTGAATTAAAAAATGTATATTTTGAAACTTCTAAACTCATTCACCATCTTGAATCACAAAGCATTCTGGGTTTGCCTTCTCCTTGAGGAGATGCTATATATGTAGTGCTGCCTTTTATGGCCAAAAAAAAAAAGCATCTTGTTGTTTCCTACCTTTGGAAATGGGCAGCTAGGTTTTGTAGCAGAGCTACAGGCAAATAAAAAATCCATGTAGTGTAGAACTCAGAGGCAGCAGGAGTTTGAATGTTCAAGATCGCACACTGGACCAGATTATATTCTGATAAGTGCTGTCCTTTGCCTTCTCGGCAGCAAAGTGAAGACACTATGTTCAGCAGGTTGAGTCTTTTGATTTACTCACAGCTTATGGTGACTACAGTCTACCGAGAACCAAACCAGGCTACCCAATCATGCCACATGTCCCATGGAAAAGAAGGGATTTGAGCTGTGTTTGGGGAAAAGGAAGATGTCTGCCATCATGACGAGTAGGGCCCCGGTGGAGAGCGAGAGAGAGTGTGTGTGGACTACAGGCATCCTCCTGCTGTAATGAGAGCATGAGCTGTCAGAGGTGCTTATGTAATGACTCCCCTGCCAGCTGCTCAGTTCAAGCCCTGCGGGACGACATGCAAACCTGCAGATACGAAGACATACAGTCTGACATGCACACTACACCCACACACGCACATTACAGACAAACTTCTGCCCTCTCCTCTTCTTGATGAGAGTCACTGCTTGATGTTCCTCCACACACACAGTTCTACTCGTAAGTTTACATAGATTACATACACGTTTAACATTTGTTTGAAATAAGATCATAAAAATTGCATTCTGGGTTTTTTTTAATACTGACGTATAGTCAGCATGACTCAGTGATTAAAAAAGGCTGCAAGCAGTCAGTCAGCACAAAATAGTAAGAATCAAAGGTTTGTAAAACATTAAACAGAATAATTTGTTATTATTTGCATTTATTATTTGTTTTGTGTAAATTTAATAAAGGGCAGTCCTAAAATAAATAAATAAAATGTATAAAAATTTCATATATAAATTCTATATATTTTCTATATGAACAGGGTAGATGTATATTAAAGTCATGAAACCCCTGCAGTTCCTTCACAAACCCCAGTTTGGTAAACCTTGAGGTAATGTAATGCTTAAAGCACAGCATGTGGTTAATAACAAAGAATCAAATATATTTACTTTTTCTTTGTGTTTTTATATTAAAATGGTACAAAACTATCCTATATAAATCAATGTGATAAATGAGTTAGCTCAAAAGTAATCAAAAAGTAGTGTACTGTAATGGATTACATTACTAACTACAATTTTTATCATGTAATTTGCAATCAGTAATGGACTACAATTTTATCTACCCGAAAGTTATCTACCCAGCGTATATGAAATTTCTCTGCAAAGTATATAATGGAAACTTAACTAAACGTAAAATATGTAAATGATGAGTCTTGCTGATTAAACTTGTTGAGGACATCGGCACATCAGCATCCAACACAACATATGTTGGTCTTCTCAGCAGAGGAAGCTATTGGATTTTGGCTCTCGTCTGAGTGGTCCTGGCCATTGCGCAAAGCTTTGACGGCATGTTTTCAATATTAATGCACCTGTGACAGCTCAGCCAAGCCTCAGCCAAAAAGCTTCTAACAGCACCTGCTTAGCAATGTCAATTTGACTAATTCATCACGACACTTCTCACATACCAAATGAATGTCAAAGGCACTGAATATTCAAAAACTCAGGCTTCAAAAGGAATGGCCTGCTCATGTGGGAGCTGCAATTTTTACAAATGATACTACACAGATGACTTAGGCCTACTTTTTCTGACTTTTTAGCATTCTTTTAGCGGTCATATCAAAATTACACAGATGCGTTCCGAAACCTGATAAGTTGCATTTCTAGATAGCGTTTTAAGGGATAATAGATGTGCTCCAAGCACAAAGGCTGTAGCTAAAGGTAGGCTATACAATTATGCTGCTTTATGTAAAGCCTCATTTTGGATAAACTGTAAGATCACATGTTGATTGCATATGACAGACTAGACATGGCATCATCAAAATGTATTACAATTAGCTCAGTGTAAAGAATAAATCCAAAATGGCAGACAGAAGCATAAGGTAAACTAAGCAGTAAATATACATATTTTTTCATTAAATATCAAAAAGTAACACTTTAAATAATCTTAATCCAACTGAAATTGATAATTTTACCCAGTATTTGTTTGTGTGAGCACTGAATCGTTCGGCTAACTGTTAGAATCAATGTGAGTTCAATCTGAGTTGCTTCAAATGTAAATGGTTTCAAATAAGTCGCTTATGAGGATGTACTTTTGTTAGAAGGCGTCTTCATATGTAGACACAGTTCCCATCAATCCTTTATAAACCATTTTTATCACAGCCAATAACATCCCATGGTCTTAAAGGCCTATTATCGTATTGTGTGTAATGATCGACAGTTAACCTTCACTTGAGTTCATGCTGTACAGACAGTGCAGGTGACCTCCATGGCCCTAGCAACGGTGTATTAATACTAATCTGATAGAATTACCGGGAACCAATTAATGTACAGGCCGGTGCCTGGGCAGCAGTTAAAGTGATAAATGTTACTGCACTGCTGGTGCTGCAGGAGGACTGCGGATTTCAGCGGCAGGAAGTGCCATCCCTGCAGCCTCCATCTGGAAATGTGAGAGGCCAGGAGGTGAAAGCATCAGCATACAGGAACCTTGTAGTTTGGCTTACAGTGTCCCTGCTTGGTCTGACTCAAACCTCCCCACTCAGCTCCCTCATTAGCTGTGTCGAGCAGGAGGGGGAGAGAGGACGTTGAAAAGGGCAGTGTTTTAAGGTCACTTAAGAAAAATACAGCCACGGTTATGTGGTGAGAGGAAAGCATTGATCAAACTGCACGTGTTTTACACTAGTTTTTTTCTTCAGCTCTTCAGATCATTTTAGGAGAAAAGCCACTCTTTAATACTACTAGGTCTGGTATTTTTAGGCTACTCGATGATGTTGTTCATTATGCCATTTTAACATTTTCACAGGCTGTGTGTGCTCTCTTAATAGTGTTAGCGCGTAGAGGTTGGTGACACAAAACCATTGATCGGCTGTATTTTTGGACAGTGGGATTTAGGTGGATCTGAGCCCTGGATTTAGTAGAAGTGCCTCTGAACTTAACAATATAACTAGCTAAATACGTGGATGCCTGCGCCTACTTATATCATGCGTCCAGACAACCTCAAACTTAGTATCTTCATTAACTCTTAACGGAATGCTCTGGCTTAAATAATGCTTAAGCTCTGTGGTCAAAAACGCGTTTACAGTCACACGTTAAAAATGGAAGTGAATCTTTTAATCTTTCATAATATCAGGTAGTTCGGGATTTCAAGAGTAAAAAGATGCAATGTCCAGTACAGTAGAATAGACACTGCAGCCAATGTCCCTTTGCCCATCTTGGTAACATTCCCAGGCAGATATTTTCTATGAAAGTAATACACATGTAAGTTTAGGTCTTACTTTAGTGGGGAACGAGTGAATTCTACAAAACTGTCTGTCAGAATTACATTTCAATAATATATTTTAAATCAGCAATGAAATTTGATAGGAGTGGCATAATGTTATTTCTAGCTCAAATCACACGAAAAATGGTCCGGTTAATGAATGCATGAAATTGTCAAAAAATTAAAAAAAAATAAAAATAAAAATAAAAAATTACATTCTAGGGTAAACAAACTTGTGAAGGCAATGTCACTCTATGTAGTACTGCAGTACTTCTAAATAAAAACCATTTCTAAATGAATGAATCTTAAAAAAAAAACAACAAACAAACAAACATTAAAAGTACAATATAATATCCCAAAAGCAAGCAAGCACCATGACAATGCTGATTTCAGAGGACTTTTGAGTTCATGCTTGACTGATGCAACATGTTGCTCATGTTGGTGTGGCTAACACAACAAGTTAATCGATTCCAAGCCCCTTTGAAATCAGGAACGTCCAGAATTTTATATATTAGTCTGTTATAACCTCACAGGGAATCATAAATGGTCTGTTACTGAGAAATCTGTCAGCTCGGTAGATAAGGAGAACATAGCCTTACTGCGCTTCTGGAGGGCAGCTTTAGCCAGAGGCAGCAGAGCTGGGAGCAGATTTCTCACTAGCTGTAAACCAATGGCAAAGCCAGTATGACCCTTCAGGGTCAGTTCAGTGCCAAAGTGCCACTTTTACTAACAGTCAAAGTACAGTGGCACTATGAAACGGAAGCGTCTGGGGCATAAACAGTCAATCATCTGCCTGCTTGCGCTTGAATGTTTCGTTTCCTTTTTTAAACAGAGCAGCAGATAATTAAATATTTTGAAAGTGGTTAGAGAGGGAGAAACGATGGTCTGTTTGCTGTGAGAAAGATAACGTTCGCCTACTGTAACAAGAGCATGGCTGCTGCTCCAAACAATATTGCTTTAGTGCAGGTCTGCATAATAAAGAGGCTGCTTATGCATATTAATGAGGGCACTTTGCATAATGTCTGCTCCATGTGACAGGCACAGCAGAATATAGACACTCTGTCAGTTGTACTTTACTTAGGCGGGGCATGAATAATGTTATTTCCGTCCACATTGCTCCGTACAAAGATCTCCAGTTAACCCCCCCCCCACCCCCGTCTTAACTTCACTTGCCCCCACGGCCATGTCTTTCCCCCCATTCCGACACACACTCGCGTCTCTAAAAACATATGGTAGAGGTGTGTGTGATTCCAAACGAGGTCCTCGTTACCCCCCCACCCCCTTTTCGTTCGTGCGAGCTTTTGGAAGAACTACAGCGACATCTGCATGTATCATGGCTCAAAAGCGCTAGGCAGATACCCGCTGCGAGTGGGCTCTTTCTGCCAGGCTGCCGCCCCTTTGCCCCACAGCTCTCATTACAGCTTTCATAAACACGGCTAATTGCGCCATTCTGCATCCTCTCAGCATTTGCATATGCTAAGAATGACCCAAGGGCATTTAGTAGGTGAGACGTGGGCAGGACGGCTATAGTGATTTTGCGTTTGCGATTACATAAGCTTAGAAGCTAAGAACAGAATGTAATCTAAATATGGATGTAAATATTTTTTAATATACTTGTTTTGTATCCGGCACCCTTTGTGCCACATGTAAATAAATTTATATATTTTCAAAATTGTATATTTTATTTATTATTTCATATTTCTGGCTTTTGTGTGGGCCTGTATTTTTTCAAAATAAATTTATAAATTTATTTACTCTTTATATTACATGTAAATATTTTTTCTCTTTTGAATAAAGTGCCTAAAAAGGTTCATAAACAATGTCAAATCAAGCTCTCATTTTCGTGCACCGAACAATCTCTTCCTTCTTAATTAAGTGTGTAACTGTTTGTTTACATTCGTGTGTTCGTGTGTGTGAATGCGCATATGTGTAAAGAAGCTCTTTTATCTATTCTTTCCAGAGGACAGTGTGCCAGACATAATGACAGCGGGCACATTTAACCAGAAACAAAGGATCAATTTTGCCAAGTGATTTAATATAGGCAATCATACTAATTATGCGCATAGTCTGTTTGATGGGTGGTTGGCAGAGGGGGCAGATGTGAGCAAGTGTTGGATTTGTCTCATATAAGGCGAAAGCTTGTGACAGAATGCCCCCAGCGATTCCCACGCTTTACTCCCAACCCTGAGTTGCCAGTCCCCCGCCTCCCGACCTCGTTGGCGTCCGGTGCCAACTTCTTACATCCCCACTTCTGTATCGAACATATTTAATGTTTCACAATAGCAACAAAATTTCCCAGGGCTCCTTAATAAACATGATATTTAAAAGTGTGCCTTTAAGAAGTAATGTACAAGATAACATTACACATGAGAAGTGTACAAATATACATTTCCTTTCTGTGTAAAAGTGGCATATTTTGGCCTTCTTTCGTAAAAAAAAAAAAAAAAAAAAAAAAATATTCCGGTGATTACGAACAGACGTATCCGCATTCACCCAGCACATAAACAGTACTCGTTCCTTGGAAGACGCTCAATTAATCCGCATATGACAGGCTGAACGAGCCCCTCCTTTTTTTTTTTTTTTTTTTTTAATTAACGTTGAATTAAAATGAATTGGCAGGATGCCGGAAAGCAGGCACACAGCTTTGAAGATTGCCATCGCATAAAGAGTCGCTCTTTCCTTTTTTTAACACTTTGTGCTCCTCATTTCCCCACTCCCTGTTCTCCGCTGCCAGTTGCCAGTGTGCCTTAGTGATTTAATGATATGCAAATGAAATATGCATAAAACCATTCTGCTGTACGATGATTAAGCGCTGAGGACATTAGCAGGTGCCCTGCCATAGGCTCTCTTGTTGTCTCCTCTCCATTTCGCTTCGCCCGCAAACGCCACCTCTATAACAATGCTCAACACTAATAACAGCAGAAAACTAACCATTTTAATAATGACGGTAATATCCAATCGGCAGAAATTTAATCCCGTGCAGCGTTTGTCTCGCCCATGTTTTGTAATATCCACATCCAGGGAAAGCAGAGGTCCTTGGCATTTGAAGGATTTGGCTGCAGTGAGCAGGGAGAGAGGAGAGACATGCTGGGTTTTCCTGGGGAGGACTTGGGAGAGACTAGCATAGCCAAGCATTGCAGTTGCTTTTCTCTGCTTGTTTGCATGTTGGTATTATGTGTATGTTGGCTCACAAAGAAGGAAAATATTCTCCCTTTCTTTTCCTTCTGCCTCTCCCTCTCCCCCCTCTCCCTCCTTGTTTCTGCCAGCCAGTTTTTTTCCTCCTTTTTTTTTTTTTTTTTGGTAATCCATTTGTATAATGAGGACGAGACGCAATTAACTTCCCCCGTGGAATTAAAATAAAAGACAGATCATCCAAACCTCATTAGCTCCAAACGATTATATCCACACGTGTTCCGCGGCGACAATTAAAAAAACAAAAAACAACAAAAAAAAAAACACACACACACACAACAAGAATTATGAATTAAAGCACTAATCGCATATGCGACAAATACTTAATCAATCGCCTTGACGATGCCCCAAAAGATGCCACCATTGCCCAGCCTGTCCTTCCTGGTGGCAGCCTTGGTTCTGTCATCTTGGTGGTTATGCCAAGGCAGTGTAGGAAGCACAAAGATCTTATAATCCCTCCCTTTGGATGACTTCTTCAATTATTCATATTCCACAACCGTGCCCCTTTGTCCAACAAAATCGAGAGGCATGAGAACTGCAAGTAAAAGTTTGGAGTATCCACTCGTAATTAGTGCACACTGATGAGCCTCCTCCCCCCGTGCTAATTGCCGTTTTAATTTTCGCCATGCATTTTAATCAGTTAAAACGAACTTAAGCAAATCATTCGTTCTCGCCAGTTGCATCGCCGCCCGTAGATGGCTGTGTGCCCGATGCCCATCGTCTTTGCGGAACCAGGGCGACGTTCCTCCTCCAAACCTTGCCGGTACCAACTCTCTGAAAGGGCTACTACTTCTGTGGTCTATTTATATATCTAAATCATAAACAAAACGAACGGGAGGAGTTTGCCAGTTTCTTGATTGGGTGGCAAAGAGGGGGCATGCAAAAAAGTGGGGGGTGCCAAAAACGTTCCCACAGCCCCCTGCCCCATTTGGCAGAGTTACAGGCAGGCTGGTCTGGAGGTTACCGCCTCCCCAAAGAGTCTGATGGCGTGATTCTATGCCCCCTCCATCAGGTTCCTGCTTGGCTGTTGTGGGTGGCACCCCCCTTGTCTCTTGTCTCCCATACGGGTTGATGGCGTAAAGAATCTACAGTCTTAGCCATTCATCTCCCTGGTGATTGCTGTGAATATAGATAAATCGCATACGCCTGCCTCCTCCTTCCCTCTCTGGCATAGCCTTGCTTGCTGCTGAAGTGGAGTTTCATACTTCTTGTATTTCCTCTTCTCATTTTGTTTTTTTAAAAAGTCGATCTCGAGCCACACCTGAAAAAGTCCACGTAGCGGAGAGAAAAAAAAAACACACTTTTCTTTGTTGAACGAATTAAAATGATTAGCGAGTCGTTAAGAGAAAATGCATAAATTAAACCCCATCTGGTTAGTTGATTATAATTTTATGTGCCGGCTCATTAGTATGCATCCTCATGTTTGCTGATTCTCTTTCTTGCCCCTTTTTTGCGTTTAGCTTTTGTAAACAGCTGCAGTCCCCCAGGTCCTCTCGTGTTGAAAGGCGATTGGCAGATTGGCAGCATCTGACGCCGCAATGCCCGTGGTAGACATTCTTCACTGCATTGGTTGGCAGGCGGTTGATGAGAGGTGGTGGTTCATATAGAGCAAAATTAAGTAGTAAAGGGAGCGGGGCTGGCACAAAAAGACGAACACCTCCCCTTTTCGTATAACAGCTTGCTGCTTTAATTTTGTTTTGTCTTGTTTTTCTTGCGCCAATTTGTTTTCATTTACAGCCGCCTCGTTGCCTTATTGAATCCGTCGCGCTAATTAGCTGCGCAAACTTTTCTGTTTAATTAGTCAACAAAAGCACCACTGTTGTCTTTGTTTGTTCTTGATTCCAGTTATCTTTGCCAACCGACCGCGTCGGGCACGTACATGTTCACCTTTTCCATCTTTCCACAACAGATGCCACTGCAACGATCCTGGCATCCTGTTTAACAAAAAACGCCTTGGCATCTCCAGAAAACGTATCGCCGTGGATCGGTAGACGCTGAAATTTGCCATATGTATCCACCTGGTGTCTGCGGCATGGTTGCCAGCAAAGAAGGTGGCATGGCATCTGCTGCCTGGCTGGCAGACTGCCTGCTTGGCACAGGAAAATGTGCTGCAGGAGATAAGAAAGCGAGGAAGAGAGAGGGAGGCGCTTCCTCTTGCCCCGCCTCCAATGCCATTCGGTGGACAGCGCCACCATTGCCATTTTCCCCATAAAAGTCTGGATACACTTTGTACCTTTACAGTCCCATGGGGTAGTGTGGTTTAACTCGACAGCCATTGGCGTCCATTGCGATGGCATGCAAGGACTTTATGCCGCTTATGTTGTCTCTCCCGCTCCGATACCAGGCAGGCATTATCGACTTCTTCCCGTCCTTAAATTCCGCACTGAACGTCACCGACGTTCTGTAATCACGAGCAGCAGATGGTATTCCCCTCCTTGTCCTGTTCGCTTTGAGTTGAGGTTTAGCCTCGTACTCAAGAACCCCCACCAGCAATCCTACTTTTAATATTAGTTGTATACACGTCGCTTAAAAAAAAAAAGACCATTCTCCTTTGCCAAAACGAACCAAATGGCGTGGGTCTTCATGTTTTTTTTTTTTTTTCTTGTGTCTACCCGCCTCCAAACCCCCACCCCCCCCAAGAGCGCGCGCCAGTCCGCCTTGGCGCTGCCACTGAGTGGATGGCACCGTGCCAGCTTTTCACTGCCACAATCCGCATTCGCTGCTTGTTTCTCGCACTCGCCCATCCCCTATCCTCTTCTCGTCTTTTCGCACCCTCCCATCCATCGCTTTCTGCTCTGCCAGTACATCCCCCTGCCACCCCCCAACTTTGTTCCATAAGCCTGACATTAATTAACATACGGGTTAATTGATTCTAAGAGCTGATGAATTGCTCATAACATCTGTCGTAGGCTGGCTACCCCGCTGCCCGCCCCACAGCACCATTACCCTGGCATCGCCCGCTGTCTACTTTGCCTTTCCCTCCATGGAGGTGCTCAAAGCCCTGCAGCCCAGCATCTGAGGTGAACAGTTCTCTTGCTCCTCTGTACGCTGGAAAGGAGGCTGCTTATTGGACTATAGCTGATCGCAGTTGACGTTTGCCATCTGATCTCTGCGCAGAATGTTGCATGGCATTTTGTTATAAATAATCAAAGTCCTCCTCGTAACCACCTCCCACCTTTTTTCCCTCTCAGTCACCCTTCCATACTGTCTTTTCCTGATCCACTAAAATCTGATCTGTCTCCCTGGAAACTTTAGTTTTTTGGGTCTTAATTTTGTTCTAATTCGAGGTATTTTTCATAACGTTCTGATCAATAACAACATTTGATGAGTCTGCCATTTATTTTAATCACCGTTGTGAACTTTTCATCTGCACTTAATTATCTTCTGTCTTATGTGAGCGCCACTGGAAACGTTTCTGCAGTTTACCGCTGAATTAACGGTGTTGGTCATATTTGATTAAGCAATTATCAAAAGTGTAATTATCAAATATTATCACACAACTTGCATCTCTGCTTTTTTTTTGTCTGTGTGTGTGTGTTGGAGCTGACGAGGCTAAAAACACGAGGCTGTTTTGAATTATTTAATCATGTGATTTCTCAACTCGGTCTCCTCTCTGCAATTAATTAGTGTACGGCAGTACTCGCTTGCAGACGATATCACTGACTCATTTAGATGTATACACGCACGTTAACGAATCACCCCATCTTATTTTTGCACACAGTGCTATTTGTTATTCTTAACCACATCATTTAATCAGAGATTGCAACTCTGGAAGATCAAGTTCTGAATTGCCTCACACTGTCAGTGTTCCATGGCAAATATTGCCCTGCATTTTTTTCTGGGAAGCAGCATGCGTGTGTTTTGGGGCACTGGCACACACGGCTCCGGCAAAGCTCGGTGCGACATTCTTTCCACTTCCTCGTCGTTTGCTTTTTTTCATTATTAAATAAAAAGGAGCACAAGGTTTTGCAGGCAACAAGAGGAATCCATTATGCAAATCGCCTGTTATTTGCATAATGTCTTATGCCAGGAATATGCAAATGAAGCATATAATTTATGAGTGCCTGCATCTGTCTCGGAGTGTTCCCATAAGTTACAAAGAGAAGATTTATTTTTATTTTTTTTATTTTTATTTCTCTGTTCTTTTCAAACTGGCAAAGGTGACAAGCACCATACCCATTGAAAACAAGCACAAAGTGCGTTCTCACAGGCTGTGTACCATCAAAGAGTGAGAAAACTTGGCAGCTGGTGGCTAGGAGACAGGGGAGGGGATGTGCGGATGGCAGATACAGGGAAACTGGCACAATAAATCGCTTTTCAAAAGGGCGGTAGCAGAAGGCACTTTGCTAAAACAATTGAACGTGTTAGCGCGACGAAAAGAAAGGGAAATGCAAATGTCAACAAGCCTCATTTAGGGGGAAGTTGGAAGTTCCCTGCTGTCCCCCCACACTACTGGGTGCCGTCCTGCCCACTTGGCTGGGCGTGTGCCCCTCTGAGGAGCTGCCAGCTTTGCCTCTTCCCCCACAGGAGTGTCTGCGGAGTCATTCGTGATGTTGGCTGCGTAGTGCAGCTTAGCTAGAGAGAGGGAGAGAGAGAGGGATGTAGAGAGAAGCTTCCTGAGGAAATGTAAATGCATGAGTACGTAAGTATGTGAGAGCACGGGCTCTTCCAGCACCCAGGAATGCCAATGCCGCCTTGGCCAGCACAGCGACGGTGAGAGTGGGACCATCCCCGTCGTTGTCATCGGACGTGCCCTGCTGTCTGCGATCTCGCTAATTCCACCCATTCTTACCTTTTGTGTTTGGCTTCTCGTAATCAACGGCCTGTTTTGCATACTTGATTTCTCACTAATGTGACACATTGAGACAAAGCAGAGGGTGTGTGGTACGGGGGAAAAAAACTGTCTTGTTTTTTTTTCTTTTTTTTGTACAGTCGAAGAGAAATGATAATCGTTTTTCCGTGTTGTTCATCGCAAGGCCTCCGTTCAAAGCAAACATTTTTTCTCACTTGCGGTCAAGTCAGGATTTGTCAGGACAACTTCAGGATTTCACCCATGTGTTGTTTTTGGAACTATTTCCTTTGGATTGCGACGAAGTTGGCATGACGTTGTACTTGCTTACCCGGATTACTCTTTGCCCTAGGGATGTTCTCTATCCCTTCTGTAATATTTTCACAGAATTATACAGCCAGTTGTGTACTTAACTGCTTTCAGAGCCCATTGTACCCTACGTGACTGCTAAGACTGATGATCCAGAGGTCGTGTGGCAGTCTGGCAACCGCTCGGAGCAGTGTGTGGGCATCTGGAGGGGTATGAGAGGATACTCGGAGCCTGAGTGAATGGGGCTGGAGCTGTTGTCCTTGGTTTCAGAGTGATCCACTGGCTGTGGCGCTCTGTCTCGTCAGGTCTCCTGCACTAAGATTCTGAGAGCCGTTGTTAATTAAAGCGCCGAGATCATTATCCGCATTCGTTTCGTTTACCTGGAAATTTTTGCTTGAAGATATGAGTTCGTTTGGGTTGTGAATATTAGCGTGATGTAATTGGGAGCTCTCTGTAATTTTTTTTAATAGCAATTCCTTTTCTTTTTTTTCTTTACATTGCCGTTAAGCCTTCATCTTAATTATGCAGAGCAGACGTTTCATTATTCGCTTGCATACTGATGAGATTCGTGGAGAATTTTTTTTTTTTCACAGACGTTTCTTGAATTAATGGGTTAAGAGAAGATGTGTATTTCTTTCTTGTATTTTATTTACATTTTTGTTTTTGTACAGTTTTTTTCTTTTAAGACCATTTGTTAAAAAAAAAAAATTGTGAATGGAATTTTAATGAATACAAGATCTTTCTAAACTATAAAGCGGGATTCATACAGAACCAAAATAGCATGACTTTCTCAATTATCAAGCTTTCTCATTTTGTTGTCACATGATGCTTCTCTAAGCATATGTATTTTCATTTACTATTCCTTCATTTGTTAAACCAAAGAAAGACAAGTTTTTATGTAGTTTGGCTAAGAAAGGAGATTAAAGCATTTAAATACCTCACATGACATTTGCTCTTTTTCCTTAACTTAATACGGTCATTTCTTTAATTCAAAAAGAGAAAGACAATTCAACAAGTTGATGACAATTTGTATGAATAAAAACATTTGCTCATTTAACTCCAACATGAGTCAGCAGTTCATGAGAGGACACTAAACTACCTTTAAGATGGCAACCAAGAGGAGAGATATTGGAGTAGGAATTTAGGTTACATGAAGTGAAATGAAACATTGTCTATGACAAAAATGATTTGTTCGCTGAACTGAAATACTGTATTGCAGCATCTTTAATGCTGGGTTTTTGGATTTAGCTAATATAATTACAAAAATGTACATAGTTTCAAAAATATGTTTTAAAAGTAAATTCGTTTACCTAATAAAATGGAGCATTGCATGTTAACTATTTTATTGCATTAAATATTTTTTGAGTAGTACTAAAATTAGAAATTAAATGTTTTGCAAGTGTAAGACTGAAACATTCTTCTTGAAGTATATCATGATTGTTTCAAGTTAACATCTTTTTCAAGAAATTTGTATACACTGTGGTGTGTGACATTTTCCTTAAACCGGACTGCATGAGAACAATACACTCGCATACAAACAAAAAAGGATACTATACGCTTGTGAAAATTAGCGCGATAATTGGAAATGCTGTATAATTGTTCAGTAATTACAATTCTTTTTTTTTTTACATTGCCGTTAAGCCATCATCTTAATTATGCAAAGCAGACAGTTCATTATTTGCTTGCATACTGATGAAGTCATTCAGTCAGACCTCTTCTAGAAGAAAGATTAACATGCTTTATAAAATGACTGCTCTGTAATACATTTCATCAAATTCTTAATTTTTTAGATTAGAGTTTCATGGAAATAAGTGCCCTCTATATAAATAAATAAATAAATAAAGTAATACATAAATAGATAAACAACTGTGTATTTTTTTTTTTTATAATAATTGTCTCTCATTAACTTGAAAATGGACTTTTGGAGAGCCAGTGTTAATGTGTACTCTCTCACACACTTTCAGATTTATTCTTCTATCAACTCAGCAGTCGATTGTGTAGCCTTGATTGTCTTTATGTGTAAAAAGCACCTCTAGACCTTTCTTCTCTGTAAATTGACTGCGATGATCAGAGGACACTAATGAAGATATGTACACAGTGATTGGTAAAATGAGAGGAGCCATACCAGCACCACTCTGTTTAATTGCGTGTTGTTCAGTTTATTATCAGTAATTCATTTTCATTTTATGTAATTTAGTTTACCACAGTCTGTTGGGCATCGCATTTAACAGTTTTGTGTATTTATGATATTTAAAATTTAAATAGCCTAACATAATATAGAGATGCACTTTTAAAATTCCAGCTTTTGTTATTTTTCAACAGTGAAACTGTGTTATTTCAATCAGCAATGAAAGGTGTGTTTCATTGCTGTCGTACCCTGACACAGTGCTTACTGTACATGTGCAACCAAGTTTGAATGTGGCTGGTGTCATTTTAATTTTCATTATTAAAAATAACTAAAAAATACTGACGTGTATCAGTGCTTCAGCCTCGCACTGTTGGCACTGAACACACGTTTTTTTGTAGTTTGTGGTAATCAGTTGCTTTGTGAAAATCATCTCCTTTAAGTTTTATTCTTCTGTTGCTGTCTCCCATTTGTTCCCCCAAGTGTGTTTTTGTAATTGTGACGTATCAGATTACATCTTTTCATGATGAGGAGAATCAATAAGCATTTCATACAGTAGCTGTTGTTGGCAATGGTGGCACCACTCTTCTAAAACTGATGATGCTTTTAAGATAAATAATGGATTATGATTTTGTGATTCCAAAGGCTTTATAACAAGGTTGTAAACATTTGCGCAGTTAACACACACAGTAAAAAATAAATCTGTAAAATGACAGAAAAAGTACTGGCAGCTCATTACACACGACATTATCCATTAATTTTACGGACATTTCTCGAACTCTAAAACAAAATGCAATGAAGTGCAAAATTCTAAATACTGGTAAAACACCTATAAAAAATAAATATGGAGAAATTCCTTCAAATTATACAGTATTTTGTGCCTTCTTTTTACAGATTTTTTTTTTGAGTGTACTATTAATGAATTAATGAATTCATTAATCTTTTCAGCTTTATCTTGGTTAATGTTAATTTCTGAGTGTACTTTTATCCATTTCTTAGATCATGTTAGTTCTTTCTTAATGATGTTACATCACTTTGTTGTAATTAAAATGAATTGGTATGTGTAGAAATTTACAAGATTAACCCAAGATATAAAACAATTTTAACCCAAGATTTAGAAATTTTAAATTGATTTTTCCCAAACTAATCCTAAACTAACTTCTGTTCACTAATACTAAAAAACTGCTTTCTTTGTTCGCTTTCATAGGCTTATTATTTATATCATATTTTTTGTATTATAAATATATTTTAAAATTTAATCATTTTAATATTTAATTTTTTTATTTATATTTCCCCCCCACAAGATAAAGATGATTCTGAAAGAAAATGTGCTAGGTGTCTACTGTTATTCTGTAACGAACGCAGCTCTCGTGAGCATCTGATTGATAGATAAACAAAAGTGGGTATGTTGTTAAGGTTATTTCAGCAAACAGTTTGCTTTGTACATACAGTTTAACATAATTTACTTAAAAAAGGCTAACTTTATCATTCACCTGAACTGTGCACATGCATTTTAGATACTTACATTATGATCTTCAACTATGCAATAAATGCATGTTCTTCAACATATTTACTTTAACTTCTCATGTAATGTCAGTGGTATGAGGTGGTATTCAGAGGTGGCCAAAATTACAATTTAAAATCAGAATATAAGCATAGCTCACTTACCTTCACTGAAAATATCAAAATACTGATTCAACACACTCTTATTAAGGACCAGTGAGTGGCAAAGCGTGTTTAAACCCTTTATCGCAAATGCTCCTCAGTAGCTTAAAAAGAGTTAGGTCAAAAGCCAGCTCACCCTTGTTAATCCAGCAGCCCTGGTGATTTCAAATGAAACAGCTCATGTTAGAAACATAATGTGTTGTTGTCATTTTATATATATTTATATATCATCCATAACTTGTCATTCCAAAGTCGTTCCAAAGATGAAAGGAAATATTTAGCAGAATGTCAAAGCTGCTCTTTCCCTTTAATAAAAATGATGAAAAGTGTCATCATTTTCCATATATGTCCTTGGTCTCCATCCACTTTTATTGTATGAACAAAAAACAGCTTGGATGGGGTTTTGAACAAAATAAAAATGAAACAGATTATTTTTTCTAGTAAATGCCTCTTTTATTCAATGTCACAGATGCATATGTTAATGCTTCAAGTACAAGATGCAAGAGACCTTCTCAGAACCCTTGTGACAAATTATGTAGTGTCCTTTTGTTTTGTTTTCCACGTTTGTTTGAATTAATTAATGAATGCTCAAGATATGTTATAACGAAAACCATTCAGAGTCAGTGTTACACAATAACTCTGAAGTCATATACATCCAGGTCTGAACTTTTATAATGTGTTCTATTCAGTTCGGGTGGGCACTTGAAATGTGCTCTTATATACCACTCAGCAGTGAATGAGACATGGTACTTGATTATGGCCCGATACACATGCGCTTCTTTGTATTCACTGTGCACCTTGACCCCACGCTATATGTTTCACAAGATGCTCTCTCATAAAACTGGCTATCTGGCTTCAGCTGTGTGAAGGTTTTAGCGTTCAGAGTAACAGCTCCACAGAGCACAAAGACACAAATAGGCCCAGGCTATGAATAATTGTGGTGGCCCTAGGAAAAGATGGAGATTGGCGCTCTATGAAAGGACCAAGACAGCTCTCTGTCATGGTAATCACATAAGTGACTCAAAAAACTTAAAGTAAACAATCATCCATTCACGGGTAGATGGAGAGAAGCAGCTTGCTTCGTGTTTGATGATGCGGTAACGTTCAGTGTTCATTCAGTAACGTTCAACAAACTAATCAACTAATTGGTTGCTGAATGACTAGTGTTCCTGGTTTTCCACATTTCTACAAACCTTTAAAAACATACCTGTACATACAATTCACTGTTATTTCCAGTTGAAATGAACACTGGAGGCAGTACAATTTACATTCCTTCTCACATAAATAATGATTACAGGGCAAATTATTGATTAATAGAGACAGTGTTTTGTGGAATTCCTTGCACAATACTGCGTTATTACCTCAAAATGCTTTCACCATAGTGAATGATTTATAAACAAATATATTTTAACGTTTACGTCACATAATCAGCTCCATATTTATGGCTTTTTTAACATTGTAAATTTGCTTGGTAGCTCACCTGGTACACCATTGTGCTTGCGATGTGGAGCATTCGCAAATAAATTCCATAAAACATGAGTCACAATTAAAGAGGTCAAAAACTTGTAGATGCAAGCCACTCACCGGACATTTCATTCCTGAACTGCTGCAATAAGCACAACAGTCAGCGTATTAAAATGTTGCCAGATTCACATTCATCTGTTTTTAGTACCACTCACTGGACATTTCACTTTGAAAGTGTTGCAAATTGTGGAAATATGCAATGTAATGTCAGTTTGCAGAAAGGTCGCCACAGGCACATTTTTCCAATAAGCCTGGGTTGATTTGTTTACATGGCTGAGGTTAGCCTACTTCATGTGAGTTATCGATGACATTTCATCATTTAGCTAAACCTGATCACTGATAGGCATCTGTCTGTCTTTCTCTCTCCACTACTAGTCATCTGAGTTATGATGGAAGCCATTCAGGATGCCGTACAGGAGCAGCCTGAGCAGCTTAAAACTAAAGTAAGTTTCAAATATTACATTTCCATGAAACCTGACTCACCCCTTTCTGTTTTTTTTTTTGTTCCATCCTTACTGAGCTAAAGTGCTGCCTGTTTCCCTAATTATGGTAGAAGTATAAAAATGTAGGAAATACACACAAACATTAGGTGAAATAGCCCCAAGCTCAAAATATGCCTCCACCTACATGTTTGCAAAATTACAAAAATGTACCTATAAAATACAATTTTCTGCAGTTTCCAGCTGAAATGAACACTAGTAGCAGTAAAACACAAACAACTTTTATTCATTTTCACACAAATTATGATTACAGGAGCAGATTATCGATTAAAAAAGACTGATTTTTGTGCAGTTCCTTGCACAATAATGACCTCAAACCACTTTTACCTAGCGCATGATTTGGAAACTAACACATTTTGATGTTTACATCACATAACCAGCTCCATATGTATGGCTTTTCTGACATAGTAAACTTGCTCAGTAGCTCACCTGGTACAGTGATGCATTAACACCTGGCACATTTGTTATGTTTCCAGATTCATGTTTATCTGTTTTGGATAAAACTGAACACGCTTTTACTACCACTCCCTGGACATTTCACTTTGAAAGTGTCGTGGAACATGAAAGAAGCAACGTAATATTTTGCTGAAATGTCACTACAGGCATGTTATTCCATTGAGCCTGGATTGAATGGTCCAGTTCACAACTGTTTTCCATCATTATTATTCAGTCCTGAATAAAACACATTTAAATTTGATATTTTTTTTGGATGCAGTCCACGGCCTTGGATGAATATTTTAAAAGAGTTTGTCGCAATGACTTCTGGGATTGCCTTGTCTGTGAGTGACACACTACCAAAACCATGTATATTATAGGCAACATAATTTTTCTGTCGTCTTTTCAGTGTAGTTAGGATTGTCAGTGCAGGTAAGTAGCTGATTAAGATCCCATATTTACATGACAACAGCCACTATTGTGTATTGTTGCATATGCAGTGCATGACCTCATCCCTGTTTCTTTACTCTCCATCTGCTAAATGGAAAAACCCATGTGTTCCCATTTGTCTTTATTTTGCACCTACCTGAGCATAAGGAGGACTTGAAACACATAGATACCCCTGAGGGTATCTGATGCTTGGTTAGGCAGTTATGTTAACTATAGCATACCATAAACGCCTACATAAGCAAAGGATTGAATAATTCACAGTGCTTGGCAGATCTGTAATTAAGAGCATCTTGTAGACCCCTCCATAATTCATTTCTGCTGCCCATGTATGGTAAACAGAGCTGGCACATGATGAGGCAAGAGAATGAGGTGACACTATGCTCAGGCCTGACATGGCCGTGGTGCTTCATTTAGCCTGAAGGAAGGTGAGGTCCTCATGAATACTGTACATACATGTATACATGCAGTGGCATTTGTGTGCTAATGTTAGCATGAGCAGCATCAGGTAGGCTTGTTTTCGCAGACGAAATGCAGTCATTTAATAGGAATCCTATTGGAAATTTCAGTTGAGCATGAAAGATTTCCATATGCGGATTTCGCAACGGGTTCAAGTTGTTCCACTCGGATGCGCTGCATTGACCAACAGAAAGCTGCATGGTTTGGCAGTGACTTCTGTGTGAGCTGTGCTTCATATAATGCTATATGTGACCCTGGACCACAAAAACAGTCTTTAAGTGTCAATTTTTCGAAATTGAGATTTATACATCATCTGAAACCTGAATAAATAAGCTTTCCATTGATGTATGGTGTGTTAGGATTGGACAATATTTGGCCGAGATACATTGAATATCTGGAATCTGAGGGTGCAAAAAAAATCTAAATATTGAGAAAACTGCCTTTAAGGTTGTCCAAATAAATTCTTAGCAATGCATATTACTAATCAAAAATGACGTTTTAATATATTTACAGTAGTAAATTTACAAAATATCTTAATGGAATATGATCTTTACTAAATATACTAATGATTTTTGGCATAAAAATAAATCTATAATTTTGACCCATACCATGTATTTTTGGATATTGCTACAAATATACCCCAGCAACTTAAGACTGGTTTTGTGGTCCAGGGTCACATGTAGTATTCACAATAGACAATGATTTCTCTGAAATTTTTGCTAATGTGAACACAACTTTAAAGGAATATACTTGATTATTTACAAATTCTGTTTTTAAATGTTGCTTTGTGAAAGCAAACCAAACCAAGGATGAAATGCAAGATTGAACCAGCTTAGTATGTTTTATAAGCTCAAATAACAGATATTTGTTTAATTGAAATCATATATACATATATATGGTGGTTGTTTTTTTTTGGTCAATGCTGTAGCCACAAAAAGTAGTCTACTTGCTCACAACATTAAAGTTGGCATGAAATGAAAATCTATTTTTAAAATGTATGATATTGGTTATATTTTGACCAATTAATTAATGCATGTAATTTATTTATTTATTTTTTTTAATTTTCATAATTTTTAATCAAAATGGCATAACTTACTGTTATACAACAGACTTCTCTCTGGTGATGAATGCAGGAATTCTCCAATCATTTAGTCCTATTAAACCTGTCATTCATCTGCCTACGTTTGTGAGTACAAGCCTATTTCGGTTGTTAATCGAATTAACAACCAATAAATAGAACCAAGTTCCTGCCCTACATTTAACTTTTTTTTTTTTGATAATCTTTTACATTATGATACACATTACACTGCTGCTTCCTTTTCATTGTGACTTTAAAAGCTTTTGTCTGACTAGAATGCATGTTTCAATCTGGCCCAGGTAACATTTTGATCCTATTCCCCTTGTCTCTCAACTATTTACTGTCCTTTACTAATTAATATGACATATCTACAATGAAAATACCTTAACATAATATAATCTTTACATTGCTGTTTTGCATTTTCTGCTTTCCATAATACATATTTTTAATTTTTGATTGACACATGTAAATTTTATTATATAGTCAAATGAAAATTTATTCAGACAACTTTAACATTTCTCACATTATCACAGTTTATTCACTATAGTTTAGAAAATGGTAATAAAATATGACAAGAACTCAAGAGTTAAACTGTGTCAGAACGAATTCATCTTGATAATGTCAGATAACTTTGATGGAAGGGTATGTAACAAAACAAGGTCAGGTCAAAGTGTCAAATCAAATTTTTGGTCCCAAATTTATATCAATTTTACTGGTAGTCCACTGTACGAAGAATTGTTGTGTATAATATGTCACAGTTTACTTTACTTTATTTTACTATCCTCACTTACATAAACTGAACTATAGTGTGAAATAGTAAAAATATCAAAAATTATATCTGGTGTCTGAATAATTTTTGGTTTGACTGTACATTCAGTGAATGTCACATGATTTTTTTTTTTTTTTCAGATAAAATGTTAACTTATTTTTGTGTTATAGCTTCTCATGGGATGAGGATCACGGTCTAAAATGGTTATGCAATATGAAAAGTTGATGTTAATTTGAGTGAAAGTCTTCATTTCTTTGATAGATGCCCTCTGCTATATGGTTGGACTGCACGTCCGCAGACGATGGTGGGACATATTGATTTAACATATTTAAACAGCTCCAAACTAAGAGAAAGGCTTAAAAAGGGCACAACTAATTAGTCAGTTGTCAATAATTGACACCAAGATGTATGCAGTGTGACTAGAACTGTCTTTGATTGAAAGGCCCATTTATCTTTTACAGATCTGACTGTGGATGTGCTTTTTTTTTCTTTTCTTTTCTTTTCTTAAGCGTTTAGTGTAGAGGGAAGTGAATTAGAAGTGAGCTTTGTCGAGTATGAATCATTAACCTAAAGCAGACCGTGTCTGTTTCATCAGTCACTGAATACTCACTAATAGACTATCAAATTGTTGCCTCTGGGTTATGCTGTGATAACCTTGGCCTCAGTCCATACATACACGCATATGAGATGTGCTCTGGCAGGGAGTCGGATAATGTCAGCTTTCAGGCTTGGGGACGACGGTTCAGTTCATTGTCTATCCCCCTCTTTTGGAAGTCTGCCGAACACAAAGTGATTCCCAAAGCTGTTTCATGACCTCTGATCAGTAATGGTGAAAGTCTTGTCTTGCACCAATTGTGTTATAGATATAAAAAATACAGTGGTTTGCTGAGGACCTGTGCAATCATGCCTTCCACCTAACAAATGGAACAAGACGAAGAAATCTTTAATATTTACATTGAAATAGAGACCATATCTATGGATCAGAATGTCATGTAGACTTGGGTCATATTTGACTTGGGTCGGAGAGCAGCCACTTAAGTCAGTGACTTGAGAATGTTCAAGTTAATGTACCAAGTTCTTACAAACCTATAGTACTCTTTATATCAAGGCTGATTTTATATAGTTTGGACAAGAAGAGTATAAATTTAATGAAAATGTGATATGATATAACCATCAAGTAAAAAGATATTTTCCTTATACCATGCGAATACACATATTTTTATTTTATTTTATTAAAAATACCATAAATATATATATATATATATGTGTGTGTGTGTGTGTATATATATATATATATATATGTATATATATACAGTGGGTACGGAAAGTATTCAGACCCCCTTCACTTTTTTCAATTTTGTTATGTTGCAGCCTGATACTACAATTGTTTAAATTCATTTTTTTTCTCATTAATCTACACTCTGTACCTCATAATGATGAAGTGAAAACAGAATTTTAGAAATGTCTGTAAATTTATTAAAAAGAAAAAACTGAAATATCACATTTAAATAAGTATTCAGACCCTTTGCAACAACACTTGAAATTTCGCTCAGGTGCCTCCCATGTCTCTTGATCATTGCAGAGATGTTTCTACACCTTGATTGGAGTCCGCCTGTGGTAAATTAAATTGATTGGACATGACTTGGAAAGGCACACACCTCTCTGTAAAAGGCCTCACAGCTGATAATGCATATCAGAGCGAAAACCAAGCCACGAGGTCAAAGGAACTGCCTGCAGAGCTCAGACACAGGATTGTATTGAGGCACAGATCTGAGGAAGGCTACAAAAAAATTCTGCTGCACTGAAGGTTCCCAAGAGCACAGTGGCTTCCATAATTCTCAAATGGAAGAAGTTTGGCACAACCAGGACTCTTCCAAGAGCTGGTCCCCAGCCAAACTGAGCAATTGATGGAGAAGGGGCTTGTCTAGATTGGTGACCAAGAACCTGGTGGTCACTCTAGTTGAGCTCCATGATCATATATGCAGATGGGAGAAACCTACAGAAGGACAAACATCACTGCAACACTCCACCGATCTGGGCTTTATGGCAGTGTGGCCAAACTCAATCCTCTCCTCAGTGAAGACACATGAAAACACACTTGGAATTTGCAATAAAGCACCTAAAGGACCCTCAGACTCTGAGAAACAAGATTACCTGGTCTGATGAACCTCAATTCTAAGCATCATGTTTGAAGGAAACCGGCTCTTCTCATCACCTGCAGAGTACCATCCCAAAAGTAAAGTGTGGTGGTAGCAGCCTCATGCTGTTGGGCTGTTTTTCAGCGGCAGGGACTGAGGAACTCATCAGAGTAGAAGAAAAGCTCAATGCACCAAAATATTGAGATAGCCTTAATGAAAACCCAGTCCAGGGCATTCAAAACCTCAGACTGGGCCGAAGGTTCACCTTCTAACATGACAATGACCCTAAGCACACAGCCAAGGCAACACAGGAGTGGCTTAGGGACAACTCTGTGAATGTCCTAGAGTGACCCAGCCAGAGCCCTGACTTGAACCCTATCGAACATCTCTGGAGAGACCTGAAAAAGGCTGTCAACAGACGGTTCCCATCCAACCTGACCGAGCTTGAGAGGAGGAAAAAAGTGAAGGGGGTCTGAATACTTTCCGTACCCACTGTATATATATATATACACACACACTGTATATATATTTGCATTGAAAATATTTGTAAAAAAAGTATTTGTAAAAAAAACTAATTTTATTTTATTCTTGAAGTTGGTTGCACCAAATGACTTCTAAGTTTATTTATTTATTTATTTATTTATTTAAAGAAATAGTTATAAATGATTAGGTCATAACTAAGTTTTTTTTTTTAAAGACTTTACCTTCATTATGATATCAGGACAACCCTAATATTTCATTAAAAAAATGTTTTTTTTTCCATCGTTAAATTAAAAAAAAGTTTATTTGTAGAGGAGGTATGTTTAAATCATTGTAATTTTGTATTTATTTTTAAATAAATGAATCAATCCTTGACTGACCAACAGGGCACCCTAACAATCACCTACAATTTCTTCATAGAATGTAAAAATCTAATAGCGGTTTAGTGTATTGACCAATATTGTTCCCTATCTGTCGCTCACTACGAGTTATGTCGTGACGACATAGGGGATTTACTTGGAAGCCCCAATCATCTCTGATTTTAAGAGAAAACGCCAATGAATATTGGCTAGTGGATTTTGCATACCTGAGCCACTCCCTGCCCTCACGGGTATAAATAGGCGGCAGGTGCATCCACTCATTAGATTTTTGCTTCGGAGCCGAGTGGATGAACGTGTTGATCTCCACAAAGCCTTTCATCATCTGTCTGGAAGCTGTTCTGGTTGGCGTTACGGTGCGAACAGCGGTGTCCCTGTCTGCAGCGATTCCCCGGGGCACTTCAACTAAAAGAGCAGATTTCCTAAAAGAGCAAATCACGGTCGGTTCGCGTCTTTTTAAAGATGCCGTTCCGGCCGTGTCCTCTTGGTTGCGGTCGTTTCCTATCCTCCGTCGACAGCCACGATCGTTGTCTTCAGCGTCTGGGCATCCAGCACGCTGAAGCTGCGATCGTGGATGGTTTATGCGCTTGTTTTGAGCGTGTAACCATGACAGCGCTGCGATCGCTCCTCTCTCTCCTCACGAGGATGGGAGAGGCTCCCTCTGTCACTACCCGCGCTGGCTTCTCTGCTACGAGCAGAGAACCATCGGCTAGTGCTCTGGGCGATCTGAGGGTTACAGTGAGAGCCTTTCCGCCGGGCCAGTCCCCACGGACCTTTCACTCCTCCCGCAGCAGCTGTTCTGTGCGGCTCCCCGATGATTCTGTTGTGCCGTCTTACGGCGTGCTCAGCGTGTCATTCGGCGTGCCGATAGAGGATCAGATGTCGATAGCAGCATCGAGAGATGGGCAATCGTCCTCTGAGGATGAAGATTCGGCGGGGCTGCCCCCCTCGGGTGTCGCGGCCGCCGCCGAATCGGACCCAGAGTTGACGGCCGTGCTTTCCCGGGCCGCCGCGAGCATCGGGCTGGAGGCGTGCACACCTCTCAGTCCCGAGTCCTCGCGGTGAGACGATTGGCTCCTCGGCACGGGTCGTGGCTCGCGACCATGCCCTGCCCTGGTCCCTTTCTTCCCGGAAGTGCACGAGTAGCTGATGAAGTTGTGGACGGCCCCTTTTTACGGCCAGAAGCGGCTCGTTTGTCTCCCCCATCCTCGCTACCCTTGATGGCGGGGCGGCTAGGGGGTACGTTGACATTCCCCAGGTGGAGAGTGCGGTTGCGGTGCACCTGTGCCTGCAAAACGCCGCCACTTGGCGGAATCGTCCTCGTCTCCCGTCCAAAGCCTGTAAGTTGACGACCGCTCTCGCGGCCAAAGCTTACAGCGCTGCGGGCCAAGCTGCCTTTGCTCGGCATGCCATGGCTATCCTGCAAGTACACCAAGCCAAGGCATTAAAATGCACGAGGGTAGTACCAACCCGAGGTTGAAGGAGGAACTGTGCTCGGCGACTGACTGTGCCCTACGGGCAACGGAAGTCACAGTGCAGTCCCTCGGGAAGGCGATGTCCACACTTGTGGTCCAAGAGCGCCATCTATGGTTCAGCCCTGCTGAGACGAGCGATGTCGACAGTGCGCTTTCTCGACACTCCTGTCTCCCAGGCTGGACTGTTCGGCGACACTGTCGAGGACTGTGCCCTGCAGTTCTCGGCAGTACACAGGCATACCGAGGCCATCCAACACATCTTGCCCCGGCGTGATGCATCATCTGCCACCGCTCCGCCGCAGGGCAAGCCCCGGTCTGCTTGTCGCCGTGGGCGCCCTCCTGTGTCCCCCAGAGCTGCTCCGCCCCGTGCTGAGGTAACACCTAGGCCGGCGCGTTGAGACTCTCGCAGGAGCACAGCGCCCCCTGTGTCCCAGCTGGCCCCTAAATCGTCCAGGAAGGTGACAAAGCAGCCCTGACACAGGCAACCCGGAGATGTGGGAAGCTGCTCTTTCTTGGGAGATGGCGAGGACAGCGCCGCTCCTTCCCCGGGTGGGCCGGGTGGGGAATCTTCTGTTTCTGTTCCGCCGCTGGCTCAAGGGCCAGCGGTACCCACATTGTCAAAGAAAGAGCAATTTCCTTTTCCTCCGGGTCCTCAGGCTTGCGGGTCGACAATGAGCGACGCGATGCCTCCTCACTCTCGCCCACGAGCCCCCTCTTTTTTGGCCCCCTCTCCACGCATCTCTGGCCAGTCCCTCCGGGGATGCGGGGAGTTCTGCTGTGATCGGTCAGAACGCGATGCCTTCTGGGCTATCCAGCTCAACTCCCTGCCACTGCACCACCGCGGGTATGTCGATTGTTCCCTTGGTGCCGCTCGCACAGAGTTTGGGGGCGTGGCTTGCGCTGCCCAACCCGTCCCGCTGGCTCATTCGCACAATCCGACTCGGCTATGCGATTCAGTTCGCCAGGCAACCTCCCAAGTTCAGCGGCGTTCTCGAGACTTCGGTGGCAGACCGAGACGCACCTGTCTTGCGTGAGGGGATTGCTGTCCTCCTGGCAAAGGATGCAATCGAGCTGGTCCCTCCAGCCGAGATGAGGCAGGGTTTTTACAGCCCCTACCTCATCGTACCCAAGAAAGGCGGTGGCCTTTGGCCAATCCTGGATGCACCTAGCCCCAGGATTGGTTTGCAGCGGTCGACCTGAAGGACGCTTACTTTCATGTCTCGATATGGCCTCGACACAAGTCGTTTCTACGGTTTGCGCTCGAGGGTCAGACAGGGAAGTACAGTGTTCTCCCCTTCTGGCTGTCCCTGTCCCCCCGTGTCTTTACGAAGGTCACGGAGGGCACCCTTGCCCCGCTATGGGAAGTGGGCATCAGGATCCTCAACTATCTCGAGAATGGCCCACGTGCGAGAACAGTTGTGTGATGACAGGGACCCAGTGCTCCGGCTGGGGCTTCAGGTCAACTGGGAAAAGAGCAAGCTCTCCCTCATGCAGAGAATCTCTTTTCTCGGTGTGGAGTTAGACTCGGTGAGTATGATGGCACGTCTCACTAACGAGTGTGCCCTGTCCGTGCTGAACTGCCTGAGTTCCTTCAGAGGCAGGACGGTGGTACCACTGAAACCCTTTTCAGAAGCTCCTGGGGCATATGGCATCCGTAGCCGCAGTCTTGCCGCTCGGATTGCTGACTACTTCAGCACTGGTTACACTCCCGAGTCCCGAGATGGGCATGGCGCCGAGGTACACTTCCTGTGAACATCACACAGGAGTGTCGCCGCTCCTTCAGCCCCTGGACGGACCTTGTCTTTCTACGGGCCGGGGTGCCCCTAGAACAAGTGTCCCGGCATGTTGTTGTCACGACAGATGCCTCCAGCACGGGTTGGGGCACTACATGCAACGGGCAGGCAGCCTCGGGGCTCTGGACAGGGCCTCGACTGCTTTGGCACATCAACTGCCTGGAGCTGTTGGCAGTGCACCTTGCCTTGCGGCAGTTCTGGCCACTGCTTCTTGGCAAGCACGTGTTGGTCCGTACAGACAACACTGCGGCTATCTCGTACATCAACCGGTTGGGATGTCTACGATCACGTCGCATGTCACAGCTCGCCCGCCATCTCCTCCTCTGGAGTCACACGCAGCTCAAATCGTTGCGTGCTGTCCACATTCCGGGGGAGCTCAATCGTGCAGCCGATGCGCTCTCACGACAGCTCACGTTCCCCGGAGAATGGCGACTCCATCCCGAGACGATCCGGCTGATCTGGAGTCGATTCGGGGAAGCTCAGGTAGACCTGTTTGCTTCCTGTGAGACCTCCCACTGCCAGCTGTACTTTTTCCTGACCGAGGGCCCCCTCGGCACGGACGCACTGGCACACAGCTGGCCTCGGGCTCTGCGCAAGTATGCGTTTCCCCCAGTGAGCCTGCTTGCACAGACACTGTGCAAGGTCAGGGAGGACGAGGAGCAGGTCCTGTTGGTCGCGCTGTACTGGCCCACCCGGACCTGGTTTCCCGAACTCATACTCCTCGCAACAGCCCCTCCCTGGCGCATTCCTCTGAGGAAGGAACTCCTTTCTCAGGGGCTCGGCACCATATGGCACCCGTGTCCAGATCTGCGGAACCTCCATGTGTGGCTCCTGAACGGGACGCGGCAGACTTGAGTAGTCTACCACGGGCTGTGGTAGAGACCATCACTCAGGCTAGAGCTCCTTCAACAAGGCAAGCCTATGCACTGAAGTGGAGCCTGTTCGCGAACTGGTGTTCTTCTCGTCGAGAAGACCCCCGAAGGTGCACGATTGGAGTAGTGCTTTCTTTCCTGCAAGAAAGGTTGGAGCGTAGGCTGTCACCCTCCACCTTGAAAGTGTATGTGGCTGCTATTGCGGCCCATCACGATGCAGTGGACGGCCGGTCCCTGGGAAAGCACGAACTCATCGTGAGGTTCCTGATGGGTGCCAGAAGGTTAAATCCTCCTAGGTCACCCCTGATGCCCTCCTGGGATCTTTCTGTCATCCTGGCTGGACTTCAGAGGGCTCCCTTTGAGCAGCTGGACTCAGTCGAGCTGAAATTTCTGTCGGCTAAGACAGCGCTCCTGACCGCGCTCACTTCCATCAAGAGGGTCGGGGACCTCCAAGCATTTTCGGTGAGCGAAGAGTGCCTTGTGTTCGGGCCGGCCTACTCTCACGTTGTCCTGAGACCCCGGCCTGGATACGTGCCTAAGGTTCCCACCACGCCCTTCCGTGATCAGGTGGTGAACCTGCAAGCACTGCCCTCGGAGGGTGCAGATCCAGCCTTGGCGTTGCTGTGTCCCGTAAGAGCACTGCGCATATACGTGGACCGCACCTGGAGCTTAGAAGCTCTGAGCAGCTCTTTGTTTGCCACAGAGGTCAGCAGAAAGGGAAGGCTGTCTCCAAGCAGAGGTTGGCCCACTGGATAGTGGATGCCATCGCCTTGGCGTACCAGTCTCAAGGCGAGCCGTGCCCCCTGGGGGTGAGGACTCACTCCACACGGAGTGTTGCCTCCTCCTATGCACTGGCGCACGGTGCCTTTCTGGCAGACATCTGTAGAGCTGCGGGCTGGGCGACACCGAACACCTTCGCGAGATTCTACAGTCTGCGCGTTGAGCCAGTTTCTTCCTGTGTGTTGGGTAACAGGTAAGTGGCGGGAAGAGCTGGCCGGTGTCACGCTTGCTGCGCCATTCCCCCTCACCTGGGGATACGAGCACCTTTTTCCTCCACCAGTTCAGTTCCCCGGACGGCGAACCCTGGTGGAGTTCCTCCAGCACCCCCGGCAGTCAGACTGGGCGGAGCAGTCTGACGCCAGGCCCAGTACTGGTGTTAGCTTGCCCGGGTCTCCGGTCAGCCCCTGTACTGGGCTAGGTGTCCGTATGGCTTGATTCCCTTCGGGTAATCCCATATGTGTATTCTTCCACGGTAAGGTTTCCCTCACGGTAAACCCGTGTCTTCCCTTGACAGAGCCTCTGTCAGGCCCTGCTGGCAGCTCTCCTCCCTACCCTAGGTAGGATCTGCCCCAGAGTCCAGTCGTATGTAGTACTGCCCCAGACCTGGGTCAGTCCATATCAGTGTCTCCACATGTTACCTCCCTTCGGGCAGGATGTGGCCTCCGTAGCGCCCCTCTCCGGAAGGCTCGCTTCCCCGTTGTTACTGCCAAGCTGTAACAACAAATAGGAAAGACTTGAAGCTATCTTTCATTGAAGGTCGAAATCCCTTCCGACTTCTGTGGGAAAAGGAACAGCGGCTTGGCTATCTCCAGCAGCGATGTACTCAGTGGTCCCTGTGGGCACCAAGGTTAGCGAATTTGCGTTGGGGCGATGGGAAGGTTGCGACCTTTGCATGGCATTTGTCTGTCACGCGCTTGCTTGTCAGCATCTGCATGCCACAAGGTTGTGACGGGGTTCAGGTTGTGGCGCTTTCCATAGGACCCCTATGTCGTCACGACATAACTCGTAGTGAGCGACAGATAGGGAACGTCTCGGTTACGTACGTAACCCTCGTTCCCTGATGGAGGGAACGGAGACGTTATGCCCCCATGCCACAATCTTGAACCATCGCTGGTTGCCAGGGACTCGTTCTCGGCTCCTCAGCGTAAAACCTAATGAGTGGATGCACCTGCCGCCTATTTATACCCGTGAGGGCAGGGAGTGGCTCAGGTATGCAAAATCCACTAGCCAATATTCATTGGCATTTTCTCTTAAAGTCAGAGATGATTGGGGCTTCCAAGTAAATCCCCTATGTCGTCACGACATAACGTCTCCGTTCCCTCCATCAGGGAACGAGGGTTACGTACGTAACCGAGACGTTTTCGCAGTACTGACGTTTATTGAATTCGTCAGTGTGATGATGTTTGTCCTTGTGCCATGTCACACTTAGGGGCCATACAAGGGGTCATCATTGACCTCTACCTCTCCCTCTCTATCTTTACCTCTAAATCTCATTTTCAGCGCCATGGCATTGTGTGCAGCGTGCTCTGGTGGCTAAAGGTGCTTGTTAAAAGCTATAACTTATCTCACGTTTGAAGCTAATGGGAAGAACACTGGCCACAGAGAAAAATAAATTACATTTTTTTTCCCCTTCTCCTGCGCTGCCCTTCTAACCCATCGCGTAATATAGCAGTGGTGAGAGTATGCATTACAGATCCAAGACATTAGAATTTATCTGTACTGCACAACGCTGACTGATGCATTTGAAAATAATGTACTGCAGTCCCAACATTACAGGACCCTGTAACTAATGGACAGCACTCGCCTGAGCTCGCCTCTGTATATCATTCAACTGCTGCACCTCTTCAAGCCCAGAGTCCTTTACAGATCAGCACAGAACATCCTTTACTTTCTGTCTTGCTCTTATGGTACGTGTCCACTGGCGTGGAATAAATCTGCCCACTGTTGCTTTGGTTTTTAGTGTCTGTAAAACATTCAGCAGTGCAGTTGTTGTCATGGGTATTTCTGGGACACTTTTATTTTAAAAGGGTTGTTTTTTAGTTTATTGATTTTTTTTTTATAGGGATTTCAGCATAATTTTAATGTGAACTATCTAGGAAACTTCTTATTATGCCCTCATTATTTAATTATGCTGGTTTTTAAAATGCATTTTATGTGTAGCATTTTATTTTTTTTACCCTTGTACCAGAACCAGACTTTCTTAAAAGTCTTAAAGTAGTAAAACAATCATAAACCATTTCAATATTTATTGTGGATTTTTTTTTTTTTTTTTTTTTAAATTTTAAATATTATAGCTGACCCTCAGCGTCACTTTCACCTGACCAACAATTTTACCTGTATTTTTTTAAATAATGCTTTATATTTTATATTTATTAGTTTGTATGTTGGGTAACCAAGAAAACAAAAGTGTCAATGAAGAGCTTGATTGAAATTAAATATAAGACATGATACATGAGGAAAATAAAGATAAATCAGAAATATTAATAAATAACAAAGTTTTCTTAAACTGCTTCTTTTTTAAGAAATAACAACCCTGACATTCTGACTTTATGCACCTTAAATGCCCCCGTTTTTCTCCCTTAAATTAAAAAAAAAAACAAGTTAATTGTGGAAAAGGTATATTTAAGTCATTGTTTTTTTCTATGTATTTTAAAATAAATTAGTAGATCTGTCATTGACTATTTCAGAGAACCCTAACAATCACCCACATTTTCTTCATAAAATGCAAAGTTGCAGTGTAGTATATTGACAATATTGTGCTGAGGACAATGTGATGCATGAGGGAGGAAAAGATCAATCAGTATCATTTATGAACAGAATGTTTTTATTTTACAGCATTTCCAATCAAGCTGTATATTTGTCAAGTTATACAAAAAATGGGAATTTTTTGTGTTGTATATAGATACTTCATATACTATGAAATTAACTTTAGAAAGACAAAGGACATTGTTTATGGTGACATGATCAGATAAGATATTTTTCTTCATGATTAAAGCCCTGTTCACACCAAGAGAAGATAACTACAACAATAACTGTAACAATAACCATATTGGCATCCACACCAAGGGACGATAACATTTTGTTTATTATAAGCATGCGCCGCAGTTGTGTCGTGTGCCACTTTAAATGCTGAACTCTTTGAAGTCGGTGGGTCTTGATTGGATGCCAATGTTTTTAATCATTCATCAACAGTGAAAAAAAAAAAAAAACATTCAGAAAGTAATTCCAACAATACCGTTCCTCTGTGTCGTTATTTTTATAGCTGTGGTGTGTGTAATTCACTATTGTAATAGAGCTGTTATTAAAACCATACCAGGGCTTCAGACTAACATTTGAGAGAAATGGCACCAGCGCCGCTAAGTTCTACAGATGGTGACGCCAGGAGAAGATTTTTTAGCGCTGGGGTGGCGGTGTGAGGGGTATTAAAAATTGGGAAGCATACAAAATGTAATTTTATTAGCAACAGTAACTTGCAAAAATTTTATATAGAAAATTAATATATTCTACTCTTATTAAATTACTATCATTCTTCTATAGTATTATATGTAACTGACCGATAACTTCAGTGATTATAAAAGGAACACTCTTTATGTGTGATTCAGTCGCAAATACAAGTTTGTTTCTCAAGGCACCTTGTGACTTTTCTTACTTCATACACAAAAAAGAGAAAACTTTGATTTCTTGGTGATTTTATATTTTATAATAGTGATTTTATAATTTCAAAATATAAAGAAAAAGGAGAAATTAATGAATAATAAGCCGATACGTGTTCCTCTGCTGCCATCTACTGGTTATAGTGTTTTTTATTTTTATTTTTTTTATTTTACATAAGTGTTTACCACAAAATATATTTTGGTCATCCAATTAAAAATACTGTTTGAATTGTATCATTTTTAGAGCTTTAAAGTGCCGGAAATAGTTGTGTGAAATACTTGAAAGTCATTGAAAAGTGCTTGAATTTCTCTTACTGAAGGTTGTACAAACCCTGAAATGAATGATGTAATAACATTCGACTATTTCTGCCACGACACCATGGTTATAGTCAGTGTTCTTACGTTTGGATTTCTATGTCAGTGCTGTTTGATCTGTTTACAACAGAGAATTTTGGGCAGAATTTGAATGCATCTTGCAGCAACCTTATTCATTCTGAGGTGAATTCATATGCTTCTCACTGGATCTTGCAGTGCTGTGCAGTAATAGTTTCGCGAGATCAACATTGGTTCCAGAGTAAACCTGTTTCGGACCGGTTTTCTTGCGCTGCACTTAAATATTGATCCGAGCTGATAAGCGGTTCGCGCTGCGCAGCTCAAACGAGTAGTGTTGTTTCGTTGCGCTTTTTGTTTTGTTTCCCGTTTGATGTTTCTCATATGCAGAGCTTATGAGTTGGATGACACGGTGGTCGTGCCAGTGCGACTGCTCACAAAATTCAGTCTGGAGCCCTGCATACAGTTATCGCCCTTGGTGTGAACAGGCCTTAAGTCAGGTTAGTGCTGAAGTAGACCATTTAAAGGTTCAAAATAAAATACATGCATACAACCTCAGACACACTATTGTCATAATAGTATGAACCTGATAAATTTCCAGATTATTTATAAATTCTGTCACAAGCTGGTTCTTTGTGACCCTCTGATTTTCTTGGTCTTGGTAATGATGTTGATACATTCAACACTCTAGCATTACATCTAGCATTTACCAGCAGTGTAAAACAGTACACTGTTCTGCTCCACAGTACCTTACCTTAAGGTTTTTTTTTTTTTCTACCTAACCTTTTTTTTTTAAATTTATTTAATAATATAAAATATATATAATGTGGACTGATTTAATAATTACTGTCAATGTTAAGCTTTTCAGGAAGAAGAAAAAAAACATTCAAAACTTGCAGACATGAAGTAAACATGACCAAATCAGTCACACATCAGCATTCAAAGCATAATAAGCGACTGATGAGTCTTCTTTGAAGCACAGCTATATCCCAACTCTTTTATCCTCCATCCTATTTCCACTGTCCAAATTTCTTTAATAATGTTATCTGAAATAACCATGGCTAGCTGCCTGCTTAAGCCAAATCAGCCCAAAGAAGGAGAAGACGGAAAGGCCAAATGAATTCCATCCACACAGAGGTCAGAGAGACAGAAAGTGCATAGCAATGCAGTTTGGTCAGCAGGCAGGAGGAGATGGGATGCTAATAAGATCACAGAGAGATGGGGAGCTCTGGCCCCTGGGAAAGGTATAAAGGTGTTGTCTGTGCATTACAAAAAAGGACTAGCTGAAAAAATAATGATGCCTGCCTTAAGGTTTATTAATAATCAGAGGCAGACTTTTTTGTCCAGAGGATTGTTATGGCATGGAACCAGCACAAACCAAATCAGAGCAGATAGAGGAGGAAAATAAAAAGAGTGAGAGAGAGATAAAGCAAAAAATGGGAGTTGCTTTGATATGAGGCCTCTTCCTTCCAGTACCGTCTAGGTGTTTGGCTCAGCCGATGTGGACTCTCATTATCTGCACTCTCCTTTTACTCTTAATGGAATACTCAGAGGGTGCAGAGGCTCACGTTTGGTATGCTTTTCCTCCCAGACAATGCCCTTCCTCTAACAAAGGTGCACAGGAGCAGTACTTTGTAAGAGTACCTGAACAGGGCCTGCTCGTCCCCTGTGATAAAAGACCTGAAAGCTCTGTCTTGTTGCCCTCAGCCTAATTGGAAATTCATAGAATAGCTAATGAAATGAGAGACCTGGATGAAGCATGCCGTATTCGGTATCACCCATCAGGAAAGGCCAGTGCTGCGCTGGCTTTTTCATACTGCGGATACCTTAAGTGGATAAGATCTCGGTTATGAAAGAGTAATGTGATTATAATGCAACAATGCGGAGTGCCGAATGCTGCAAGGAGAAGACAAATATGTTCTTAAGCCCTGTGGGTGTGTGAAAGCCAAATGTCAGCAGCACCTCCACCTAACCAGATGCACATGCTTCACTTTGAAGCTCAATTTGTTAAGGTAATGTTACATCTACAAGTGAACTACTTTGAACTTCTTCCAGGAATGTGCTTGGGAACTACTGCCCTAGTGTCCAATCCTGCACCTGGAGGGCCACTTTCCTGCAAAGTTTAGTTCCAGCATAGCTTCTTGGAAGTTACTAGTAATCCTAAAGACTTTGATTATCTTGTTCAGGTTGTCTTCAGTTAGGGTTGGAACTCTATAGCATGGGTCTTCGACCCTGCTCCTGGTGACCCACTGTCCTGCAGAGTTTAACTACAACCCTAATCTAACACACCTGAACCAGCTAATCAAGATCTTCAGGTGAGCTGAAGCAGGTTGGAAATAAACTTTGCAAGACAGTGGGTCCACAGGAGCACAGTTGAAAATCTAGACCAGGGGTCTCCAAACTCGTCCTGGAGGGCCAGTGTCTTGAAGAGTTTAGCTCCAATGTGCCCCAACACGCCTGCCTGGAAGTTTCTAGCATGCCTAGTAAGATCTTGATTAGCTGGTTCAGGTGTGTTTAATTAGGATTTGAGCTAAACTCTGCAAGACACCGGCCCAACAGGACCGAGTTTGGAGACCCCTGACCTAGACTCTACAGGAGCCTGGGATTCTAGGAGCAGGAGTGGACACCCCTACTCTAAACATATCTATTAATTACCCCTAATAATAGATCAGTAAGAACTTTACAAGTCTCAAGTCATAGCCCAACTCTAACCTCAATCCTAAATCTAAAACAAAAAAAAATTAATTTCTGGTTTATAGTAAGGGCAGCCAACCCTGCTCCTGGAGGGCTACCTTCTTGCAAAGTTTAGCTCCATCCCTAATCAAAGAGACTTCACCAAGCTAATCAAGGTGTTCAGGATTTTCTGAAAACAGCAGGCAGGTGTGTTTGAGTAGCATTGGAACTGTAGCCTGCATGAAGGTAGGTCTCCAGGAACAGTGTTGGCTATCCCTGGTTTAAGAATGTCTTTCCAAGACCAACAAGGACTGATCCTACATTTTTACCTAGTCATACCTACTGAGGTCTCATATGAAAGAGGGCTCAGTGGTCGAGTCAAGCCATATGGGTGCAGATATTCTAAGTGTTCAGTTTGTCTTTATCCAATACAGCAGGGCTGGTATCCGTTGTCCTCTTAAATGAGCTTTTTTCAGATGAATGGCGAATCAGATTTGAGAGCTTTAGTAATTGGCCTGTGTGGAAAACTTTGCTGGGAATAGTTTAAAACCAGGAAAGCACTGAAATACATTCTGGGTGGTTATCGGTTAGCGATGCATCATTAAAAAGTTGACCATGCCTGATGCAAAATGGAGCCGGTGAGCGAATGTCCCAATTTTAGCAAATCCCTGCTGCCTGATTGTCTCCTGAAGTGGCCTTGTGCTGCTCACATTTATTAATGGTCCACTAGAGGTTTTATTTGATTATTGCCTTTATTTCTTTTTCTGCATGTTTTTTTTTACTCTGTCTGGCTATCATTTATAATTTCCCAAACTGCATCCATTGCATCAGCTTGATTTAGACAGATCTGATGGAGTCAGAGTGCTTTTTTCATGATAAATAGCTCGTGTTTCGATGTCAAGGCATTAACGGTAAAATTGTGCCTGGTATATTTTCATTTGCTGACTATAAAAGCCCCAGAACATAGTCATTGTGTCCTACCCCACCCCCACCCCATATTCCCCTCTGTCTATAGCTTTTATTTGTGCTATCAGTAAGCCTCATCGCTAACACCCCTCTGCACCCCAAACCACTCCATGTCAGCACTTTTTGATGTAGGCTATGTGCACATCCAAATAGAATTTTTAACAAGCTGCTATTATCATTTTGATTTCTTCCTGAATGAAAAGAGTGACCTCTGGCATTTGTGCGGAGAGCTAGGTGGAGGAGTCAGTGCAGGCAGATATGGCTCATTGACATTAAGCCCAATGTTGTATGTGCCGTTTCTGAGATTGTAGCATACTGTCACAGGAGTGAAAAGAGATGACAGACTCACCGATAAGGCCTCTGTCGTTATGTGTTTACTCAGCGGGGCTAAGTTGACATGTGAGCTGTTTCTGTCTATAATTTAGCTGTGGAAGAGAACAATAATTTTATGTAGATGAGTTCATTTATAAATTGTTGGCCTTAGAACAACACTCCTATCAACCAATCAGAGGGTTTGGTTAGGGTTCGGCATAGGGCTGGAGTTGACATTTTAAGTTTAAGGTTTCAGGCTTAACAAAATATTTTGATCCTGAAAAGGTCTGTCACCCCTGTTGAAAAAACAGCATATGTTGGTTAGGTACATACCTAACATAGGTATGCATAACTAATCAACATATGCTGTTTTTTCAACAGGGATCCCAGAACATACATGTACATTAGCTGAACTAACTTGAAAAATACATACTTTGGCCTTTTTTAGCTAGAAAGCTTTTTATTGGTGATTTGACGTTATTGAAACACAAGCTTAGCAAACAGTTTTGGAGATTTAGTTTTTTCAACATTCAGAAAATGGCTGACGTTATCAAGATGGCCACCAAATATAACCCTACTTCCAGAAAGGACTTTTTGTGCATATCAGTAGTTTCTGTTTTTATATTAACAAAGTTTCTTGGCAACCATAAATAGCCCGCAGGTTGTCTAATGAACTACAGTACATTACTGTATTACTCTATTAATATCATATTTTGCTGTATTAAAAAAATCATGAAATAAAATAGGTACAATGACTTCAACATAATCTCAATGCATAAATTTCATGTCATGAATTAAAGGCTGGAGTATCATGTTGCAAATTCGTTCTGCTAAAAGCTATTTGGCCAGACACAAAACTCTCTCTACCTTGTTGGAGGTGAGAGACATAGGACATAATGTAATTCTGTACAAAAAAGCTATTTGTAACAGCAGATTAAAAAGAAATCCCATGGCCCTAGCCGGACAAAGTACTTCTCTTCTTTTCTTTTTTCTCTCTCCCTTCATTTTTTTTCTTTCAGCTCCGCAGACAAAATTGCAATTAGCATGCTAATGCCGACATCTGAAGCTCAAAAGCTATAGAGTCAGTAGGAGGCTTTTCTGGGTGTCTGGAGATAACAAACAAAAATTACTTGATGAAACACTGCCATTTATTCTGAAAGGCCTGATTTCTTCAAGATATGGATGTTTGGCTCTTTTTAATCCCCTTTCCTCAGTATGCTATTGAGGTTGTGTGTGTGTTTATGGCTTGTTGTGGTTAATTAAGTTGGATCATCCAGGGTTTTTTGATGCATTTTATGGCGCTTTTCCACTGCATGGTACGGCATGGTACGGTTCGGTACGGCTCACTTTTGGAGGGTTTTCCATTGGGTACAATACCTGGTACTTTCTTTTAGTACCACTTCGCTTGAGGTTCCAAGCGAACCGTACTTTTACCAAAACGTGACGTGTAAACTTAGCTGATCACTGATTGGCCGGAGAAAATCGTCGCTGTCTGCATCATTGAATTTGCGACTCGAGACACAACAGACCCGCTAGATTTAAATCAGCACAGCCAGTGAAAGATCGAGCGGAATTGTTTTGAATGAGCGCACCTTTCTTTTAACAACCAAAAAATGGCTGTTTTGTCTGGAGTGGTTCATTTAGGAGTCCTAAATGGTTGTCTTTTCAAAGAGTTGAAGGATCAAAGGATCTCTTAATGCAGAGGTGCTGGGCACCAGCTAAGACCTGTGGTTCAAAGATGGCTGGTTTTAGCATCAGGTCAGAAATAATGAAGAGTGCATAATAGCCCTATTAATGGGACCTTGGAGTCCGGACCCTAGTACTCACAAGAAACAAAGAAATGTGTGCAGTGCTACAACTGAGAAAGAAAATAGGCGTTGTCCTTGATTATGCAGTCAAAGGGAAACAAATGGTGTGAAATGTGGCCTGCTAGTATAAGGGGACTCCTGTGATCAAAGCAGCTGGGGCCCGGTCTTTACTGAGTCCTCCTGCTCTCGTTGTTCTCATTGTTAAGAGTTGGAAATGCTGGAAATACAAGCAGGGCTTTCCATTTCAATGCCCTGCAGTAGACCTTCAGTGCTGGCAGTCTAGAGGAAGTCCATTGGAAACCCTGCAGTCTATCTTACATTAAACCACAGAGCATTGCCGTACCTTATATTTTCTGTGGTGCTTACTGTTATTTAGTGCTCAAAAGTTCAGATCTATGGAGAGACATTTTCTCAGGTTATCATTAGACTCTGTTTTAATAATTATTGTTTTTCTCACCTGCAATGAGACTGCAAGGAGAACAAATTGAGACTGTTATAAACTGTGCTCAAATTTGCAAAGATCTCTGCAATCAAAAGACAAAAGATTTCAATATAATTTAAAACAGTCAATTTCTTCCTAATAAAGTGTACATTTTCTGAGATTTTAATTTTATTTCTGTATTCTTATAGATTGCCAACAATTGTCTCAGTTGTTCTAGTTTTTAATTTTATTAAGGAATTTAAAGTGTAACATCTGAGACTTCTGAGAATGTTGGTACTTTAGTGAAACGTCAACGATCATTTGATATATCATATGCATATTTATTGTTTAAAAGGATATATCAGCCAACAATGAAGATTCTGTCATCATTTACTCATACTTATGTTGTCTCAAACCTGTATGACTTATTTTTGTCTGTAGTAGTAGCAATAGCATTGTGCCATAAGCTGCAGTGAAATTCTCCAACATGTATGGTATTAATTTTCACTTCTCACTCATGTTTCAGTTAATATCTGTAACCTGCACTTTATAAGCCATGGATCACAATCTGCTGTGGATTTCATACAGCAGTCTAAACACAATTAAATCTTGATTAGATCATTCAACAGTTTACATAACAGCCCTTCTGTTTATTGCTCTCAAATGAGTTCTCTCGCTTAGCAACATCAAATGTTCAGTCTGATGGAAGACAGTGCCTGGAGAAATTGATTTCCTAACCCTTCTGTATCACAATCTGATTTATCGGGGCACATTTCAGATGTTCATTAAAACATCTTTATGTGTGTTATCTAAGATTTTCCTCACTGATGTGCCCACTTATGCTCTCTTTGATATGAGATAGGCCTCTTCAGTGCATAGACTCATTTTGCTCCAAGTTCTGCTAGGACGACTTTGACCTTTTGGAATTTTTTATTTATGTATTTTTTTTTTTAACAGGGTACTTATAGTTCACAGTGAGATTGTTGCTTCCAAGGTGAATCCTATTGTGTCTTCTCACTTCTGCTGCACCTCTCACAGTATCTCATATTGTGACCCACAATTGCAGAGGCTAATTTAGTAGTGGAAAATGGATTCATACAATCCCTGGGTTTCACTTACAAGTACCACCATGACACACTCTACCTGTCAAGCAATTCTATATGACTGATATATGATGCATCACAGAATGGTGCCATATCTCTCATATTGATGCATTCACATCATATGTGGAGCTTTGAGAAGGTGTTGATGTCCCTCATGTGTTGAGAATAAGAAAGATTAAATGGGTTTTTATATCTATCTATCCTTCCTTCTGTCCATTTTTCTCTCATGCACCACCAGTCAAAAGTTTGAAATAATTGAGATTTTTGAATGTTTTTGAAAGAAATCTCTTATGCTCACTGAGGTTGCATTTATTTGATAAAATACAGTAAAACAGTAATATGATGATTTATTTTATTATGATTTATTTATTTAATTTTTTTTTTTTTTTACAAATTTAAATAACTCTATTTTCTATTTGAATATATTTAAAAAATGTAATTTATTCCTGTGATGCAAAGCTGAATTTTCAGCATCATTACTCCAGTCTTCAGCTTAACATGATCCTTCAGAAATCAGTCTAATATGCTGATTTCATGTAACATTTTTTGTGTTTCGTAATATCTACCTTAATACTATCATTAAAAAGTTTGGGCAAGGATGCACTGTAATATTACCAAATTAACTGTATTAATATGAACATAACATATATATATATATATATATATATATATATATATATATATATATATATATATATATATATATATATATATACTGGTTTTACCTGTATTTAAAATTTTGTACTTGGAGGTGCAGTTTCAAATCAGGTCTGTGTCCATGATATTCCCCCTCAATTTTCCTGTTTTTTTACTGTCTTACAATATAAAAAAATGACTAAATAAATACATAAAAATAAGTGAATAAAAAAACCTTTGGGCTTCCACACAGTTGATGTTGTGGTTGGTAGTTTTATGACATCTGTCATGGTAAACACACAAAATCTGATTTAGATGGCATGACATGGCATGATTTGTGGTTTCTGCCCAACTTCTCATGTGCACATGCTTGTTAGGTTGAACATGTCTCTACAGCAGTCACTGTTGAAACCCAAACCTCTTTGTGTGATCTCACTGTGTCCGAGTGTTTGTTTTGACATTCTTAATATTTAATACCCTCACAAATAACCATGCAACTCAACACATAACAATCTTGGATAACAGTCTTTTGACATGGCAGCGGTCATGTGTTGTAGGTGGAGGAGCGAGAGGCTCTGATCCTGGAACTACAGGATGTCATCACTGAGCTACACCAGGAGATGTCTCTGAAAGAACAGCACGAGCTCCAGCAGCTTCAACAGCTCCTTCAGCTGGAGGCCAGAGTCAAAGAGCTTCAAGAGCAGGTATCAGAAGCACTGCAGACATTTTTAGACCTACAATAGCTGGATTGTTTGAAATGTGCTTTCACTACCATTCAAAATTTTGGGATTGGTAAGATTTTTTTGAAAGAAGTCTCTTATGCATACCAAGGCCACATTTATTTGAATTAAAAATCAAATCAAATCAAATAAAATAACTATTTTTTATTGTAATGTATTTTAAAATGTTATTCCTGTGATGGCAAAACTGAATTTTCAGCAGACAAAAATCCAGTCGAAATTGTTACATGATCTTTCATTATTCTTCCAAAATTATTAACATGCTGATTTTGTGTTCAAGGAATATTTATTTTATTATCATCAAGATTGCTGACAATAATTTTGAATGTAAAAATCCAATAAAGAATTATGTTTTATTATTGTTATATATATATATATATATATATATATATATATATATATATATATATATATATATATATATACATATATGTATATATATATATATATATATATATATATATATTATTTTTTTTATTTATTTATTTTTTTTTCAATCGGCTCAATGTTCCCCTTCAGCCCAGATGACTGGATGAAGGCATGTCAAGTTTTTGATTGAAGAAGTCTTTCTCAGGCATAACAGTTGTTAAAACTACAACAGGCTTTCTCTAGCACTCACAGTGATGCAATATCCAAATAAACATGAGGAGATGAGAATATTGAAGGGTTATTATTATACCACAGCAAAACATTTATATGTAAGAACATTGACAATGTTTGCATTTGTCTTGCATTCTGACTCAGGTTCTCAAGTTTAGCTGTATGGTTGTTGATTCACAATCTTTAAATTGCTCTCTTTTAGTCCTGTGCCCTTCAGAGGTGCATACTTACCAAACTTTGTTTCTCATCTGTTCAGGTGCAGGGTTCAGAGGAGACTATAGCTCAGCTGAGACTAGAGCTGGCTGAGAGAGCAGAGAGCAGCAGCGCCATGCTGAATGTCGTAAGTACCCTCAAAAGCAAGCGTTTGTTTATGAGTGTGTGTTCACACCTCACTTACTCTTAACTTCATGTCAGCATGGTTCTATAACAAACCAAAAACGTGTTGAAAAAGGTGTTGGGGTTAAATGAATATCCTAATTGTTTTTAATATTTTAAATACTAAATGCTCTCAAGGCCATGCTTGAAACAATGTGAAGTAGAATGCCAAATGATGAATAAACTGTAGTGCACAACTTTAAGTAGCTTACAGTGTTAATAAAACTAAATTAAACGAAACATATTATTAATAATAATTGCAGTAAATAAATTTTACACCAAGTAATGTAGTTTGTTCGCCTGACTGTATGTTATTTAGAGAGTGTTGAAAAAAACCTTGTTCATTAATATAGAATTCAACTGATTTGACCAAGTTATTGTCACATGAGCTATATTACAACAACTACAAATACTGTATGGTTCATCTACTCAGATTTTAGAACCAGAACAGAGATCTGTTTAATCATGCTGTAGCACATGAATTAACTCTGTAAAGACTTTCTTGATTCATACAGTATGATGTATGACATAAGAGAATATAGAGCACAGCTTGAAGAGAAAAAAAAACTAAATTTTATTTATTTAAAAAAACAACATATTTGATGCATCAGACTTTCTTGTGTCATGTGATATAACATGATATAGGAGAATATAGAGCTCTTTTTATTTTATTGTATATTTATTCATGCAATTTGTTTAAAGTGATGACATTTTATGTAAGTAGTAATGTACTACTTAATATACTTTATACTACGTATGCAGTAGTATACTACTAATATAATGATGATTGAGAGAACTACAAATAAACGTTCCTCAAAAGCCTGATGTATCTCACTTTATACTCACATTTTAACATGATTAAAAAAAACATATGGATAGTACACCTAAGTTGCTTCATCTCTAAGTGTTCATCTCGAAACACTACCAACAATATAAAAGCTATTCTTATGTTTACTTATAAAATATTAGTTACTTATATAAAAAGTAGTAAAAAAAGAGTAAAGATTTCACATTAAAAAGATATAGTGACATCAAAATATGATAGAGAAGACTTAAGCAAATTAAGTTACATGATGATCAGTGTTCATTTACAGTATTAGTAATGTCACTGCATTTTCAGTACAATATTGAGTTGCTCTTTGGTCTCATGTGAACTTATTGTGCAATCATATAAAATACAATTTTGGATTGGTCCATATGGGAGCTCTAGCTCTCTGAACTATTCATTACGATACAGAGACTGGAGCGGTTCATCCGTCTTGGTCTCAAGCGTGCAGATATGAAAACCCACATCCCCATTGAGTGATTGGAGGAGCAGTGAAAGTCTGTGTGGAAGATTCTGATGAGGCTAAAGCAGGAGCTGAATAGAGCCACTGTCCCTCCTCTGTCCCCCATTTGTGGGCTGCTGACATCTTCACGCATCTGGCTGAAAGCCCAGAGACACTGGGAGTCAGTTAACTCTAATGAATTGTAATATTGTGCAATTTTAATCAGGCACTAGTTTGGTATAATTATCTTATAATTTCTGGATAGGATTAGATGGCAATTAAATCCATGACTGAGAAATGGGGAAGAGGTCAGCTGTGAAGCGAATAGACAGACAATGACAAAGTTCTTTTGTTTTTGTCTAACATGAAAATTGTTCTAAGGAAGTAAAGTGTTTTTTCTCAGTTTGTTATTGGATTTGGTATGGTTGGATGCAGTGATTCAGGATGTAATTATGCATGTTGTTTCATGTTATTAGGTGACGTCTGGAGAGTTTTTTTTTTTTTCTCTCAGGTTGGTGACCCTCAAGTAAAATCAAATATCAAGGGTCTTAAGGTGGTTTGAGACGGTGTAGGTGATTGATTTGGCTGTTTAAAAGCCTGAGAGTGTCTCGTCCTGTTCATCGTGGAAAAGAGTGGTTTCAGGATTTGTTTGGCAGAGGTGAAATGTCACCCAGCATACGTTAGAAGAATGGTTGACGCAAGAATTTTTATAAGCTTGTCATCTTTAGTACTTATAAAATCTAATTCGTCCATGTGCATATTCACACCTGCCGCATTTAGGCAATGATGCCAAAATATCCTGGTTTTTGTGTATCTAAAAACTGCAACAAGTTTGAAAATATACAAATGAGCTACAGCAGAGGGGGAGATTATTAGAAAATGAGTGAACGAAAGTGTGCCTGATCAAGAAAAATCTAGAAACATATATGGCAAGTTTTAGAAATGTACTCTTTGTATTTATTTTGATTTCATGTGGTTTTGAAAATCTTTCATACCATTTTACATCCAAAGCGATTTACAAATGAGGACAATAGAAGCAGACCAGACCAGCAAAATAATAATGTTATGTAAGTGTTGTGACAAGTCTCGGTTAGTCTAACACAGTACATGTAGCAATGTTTTTTCAATATAATAAAAAATATAATGAATAAATAAATAAAAAGAAAACAAGTAGATAGGATAGAAAAAGAATCAAGAATGCTAGTGTTAGAGGGTCAGTTTTTTTAAATAAGTAAAAAGAAAACAAATAGATAAAAAAAGGTCAAGGGTCAAGTGTAGATGGAAGAAAAGTTCTCTTTTGAAGAAAAGTTTCGATGTAATGACTCAATGTCATGTGGTGTAGTTATCAAGTAAAAATAACCTATTCAATGTAAAAAGTATTTTTTACATTTTTAACAAATATGTTATATATATATATATATATATATATATATATATATATATATATATATATATATATATATATATATATATATATATATATATCTATAAAACAATAGTGAAGGATCATGTCAAAACAACCTAGGGTTTTGTTTTAAAGAATCGTTCTTTTAATATTCTTTCTTTATTATAATGTCAGGACAGTTACATCATTCTGATATTTTTGGCTTTATGGCCCCTTCAAAATATCTTTTATTTTTATTCACTTATTTTTTTTTTTTAGAAACATGCTCACCATACGAAAGGTGTGTTTATGCCATTGTGTGAATGAATTGTGTTTTAAAGATATTGTAGATCAAATTAATAGATTTAGACAAAAAAAAATAAAAAAAATAAATCACACTGTTGATTCAAATAACAGCTTAAATTTGAGTACTTCCGTCTACTTTTCGTACTATCGTATAGCTTAAGAAAATTTGGAATATAGAGTTGTATGGGCTACTTCTATGGTGCTTTAATGCATTATAAATACAGGCTTCTTAAAAATAATTTTCAATTTTGAGCAAACTATTCCTATATTTAGAGAAATTGTGGCATTATGTAAAGGTTGCGGTTTATTCCTGTGGCGCCGATGGGCAAGGTAAGTAGAAGGGGAAGGTTATCCGTGTCAAACCACTTGCTCTTACTGCCCACTCTTTGGGTATTTCCCAGCTGCCCCAGGGGCTGTCAGGATCCTTACCCTTGTCTTCTATCTCCCTACTTTGCTCTTCTCCTCTCTCCTCCCCATCATTCTTGCCCTCACTGTAGCGGAAACGCATTGCAAAGGAGAGCCAAAGTCACACAACATTAGTTTGGTAGTAGCAGCAGCAACAGAAAGCCATTACTCTTCCCTGACAGTATCAAAGAGAACACTGGAGCCGGGGTGCGGCCGGTCCCCCTCCCTCTCGCTTCCTCAGTTACACGCTGCTCGCAGGAAATTGCCTCATACTTCAGTGCGCAGGAGGTGACACGCTGGTGACAACCACGCATGTGTCACTTTCAGGGTCTGGGTGGGAGCAGCCCCTGAATCCTGAGACAAGTGCTGCCCAGGGAGTTGCATGAGGCCAGCGCCTTGGAGGGCTGCATCCAGCAGACCTGATGCAGCGGTCTTAGAAGTGTGGCGGGGTTTGGAGTTCTGACACTGGATTCTATACGAAGGTCAATACAGAGACGAAGAGTCAAGATCGGAGTGAAGTGCTCCTGGACTTGTTGTGCGACTCCAATCTTTAAAGGTGAAGCCTAACAGGCGCTCTTGCTCTGAGACGCATTCACTGAGTTACACACTTCACCGGTGAAGAGCTGTTGTGCCTTTGACCCCGTCTTTTAAAGTGCAGGGGCAAATTACATCCCGGTATAATAGAGCGCTGCAGTGATGACGTGTTTTTGTAGGCCAACACTGAAGTTAGCAACCCAAAAAACCCAATAGAATTTTGCCACTAGCTTTTGGATTATTGCAGGAAATAAGCTCTGTGACCAACAGAAATGTATGATTCTTACATGTTTTGTTCAACATTATAATCTTTACAAATGAACAACTTTTATAAAATGTATAAAGCTAAATGTAGGCTATAAATAAACTACACTACATTCACATGACTTCAACGTCAACATCATTAAGATTCTGATAACTCTTTCAGTCTTTATTTAAAAATATTTTCCCTGAAAGTTTAATTTAGAATAGTTTGCAGGAGAGCTGTTATAAACATAATGAGACTGGGAAAGTAACTAGTGAGTAATTGAGTTTTATGTTTAATGTCCCTGACAACATCTGTAGTCCCATTTAGCAACCATCTTTTTCAAGACAAGTAAAAGCTATTTACTTTACTGATGTATTTAAGACATAGAATATGTGAAAATATATGTGAAAATATCTTCAGATTCATAATATGAATCTGAAATAAATTCAGTCTGGCATTTAACTAAAAATATATTCAAAAACCTATTGTCATCAGGACAATGGAACCAGAAGTGCTAAAATGCTAACTAGAACTAGTTTCTGTTTTTTCCCTAAAATAAGTTGTCCCTATAGCACTCAATGGTGTGGTAAACCCCAAAACAACCCTCAAATGCTTGTCGAAATATTCATGTCTATTTTGTCTCTTTATACCAAAGAGGTTTATAAAAACTGGGGAAACCAAAGTCCCTTACAAGGAAAGTACATTTTTTCTGCATCCATATTTGCAGTGCCTCTGGGCAGCGATTTATACAAAAACTGTTGGCCGAGCTCACAAATCAGCAACAAAATCATCGTCATAATCGTTCCATAAATTGGTTTCTTATGCTTAAATAGTGTTTAAAAAATTTATATTTCAGGTTGGTTAAGCCAATGTGCATGTTCAGTCCCTAGCTCATGACTGACGAACTGTTTTTATGCGAGGAGGACCAGTAATGGGATGACTTTACTAATTGGTGTTTGGCTCTCTCATTTAAAAGGCGGGACTTATTCCACCATTTTGTGGATTGCACATTCTCCCATTCATAGTAATATACAGTGGGTACGGAAAGTATTCAGACCCCCTTAAATTTTTCATTCTTTGTTATATTGCAGCCATTTGCTAAAATCATTTGTTAATTTTTTTTCCTCATTAATGTACACACAGCACCCCATATTGACAGAAAAACACATAATTGTTGACATTTTTTGCAGATTTATTAAAAAAGAAAAACTGAAATATCACATGGTCCTAAGTATTCAGACCCTTTGCTGTGACACGTATATGTTTAACTCAGGTGCTGTCCATTTCTTCTGATCATCCTTGAGATGGTTCTACACCTTCATTTGAGTCCAGCTGTGTTTGATTATACTGATTGGACTTGATTAGGAAAGCCACACACATGTCTATATAAGACCTTACAGCTCACAGTGCATGTCAGAGCAAATGAGAATCAAAGGAACTGCCTGAAGAGCTCAGAGACAGAATTGTGGCAAGGCACAGATCTGGCCAAGGTTACAAAAAAATTTCTGCTGCACTTAAGGTTCCTAAGAGTACAGTGGCCTCCATAATCCTTAAATGGAAGACGTTTGGGACGACCAGAACCCTTCCTAGAGCTGGCCGTCCAGCCAAACTGAGCTATCGGGGGAGAAGAGTCTTTGTGAGAGAGATAAAGAAGAACCCAAAGATCACTGTGGCTGAGCTCCAGAGATGCAATCGGGAGATGGGAGAAAGTTGTAGAAAGTCAACCATCACTGCAGCCCTCCACCAGTCGGGGCTTTATGGCAGAGTGGCCCGACGGAAGCCTCTCCTCAGTGCAAGAAACATGAAAGCCCACATGAAAGACTCCAAGATGGTGAGAAATAAGATTCACAACAACTCCGTGACTGTTCTTGAATGGCCCAGCCAGAGCCCTGACTTAAACCCAATTGAGCATCTCTGGAGAGACCTAAAAATGGCTGTCCACCAACGTTTACCATCCAACCTGACAGAACTGGAGAGGATCTGCAAGGAGGAATGGCAGAAGATCCCCAAATCCAGGTGTGAAAAACTTGTTGCATCTTTCCCAAAAAGACTCATGGCTGTTGTAGAAATTGTAAATATATAAGTAATATATATAAGGGAAACAAGTCAATTTAGCTTAAAGGAAATCATTTATGATTTTATAGGGAATTTGAACAGAATCACTGTTTCACGGCTGATCACTGAGTCGGCAGCGAGTCACTGAACGAGCCGTATAACATCAACTCTGCACTGGATATTAAAATCCAAAATATAGCGAAAACACTATTAATAAGCACAGTAACAAGATCGGCAGATTAAGACATTAACTTGTAAGCACAAAACACAAGATACTTCTCTTTTCAATATAAATAAGACTTTATTTATATAAACCTAAGACATGTAAACTAATCTAATCTAACACATGAACACACGCATTCACACATTCACACGTTGCAGAAAGAGAGGAAAGGATGAGTTTACAGAATGAAAATGTGAAATCCCAAGTTTACAGCAATATGTGCAATTGCCTATAGACCTGAACCATCAATCATTGACCCTCGCATTGAGTTTCTCAATGAGGCTAAAATTTATATTAAACTGCACCGACTCAGCAAAAGTCTGGAGGTTGTACTTGCTTGTGTTGCCTTAAGGAATTCTCTTGTGTCCTTGTCGTCTTTGGAGAAAGGGGTTTCCTGAGGTTGCTGATTGGCTGAGTTCAGTGGTCTTTCGTAGTAAAGTCTTGGGCGTTGGCTCTTGATGCGGAGTTGGTCTGGTTGAAGTTTGGGCGGGTGCAGTCGGAGCTGGACTTTGCGGCAAACTTAACGAAACTCTCACGGAAAGACAAGAAATTAAAGTAAAAGAATAAAACAATGTAACGAGACTAGGTGGTTTTACTTCTCATTGTGTTGGCAGCTGGCATGTAGGCCAGAGCACGCTCAAAGAGCAGCGTCGAAACGCGGTGGCAAAAGAGAAGAAGAGAAGCAGAGGAAGAGCCAAGAGAAGAGCAGTCCTGAGTATTTAAACTCGGCTTCTAGACCATCCTATCTGGACATCTTGACCAATTAGAAATGATCTTGGCTCGTGGTGTTGTATGTTTCTCCTCCCCATTCATAAATCTAACATGTTATCTTATCAGTCATATGGTCCAAATGTTCCCGCTCTTACACTGTACAATTTTGGACATGATTTCTCTAACAAGACTGTGGTACATTTGACAAAGAATTGATTGGAAGAAACATTTAAAGCATGATTTTTCAAACTCATACATACCAAACATGAGTATTAAGTCTTAAAACTATTCCCTAGTTATTAAAAGACATACATCATATGTGATTAAAACATGATCATCAATTGTGTGGGTTACATACATAATATGGAGTTCATTAGTTGCTCATAAGTCCTTTTAAAACGATTTTAGGTGCATATGGAAGCGACTCTGTGGACAAAGGAATTTCAGTCTGATCTTTTCTTCTATGTGGAGATAAGAGAAGCTGTGATTTCTATCGTGGAACACATGTGATGGCCATCTCTTTGATCATCAGTTCTGATTACTTGCCCCAAATTTGACAGTTTCCTTCCTTCATTGGACTTATCAATAAGTGTTCCTTTTATTTGAATGTTGCAAGCTGTTCTGTGAAAGAGGTTTGTTGGTTTGCTTTCTTCAGAGGGCTGGAGCTAGGAATCTGATTTATGACGAACATCCTGTTGCAGCCTTGGGATCCTCTCTGGAATTTCGGCTCCTCATGTTTCAATGTTCGGATCGAATCTTAACTTTGTCTGACTCATTCTGATCCTACACTGTATTAGATCAAAAGGGTGCTTCTACTAAATACTGAGCAAAGGGTCTGACCATGTGATATTTCAGTTTTTCTTTTTTAATAAATCTGCAAAAATGTCAACAATTTTGTGTCTTTCTGTCAATATGAGGTGCTGTGTGTACATTAATGAGGAAAAAAAATGAACTTAAATGATTTTAGCAAATGGCTGCAATATAACAAAGAGTGAAAAATTTAAGGGGGTCTGAATACTTTCCGTACCCACTGTAAGTGAATAGTCTTGGTAAACTTGTTAGCACCTCCATTCATCTCAATGGAAGTTGTTTGGCTCACATAGGACCCTTCTGAAGTATACTATTTGAAATCTGCCATCTTTGCTCACGGGAACCACGGAACTTTTTGAGCCAATCATGTGACTCTGGAAAATGAAGTCATGACAATGCTAATTAGTTAATAACAACATGAAATTGCACACTCCTAAACCATTCACTACTGACCGTCATAATCTGTTATGTGAAAGGCAGTAGAAAAGGAAAACATAAGTTGTACTTTAAAAGGAATAGTCCACTTAATTAAAATTCTGTGATCATTTACTCAATGTCATGCCATTCCAAACCTGTATGACTTTCACTGTTCTGTGGAACACAAAAGAAGATGTTTTCCATTGATTTCCATTGTATGGACTACAAACATTCAGACATTCTCAAAATGTTTTCCACAAAGAAAGAAAGTCATACAATTTTGGAATGACAAGAAGGTGCGTAAATGATGACAGAATTTTCATTTTTGAGTGAACTATCCCTTTTAGAGCATAAATGAATTGGGAATTGATAAAACATCTACTATATGCTAAAGAAATATTAAGGTTTTTAGAACCAAAGTTACATGTAGTTGCATCATCTACCAGCAGGGGTTAATAACGCCTTTCTAACCGTACTAACACTGACCCTGTGGTTTCATAGCTCTGGAAATTTGAATGTGTTAAAGGTTGATAGAGTTGCGTATTTGGTTCTTCTTGGTAGCTTTTGTCAAAGCAGAGTAGTTTGTGTTTTGTTGTCACATAAATACAATTTTGGGGGTTTTCAAGGCTGCTGCCCCCACATATATCCCTCAGTTCTCCCACTCGACATTAAGCTTCAGACTTCTGGAGGAGCAGAATGTTTATTGCTATTCTACAGCAAGCCTTTTGTTACAATTGTCTGCGTTGTCCGTCCTCTTCTCCTTGTACCCCCCCGTCCTTTAATTTGGCGCAGGGTTGGGGGGGATTGCGGCAGGGGCCAATGCGGTGGCCACGGCTGTGTGATTAGAGCGAGAGTGCTTCTCAGCAGGACTCTCTGTTTTATATTCATCAAAAGCGCTCGCTTTGATTTGCTCCTCCTTGACGTGTGGCGGCGCAGGCTGTCGCACCGCTGCTAAGGAAATCATGCGCTTACAATGTCCCAAACCCCTCCTCCTCCTCCACCAACAATTCCCTTTCTTGGGCAGCTCCCTCACATCCCCCTCCCACCCAAAAGACTCCTCTGCCCAGCCCTCAGGTTGCCCTGCCATCTTATTAATTTCTCTATTATTACTAATATCTCATTTTTCCCTCAGATGGGCCGACTTTCTCCAAGGTCACTGTGAAAGATTTGCTGAGCTGAAACTTAAAATACTCCCCCGTTACACTCAAGCCCACATATATTGGCTCAAATTTAGATCTTTTGGTGTTGTTCATTTCATGGTGAAGGTGATTTTTTTCTTGCCTTTCTTTGTCTATGCGTCAGTCACATTTAAGGAGAATTCACAAAATATGTATTTTGCTTCTTATATGCATATTCAGGCATTATTTCTGTTATTAATATGGGCCTTGTCTTTTTTAAACACATTGATGTGTTTTCATATTTTTAATCATGTTTTTTCAGCCATTTGACAGGTTTAATATACATTAGAGAGAGATTTGAAAAGTAGGATATGGAAAAAGAAGAGAAACCGGATCAAGAATTGTCACAAACAATGAACGTACATATCAGACTCAGAGTATGCTATATGCTAACCACTTTGCCCTGGTTCCAACTGAATTTAGCAATTTATTCAAACCCCACAGTTTTGTGACATTTTGCTTTTCAGAGCAGTTTTTGACATTTGCACTATTTTTATTGCCAGGGGACTGTTTGAGAGTAGACAGGAACCACTTTGGAGAAAAGGGCAGAGTGGGACTGGAAAATGGCCAGAGACATATTCAAACGCATGCCAGAGCAATTGCGTTTCCAGCTAGGTCTCATTTTCAGAGCAGTCACTCTGTAATACGGCTTAATTGACTGAGTTAATTACATAGTATGTTGATTAATTCATCAAATTAATTACAATTAATTACATTGCTGATGAAGAAATGAAAAGAATTCAAAGATATTACATTGAGGCAGATCAGTATGACTAGACATTAAGTAATTTAATAATATAGTATGATCATAGTGAAAGGATCAAGCAGTATTTTTAATTTTTTTTTAATTAAATTATTATTTTTGCTAGTAACTAGAGTTCACAGTAGCATAGTGAGTGCATTATAGAAATGTGAAGAACAGTTTTGTTTACTTACATTGATCTTTGCATTGATTCTGATTTGCATTAAAGTAATTATGTTCACTTATTTTTTTTTTTAAATAGCAAAAAAAAAAAAATAAAAAATTCTACATCACACAGCATTCCAACCCACATAATATTTTGTTCAGTCCGACGTGATGTTCTGTAATGCTTCTCTGAGTTTACAACAGTGATAGGGTGGTGGTGTTTAGTGAAGAGTCAATTGTTGTAATCTAAATTAATAATAATAATAGTAATAATAATTTATGTGTACTTTTACATTTATGTAAGCTAATTGTTAAATTTTTTTAAAGGTCCCACTAAATGATTGTGTTAAAGTCACCCCAGTCTCACTGGAAAAACATGGCTGTATATACAAATTATGCAAAACCACAAAAACGTACCTATTAATATATATATATATATATATACACACACACACACACACACACACACACACACACACAATTCACTGCAGTTTTACTTTTTGCAAAAATTATGATTACAGGGCAGATTATCAATTAATCAACACATTTTTCACATGATTTCTCGCACAATATTATGACCGCAAAACACTTTTAGCATACTGCATGACTTATAAACTAATATATTTTGAAGTTTGCACCACATAACCAGCTCCTATGTATGGCTTTTCTAATGTAGTAAACTTGCTCGGTAGCCCACCTGGTACAGAATTGCACTTGCAAAGTGGAGCCCTTGGGTACTATTCCCATGAAACACGTCACTATAAAAGCTGGCAACCTAAAATGCAATGACTGGTTCAGCAATCAAGGTTTGGTTGGTTTAAAGTTTAGTGTAGGTGGTCCATTATTTTCAAACACGATGGTGTTAACCTTTTAGCTCCACTTACCAGACATTTAATTTCCAAACTGCTGCATTACATACAATAACCGTCCAATAAAACATTGCCAAATTAGAATTTTTTTCAAATACAACTAAACATGCCTTTAGTGCCGCTCACTGCACATTTCACTTTGTGAAGTGTTGTGATAGGTGCTAGAAGTAACGCAGTATCACTTTTGCAGACATGTTGCCACAGGCACGTGTTGGTTAAATTGATAGCCCTATTCTTTTCACATAACAATTTGGAAATGATCATATAATTTTTAGCATTATCTTCAAAAATAGATTACATATTGCTTACCAGACACTGGCTGGAAAACACTGGCTCTCCTGCAGCAAGGACTTTGAGGCTGTATGTCACAAGTAGCCACTAAGGATCAGTGGTCAAAGGTTAATGAAGCTGGACCTGTAGGCATTCCTCACTCGAGTGTTGTGTTGTGACATGTAATTTGTAGTGTTATTTTAGCTCTTACATGATAGTTACTGATATCGAATGGAATAGGTTGGTTTTATCCCACACTTAATGAGCTTCCAGTCTCATCCCATCCGCAAGCGTTTACATTGGAATCTCATTACCCAGAGCAGCCGTACAGTCAATACAGCAGAGTCTGTGAAGCCTCCAGCTAAACTCACACACACTCATTTCTCTCTCAATACAGCTCATTCACCGCACAGCTCGGGGGATTTCTTGTCACACGCGTTCGTGTTTGAACTGCGCTGGTCCGAGTGTGGCCAGGAAATTAACTTTGTAAATTATTAAAGCTATTTCCAACTCCGCAAACATTGTCAAGGAAAACACGGCGAGCATAAGAATGCACGAGTGCACACGGATGTAAGTGTGCATACACACGTGTGTGTGTTCAAGCTCTATGGGGAGGGATGGACCAACAGAGGCCGTTTGCTTGGTCCAGAAGTGGACGACTAACAAGGTCACACCAGCCTCAAGGTCGGGGGGAACAAACGCTCTGTAATATTTCACAAGCATCTCAGTGGACACTCAGTGGACAAACAAATGTACACATACACAACACACACCCTTCAGTAAGTGAAAATCATCACGAAGTGCGCCATTTGCATTCAGGGAGAGCAGCAGCAGAATGAAAATGAAAATCAGGAATAGGCAGGGTTGTGTGCTTGGGCCGTGCATTTCATTTCTCACCTTCAGCAGCTTGTGCAGCATCTAATTCAGCCTCCAGTGCCTCCCACATCATATAATGTACTATATGCAGGTGAGGATATGAAGGCTTCTTTGTCAAATTCGAATAAATGCGCGCCACAGCAATGGTTGAGTCCTCTACCGGCGACTTTTTTAACTAGATCGTGGCTAGGAATGGAAACTCATCTACATTATTTTGGATTTTTTCCCTTGAGCTCACAAAGTCTCTTTTGGAATAAACACCTGGTTCTTGTGCATGAGCTCTCCACCAAAAAGTAACATGGTATTACGATATGTACCATGACAGTACTATTGTATTTGGTACATATTGCATACTATTGTAAACACTATTGTATTTGATACATGGTACATATTGCATTACCAAATAGTCATCATGGTAATGAATTTCATTTTACATTCAAGGGCTTATAGCTTTTTGATTATATTAGATTAAATATGATTAATATGAACATTTTTTATGACATTTTTGTATCATCCCTGGTCTAATATCCTGTATCATACTTTTTTGTATAGGTTATATCCCTTGATTTTACTCTTTTGTATCAGTTAAAATAAGTAATTCCTTATGAAAAAGAAGTGCACTTTAACATACTTTCAAAAAGAGTACTTATTATGAAAGTAATATACACTAAAACCGAATTCAATGTTTTTGGACACTAGATAAATAAATGCATGTTTAAATGAAAATGTGTGTATATATATATATATATATATATATATATATATATATATATATATATAGTTTAAAATTATATTAAATGCAATTAGCTGAACTTTAGACTGTTTTTGACCCGCTTAGTTAGGACATAAGTACAATCTTTATAAGCAGTTTCATTATTACTGCCGATTGTGCTGACAAGCGTTTATGGCAAGCTAAAATATACTTTAATGTTATTTCTTTTGAAACTTGCATGTCAAGTATTTAAATGTATTTGTAATCACACATTTATAATGATAAAGTTGCAAATTAATAGATTTAAAATATATGAACTTTAAATGTAGTACTAAATAAGATTGTTATAAATAAGACTAAAAAAAATAAAAAAATCTTTTACCTTTCTACAGTTTCTATCAAAAGTGGCAAGACTCTCCCAAAAATAAATAAATAAATGAACAAATAAAATAAAATACATTCATACTTACTCCTCAGAGCCCTGACATATCATACATTAAACTGCTGAGGCTTGCTAAAGCATGATAGTCATGGGCAGATGTCTTTGGAATTGCCTGCCCTGTTTACACTTCACTTTTGTTTATCTTTACATACGGCTTATCTCTGAATTCTTCTTAACAATTTGACTGCTTCACGACTGTCTGGTGACAGGCTGCTGGTTTGGTTTTTGGCCCTCAGTTCTGAATACAGTAGCCTTCTGCATGTGAAAACCACACTAAACCTCTAAACTACAAAAGTTTTACGGTCAATAATAAATTAATTAATTAATAATCATACTGCTGATTATTTAATAGAATTTTAGACTATAATTTATAATAATAATAATAATAATAATTAATATTATTATTAACTTTATTGTTGGTCTGTGCACACATTGACCTTTGTGTCATATCTCACTGCTTTTTTATTGCATTATTTTCTAATAATTAATAACACAAAATTATAATATAAAATTGACAACTCAATACTTAATACATTGTATATCATAAAATAAAGGCAGTTCATTGCTTCTCTTTTCTTTTTATTATTTTATATCTGAACTTTGCCACAGAATCATTTCTTAGGTGCTTTTAACTTTAGTAGGACTATTAATCATTAAAACAATCTAATTAATTATTAAAAATTAATTCATTATTAATTATACTGATCATGTAATCAAATGTATTTCTTATTTTTAAATTCTCTCTCTCTCTCTTATTTATTTATTTATTTATTTATTGGTACACATTGACCATTGTGTCAGCTGTTTTTTCAGGAAAATTCTTTATTATGGAATTTACATATGGATTAGAGGCAATATTACCTTATTTTTATTGCATTATTTTCTAATAATTGATTACATTAACATATTAAATTGGCTGCCCAATGCTTAGAATTTTTTTTAATGTAAAGACAATTTATTGTCTGTCTTTTCTCTTCATTCATTTTGCTAAACTCATTCCTCAGGTGCGTTCAGTGTTTGTCTCTTATTCTTTACTCTCTCTGTTTGAATTGTGCATCAGCATCTCTGACAGCCTTTTCAGGATCACTGCAAGCATCGCAATTCAAATTACACCAGGAATCACTGACGAGCCTTGTGCTGTTTGTTTCTCCTTATTTTGACACGTGTAATGTTTTTATTTGTAGGCTGCGTGTATGATTAAGAAAAGCATCATTTGGTTTATCTGCATGAGCTCCTCAGTATCATCCTCTCATCAGTCTCTCCTCACCCTGTGAAGTCAGAGAGTTTGATTGTGCTGTTGACGAAGTCAGCTCTTGGCAGCCGATCCTTTTGTTCTCCATCTGCTTAAAGTGCCGGAGGTGTTTCAAAAGCAATAAAGAGTCAAGCCATTTCAAAAGATGGAAGTTCTCTCATCAGACGAGGGAAAGTGCTTTAGTGCAAAGCTAGACAACGTGATGGTTGTAGAAATTCAACTTCAGGGCTGGCATTGCAACCAATATCAGCTTTGACACTTCATCTTTTACTGATCTGCAGATATCAGGTATCCAGTAAAGGGTTCATATCATACATATATTTTTTTCTTTTCCCTCATCATTTTATTATTTTTTTTCACAACCATTTTCCACCCTCTCTCTGACCCTTAGAATTAAGTGGGTCATTTTTAGCTGCTGTAATTTTCATGCCGTTTTCACACTTAATGCACAGGAATGAGCAAAATTCTATGGACACCGCATCAGTTGTGACATGTCGTCACACTAAAGTCGTTTTTGAAAACATAAATTCAACATATAACAAATAATAATTCATCCAAAATGTAAAAATATAAAATCTTTACTTCAGTGCTGCAAAATTCCAATGTGAATGTCAGGAAGCAAATTTAAAAAGATAGACTGACAGACAGAATGGTAGAAATGGTAGAAATAGAATGATAGAAAAAGAACGATACACAGACTGATAAAAAACAAATAAAGTTAGATAGAATGATAGATTGAACAAACGATAGATAGATAGATAGATAGATAAATAGATAGACAGACAGACAGACAGACAGAACAATAGAAAGAGAACAATGGAAAGGATACACAAAATTATAAAAAAGATAGACAGACAGACAGACAGACAGACAGACAGACAGACAGAACAATAGAAAGAGAACGATGGAAAGGATACACAAAATTATAAAAAAGATAGATAGATAGATAGATAGATAGATAGATAGATAGATAGAAAGAGAACGATGGAAAGGATACACAAAATGATAGATAGATAGATAGATAGATAGATAGATAGATAGATAGATAGATAGATAGATAGACAGACAGACAGAACAATAGAAAGAGAACAATAGAAAGGATACACAAAATGATAGATAGATAGATAGATAGATAGATAGATAGATAGATAGATAGATAGATAGATAGACAGACAGAACAATAGAAAGAGAACGATGGAAAGGATACACAAAATGGTAGATAGATAGATAGATAGATAGATAGATAGATAGATAGATAGATAGATAGATAGATAGATAGATAGATAGAGAACGATGGAAAGGATACACAAAATGATAGATAGATAGATAGATAGATAGATAGATAGATAGATAGATAGATAGATAGATAGATAGATAGATAGATAGAGAGAACAATAGATAGATAGACAGACAGACAGAACAATAGAAAGAGAACGATGGAAAGGATACACAAAATGATAGATAGATAGATAGATAGATAGATAGATAGATAGATAGATAGATAGATAGATAGATAGATAGATAGATAGATAGATAGATAGATAGATAGAATGATAAACAGAACGAATCGCTTCTTTGAATTGCTGTCATTGCAATTGAAATGTTTGTTCGGTTCAAATTCACACTCATGAATTGAAAGGGAGCCAATTCTTCAGTTTTGAATTTTGTCCAAGCCTGATTTAGATCCAAGCTTAGGAAGAAAAGAATAAATCACAATATATCCCAGGACAGAAACGTCACCCTGACTCCCAAACTGCAACACCTGGCTTTGAGTGAGCTAAGCTGAGGCCACTGCAGACTCCCAGCCAGCGGATCAGATATAGGCTGGATTTACGCTGTGGAAGTGATGACCATTACTGCTGCCAGCACTCTTGGTCAGCTGAGGTCCTTTCTGGACCTGTAGGGCTTCATTAGAGCAACTCTACAGCTCTAGTTTTTCTGGTCCCTTGCAGACTTAGGTTTGTAATGTAAGAAAGGTAATCATTACATCTGTCAGCAAGCGGTGTTGGTTATTATAGCATTGCATCTCATATTATTTCTCAGAACTGGTTCGTTTAGTGAGGTAAGTTAAATGAGGCTTAGATTCGAGTGTGTTTATTGGGTGCGTTGTGTGTATAAGAGTGAATGACCGAATTGTGAGAGTGTGCATTCTGGCTGAGGACGTGATTGTGTTTTGATGAGGTCTCTGTGCCGTGTCCTGCTCTTCTCTTGTTGAGATGCTCGGCACCCTGCGTTCCCTTCACTTTCTCAATTTGACAGCTGATGGGATCTTATATGGAATGTGGGAGAGTTTGAATTGCCCGCAATATACATAATGACCTCATTTCTCTTTTCCATCCATTGCTCCTTTCCGACGGCCTCCTCCTGCATGCTCTTTACTCTTCCATCTCATTTTCTCTCTGTGTTTTTACCTCTTTCCCCTTTCATTTACCTCACGCTGGAATATGAAATCTCACTCCCAAACAATTGATTTCTGTGTTTTTAATAGAAAAATGAGGGTTTCATTCAATATTTGTGTGAACATGCTTACACAGAAATCATGACTTATCAGAAAGTTAAAACGTTAAAACACTGCCATTCAAAAGTTAGTGGTCAGTAAGATTTTATTTATTTATTTATTCATTCATTTTGCAAGAAATTGTTTTAATTTGGCATGCATTGCTTTTGATCAATTGTGACAGTAAAGGAAAAAGAAAATGTTCCAAGTTATTTCTATTTCAAATAAATCCTGTTCTTTTGACATTTCTATTCATCAAAGAATCCTGTTTAAATTGCATCACAATTTTCACACACACAAAAAAAAATATTAAGCAGCACAACTGTTTTCAGTATTGATAATAATAAGAAATGTTTCTTGAGCAGCAAATCAGCATTTTATGATTTCTGAAGGAACATGTGACACTGAAGACTGAAGTAATGATGCTGAAAATTCATCTTTGTCATCACAGGAATAAATTACATTTTAAAATATATTCAATAGCATACAGTCATTTAAATTGTAATATTTTACTGCATTTTTGATTAAGTAAATGTAGCCTTGGTGACCATAAGATACTTCTTTCAAAAACATTTTTAAAAGCCTTACTGACAAAAAACTTTTTCATTTCTTGCATTTTAGAATAGACTTTGATTCAAGAACATGCGTATATTACCTTAAAATCTAGGTAGGCGCTTACTAGGTTTTGTAAAAAAAGCGCTTACTAGGTTTTGTAAAAAAGCTCATATGTATTAGCCTGCATACTAACTTCTACCTAGCTGAACAGACCACAGATGTTTTGTGTTGTACAAGCTGGTGCTCAGCGCAGTATTCTGCACTCTGAAAAAAAAAAGGTACAAAAGCTGTTACCCTTTCAAAAGGTAAACCTTTGTACCTTATATATTCTAAGAGTGTGGTTTGCTTCTTGAATAGCTTAACTAGTAAGAATAAAAGTGATACACTAACTACAATCCTAAAGTGAGATCCACCAATCATAAAAGTCACTCTTAGCATTTAAATTGGAACGTTTTTTAGCAGCTGAAAACCCATCTCTTTGTCTTTCTCTTTATTTATTCCTTCCCTTTCTAGTTTGTACTTATTTGAATAATGCCTGAGACTTGGTATTACGAGCACTTCCTCTGTCTGTTGCCTCTTTAAGATGAATCACTTTATGTATTCCCCAATTGTAAGTCGCTTTGGATAAAAGTGTCTGCAAAATGACTAAATGTAAATGTAAAGCAAGAGGTCTGTCTTGCTTAGTTAACGTTATAGCTAGAAACCTAACTAGCTGTGTTCTGTACTTGTGAAAAAGAAGCGTGCTTAATTGTATTAAACACGCACTTGTAGTGTACTTTAAATCATAAAAGTACATTTAAAATGTACATGCAGATAATTTAGTATTAATTTTAAAAATGCCACTTAAGTGTACTTAAGTACACTTTTAAAGAGTGCACTTATGTGATAATGTCAAATTAAAATGTTACTTTAAAGTACATTTTAAATCATTTTTATTAATGTTTTGTCTGGCTTTAAAGAAGTATGGTAATTTTGAATGTTGCTTAGCATACTAAAGCACATGTAAAGTACTTTATTATAGTTTGAGCTTTAGTGTTATTCAATATTGCGTGTAAAATGAATATATTTGAAAGATTTTTGCAGCTTCTTCATTACAAATTTATAATCCCAAATATGCTTAAATATATCATATACAAGTTTCAATTGGCAGGACACCATATTTCAAAGACATTAGAAGTAATTATTAAATTACATATAATCACTTAAAGTTGGACCAAAAAGCACTCCAAAGTGCAGCTAACTGCAGTTGCATACATTTAAACATTGCATTGCACAAATTCATAACACTTACATTTTCATTTTAATGCCAGTTAACATGCAATTAAGTGTCTGAATACATTACATTCAATTTACACTTAATTATATTATTTTAAAGTATATTATTTCCGTAACAAGTACTCTTTTTTTAAAGTATGCTAAAGTGTACTTCTGTTTCACAAGGATAGACTTGACAAACTACATAAAAAATGTTACATCATGCACTTCTTCAGACTGACTGATTTTCATCCTCATATCTTGTGGTAAATGATCGGAAAGTATGATATTAAAGGCAATACATTAAAGTCTATGCTATAATGGTAGTGGAGCAAAAGGTACACACTTCAAATCATTTTTTTTATTTTTGTTGTGGGACGAATATGATACATGGGCCTGTAGGCACTGGCCATACTTTCTGCTCCGTAGCTCATCACATCAAGAGAAAGAATGGGTAATATTCATACACATCTACGTCTATACATCATCTTCAGCAGCACTCTTTAAATTTGTATTTACTCTGCTCTATTTTTTATGAGATTTGTCCATGGACACTGACTATTTATGGCATTACCACAGTCTATTGTTCCCTTAATACAAACGTGTTCAGCATTTGCCTCTGTGTATTTGGATAAACTGCTTTTTTCCTCCTCTTCCTCTGAGCAAAGCAATCCTGTTTTATTATTCATCAAGCAGACACTGTTCCAAATCTCCCTGCAGCAAAATGGAGGTGCGGTTGTGGCAGAGGAGGAAGGCATGAGACGGATAGTCACATGGACACGGCCGGTCCTCCAATTCCCATATGAGTTGATGCTGGGTGACAATGGAATTCATTTCCTAAGAGCTGCCACGTTTGTGTGTATGTGTGTGTGTATGTGCATCAGAGCGGGCTGTTGTAATGAGCTCTGGCAGCAGCGTGCTTTAGTATTAAAGGCGCATGCACACTTTTTTCTGTCTTCCCCACCTTTAGTGGGTTTCAGTGAGCTGTTTACAGCTGGCAAAGGAGAGACTGGAGTCCTGCCAACTTTACTGCTTCCTCCCTCTCCACAGACTTAAGTCAGGATAGACGACCGAGGTCTATAATACCTGGAGACATCCAATAGCATTCATTTCAATGGCATTCACTTGGCTGGCCATTGACATTTTCAGATATTCTGTTTTGTTTATTTAGATATTTTTGATATATGTTATTGATATATGTTACATTAAAGAAATATTCATACTTTTTATTGGGGCTGCACAGTTTGTGTAAAACATTTAATTGCATTTTTTTTTTTAAAACTACGGTTTAAAATGCAATAAAAAATATTTGTTAATTTATTTCAGTAATTCAGCTCAAATTGTGAAACTCGTGTATTAAATAAATTTAATGCACACAGACTGAAGTAGTTTAAGTCTTTGGTTCTTTTAATTGTGATGATTTTGGCTCACATTTAACAAAAACCCACCAATTCACTATCTCAACAAATTAGAATATGGTGACATGCCAATCAGCTAATCAACTCAAAACACCTGCAAAGGTTTCCTGAGCCTTCAAAATGGTCTCTCAGTTTGGTTCACTAGGCTACACAATCATGGGGAAGACTGCTGATCTGACAGTTGTCCAGAAGACAATCATTGACACCCTTCACAAGGAGGGTAAGCCACAAACATTCATTGCCAAAGAAGCTGGCTGTTCACAGAGTGCTGTATCCAAGCATGTTAACAGAAAGTTGAGTGGAAGGAAAAAGTGTGGAAGAAAAAGATGCACAACCAACCGAGAGAACTGCAGCCTTATGAGGATTGTCAAGCATAATCGATTCAAGAATTTGTGTGAACTTCACAAGGAATGGACTGAGGCTGGGGTCAAGGCTTCAAGAGCCACCACACACAGACGTGTCAAGGAATTTGGCTACAGTTGTCGTATTCCTCTTGTTAAGCCACTCCTGAACATCAGACAACGTCAGAGGCGTCTTACCTGGGCTAAGGAGAAGAAGAACTGGACTGTTGCCCAGTGGTCCAAAGTCCTCTTTTCAGATGAGAGCAAGTTTTGTGTTTCATTTGGAAACCAAGGTCCTAGAGTCTGGAGGAAGGGTGGAGAAGCTCATAGCCCAATTTGCTTGAAGTCCAGTGTTAAGTTTTCACAGTCTGTGATGATTTGGGGTGCAATGTCATCTGCTGGTGTTGGTCCATTGTGTTTTTTGAAAACCAAAGTTACTGCACCCGTTTATCAAAATTTTGGAACACTTCATGCTTCCTTCTGCTGACCAGCTTTTTAAAGATGCTGATTTCATTTTCCAGCAGGATTTGGCACCTGCCCACACTGCCAAAAGCACCAAAAGTTGGTTAAATGATCATGGTGTTGGTGTGCTTGACTGGCCAGCAAACTCACCAGACCTGAACCCCATAGAGAATCTATGGGGTATTGTCAAGAGGGAAATGAGAAACAAGAGACCAAAAAATGCAGATGAGCTGAAGGCCACTGTCAGAGAAACCTGGGGTTCCATACCACCTCAGCAGTGCCACAAACTGATCACCTCCATGCCACGCCGAATTGAGGCAGTAATTAAAGCAAAAGGAGCCCCTACCAAGTATTGAGTACATATACAGTAAATGAACATACTTTCCAGAAGGCCAACAATTCACAATTTTTTTTTTTTTTTATTGGTCTTATGAAGTATTCTAATTTGTTGAGATAGTGAATTGGTGGGTTTTTGTTAAATGTGAGCCAAAATCATCACAATTAAAAGAAGCAAACACTTAAACTACTTCAGTCTGTGTGCACTGAATTTATTTAATACACGAGTTTCACAATTTCAGTTGAATTACTGAAATAAATGAACTTTTCCACGACATTCTAATTTATTGAGATGCACCTGTATCTGTATATATATATATATATATATATATAGTGTAACGGGCTGAAGAATCACACGACAAGGAAATGACAATAAAGGCCCCGAAGGGTGCGTTTATTGGTGAGATGTGTCGTGCCGATGTGTCTTGGTGAGGTGAACCCGTGCTCCGAGATCCGCTTCCGTGGTTAATCCAAGTGTCCAGGTGCTGGGTGTCCGTGCTGTGCTCAAACGTCGTGGCTGGCCGGTCACACACTGCTCTCTGGAACGTAAACAGAGGAAGGTTAGTATCAGCTCGTCTGGAGACATGTCTCACCCGTGTGTGTGACTCGGCGGCTTTTGTAGCTGTCTCTTGATGAGTCTCAGCTGTGACCGGCCAGCCTGTGCAGATTGCTTGCAGGTGTGCCTCTTCTGTTTCCAGGGCGACGCTGATGAGTGCTCGGGACACGTGTCACACTCCCTCCCCCTAAGTGTCGTCCTGGTCCCGCGGGACAACGGGGAGATTGGGGTCGGGTGGGGAGTGAACCCTGACAGACCTGCGAAAGCCGCCCAAATCCGCGAGAGCCCGTCTGCGTTAGCGTTGGCCGTCCCCGCCCGATGTCGCACAGTGAAGTGGAAGTCCTGGAGCGCCAAGAACCAGCGAGTCACTCGGGCGTTCGTGTCCTTGGCCCGGGCCATCCACTGTAACGGAGCATGGTCAGTAATGAGCGTGAACTTTCTGCCAAGGAGGTAATACCTGAGCTCCAGGACTGCCCACTTGACGGCCAGCGCTTCCTTTTCGACGGCCGCGTAACGTTGTTCCGCTGGGGTCAGCTTCCGGCTGATGTAGATCACCGGGTGTTCCTCACCGTCCTGCACCTGGGAGAGGATGGCTCCCAACCCGGTGTTGGAGGCGTCCGTCTGCAACAGAAAGGGGCAGTTAAAGTCTAGGGCTCGCAGTACCGGCTCCGTGGTGAGTGCTGCCTTTACTCGCTGGAACGCCTCCTCTTCGGTGGGACCCCAGGAAACCTTCTCCGGCTGCCCCTTCCTGGTCAGGTCTGTCAGGGGAGCTGCTAAGGAGGAGAAGTTAGGGATAAAACAGCGATAGTAACCCGCCAATCCCAAAAAGGCCCGGACCTGGGTTTTTGAGGTGGGCCGTGGTGCCGAGAGGATTGCTGCCACCTTCTTCTCCTGAGGTTTGATGAGGCCCCGGCCCACCTGGAAGCCCAAGTACTTAGCTTCGTAGAGGGCCAGGTGACATTTTCTGGGATTGGCGGTCAGTCCAGCCCGGCGCAGCTCGACAAGCACCCTCCGCAACTGCTCCAAGTGATCCTCCCAGCTCTCCGAGTGGATGACGACGTCATCCAAGTAGGCCGCCGCATAGGACTGGTGGGGCCTCAGCAGGATGTCCATCATCCGCTGGAAAGTGGCTGGGGCCCCGTGCAGGCCGAAGGGGAGAACCCTGTAGTGCCAGTGGCCACTGGGAGTCGAGAAGGCGGTCTTCGGTTTGGCCTCTTCCGTCAATGGCACCTGCCAGTAGCCCTTGGTAAGATCTAATGTGGAGATATACCGGGTTCTCCCCAGACGATCCAGCAGCTCGTCTACTCGTGGCATCGGATAGCCGTCAAACTCGGAGACCTCGTTGAGGCGGCGGAAGTCGTTGCAAAAGCGGAGGGTGCCGTCCGGTTTTGGGACCATGACGATGGGGCCGGACCAGGGGCTGCGCGAGGGCTCTATTACCCCTAACCTCAGCATCTCCTGCACTTCCTCCTCGATGGCATGTCGCCGAGCCTCCGGGACCCGGTAGGGCCGCTGCCTGACAATGGTTCCGGGTGGTGTGCGAACATCATGTTGGAGAACGTGGGTCCGCCCAGGGAGTGGGGAGAACACATCAGAGAATTGACCGACCAAATGCTGCAACTCCTTCTTTTGGGCAGCCGATAGGTGGGGGTTGACGTCGACAACCACGGGGTCAGTGGTGGCCAGAGCGGCCAGCTGGGTCCTAGTCCCGACCCATCGCTTTAGGAGGTTGATATGGTATAGTTGATCCTCTTTTCTTCTTCCGGGCTGCCGCACCCGGTATGTAACGGGCCCCACTCGCTCGGTCACCGTGTAGGGTCCTTGCCACTTAGCGAGGAACTTGCAGGCGGCCGTCGGAACTAGGACCATGACATGATCTCCTGGCTGGAACTCCCGTGGCTGGGCTGCCCGGTTGTAGTGGCGTTGTTGGGCTTGCTGGGCTTTCGTGAGGTGCTCCCGGACTAATGGCATGACCCTGTCGATCCTCTCCCTCATCTCACAAATGTGTTCGATGGTTGACCGATGGGCGGCCGGCTGTTGTTCCCAGGCCTCTTTCGCGACGTCGAGTAGGCCGCGAGGTTGACGCCCAAACAAGAGCTCAAAGGGGGTGAACCCGGTAGAAGCCTGGGGCACTTCTCTGATGCCAAAGAGGATGTAGGGCAGCATCTGATCCCAGTCCCGCTTGTCATCAGCGGCCACCCGACGGAGCATCTGCTTCAATGTCTGATTAAAACGCTCGACCAGCCCATCGGTTTGAGGATGGTAGACTGTGGTGCGCAGTTGTTTCACCTTTAGGAGGCGACAGAGGTCTGCCATCATCCGGGACATGAACGGGGTGCCCTGGTCGGTTAATATCTCTGTGGGGATGCCAACTCGGCTACATAGGAGGAACAGCTCCTGAGCGATAGCTTTGGATGTGGCCTTGCGTAGGGGAATGGCTTCTGGGTAGCGAGTGGCGTAGTCCACTATCACGAGGATGTGTTCGTGGCCCCGGGCGGACTTCGGCAGCGGCCCGACCAGGTCCATCCCTATTCGCTCGAAGGGCACCTCAATGATGGGTAACGGGATCAGCGGACTGGGGGGAGGGGTGCGCGGCGATGTCTGCTGACACGTCGGACAGGCTTGACAAAACCGTTTCACCTCAGCATCCAGACCTGGCCAGTGAAAACGGTCTCGGATCCGCTGGATGGTGTTTCGTGCCCCCAGGTGGCCAGCCATCGGATGCGAGTGTGCCAGCTCCATCACGGTTTCTACCTTCGACCGCGGCACCACTAACAGTTTTTTTTCCTCCCCCCTCCGGGGTGCGACACAGTAAAGCAGGCCATTCTGGACAACAAAGTGGGGAACTGGATGCGGCGGTGGCTGTGCCTCTTTTCCCTCGATCACCCTCACTTGTGTCCAGCAGTGTTTCAACCGTTCGTCCCCGAGTTGTTCCTTGGCAAAGGCCCCACCTCCCGTAACCTGTTGGAACACATCATAGAAAAGGTTAGCGGATTGAGAGGGGGACTCACCGTCTTTGGCGCTGTCTGACGCTAGTAGGACGGGGTGCCGTCGGGGACCTCGGTTGAACTTCCGTCTTCGGCGGTTCCCGGCAAGGCTGGCAGGCTGGGTGGCGGCGGCGGCGAGCAGGCGGTCAAAACCCGGCCAGTTTCTCCCGAGTAGCACGGGAACGGGCAAATCCTTCACGATCCCCACCTCGACGGACCAGGAGCCTGGGGCGGCCGATATGGTGACCTGCCGAGCGGGGACCTGGCGAGTGTCACCATGCACACACGTGATGGGTAGGCGGGCTTTAGACTCTACCCGAGGGGGAAACACTGTCGGCTGCACCAGGCTGACCGCGCTGCCCGAGTCCAGGAGTGCCTGGTAGGGTCGTCCATTCACCTTTACTTCCACCCGTGGTGCTTCCAACGGTGGTTCATGGTGGACGATGCAACCTGCCAGCCAGGCCCGATGTGGTGAAGGGGGAGGATCCGTGGGCATCGGCTCATCCTGGGGCCCGGGTACCGCCGGCCTGCTCACTGGTCGCGAGATGCCCTCCGGCGAGCGTCGCTCCTGGGGCACCCTTCGGGGAAACGACGGCGCTCGCTCCCCAGCCTCCCGACGGTGGGCCGCCTCCGCCAGCTCGATGGCCTCCACCAGATCTCCGACGGTGAGCGGGTTCCGCATTCTTGCCGCTTGCCGAAGCGAACGAGGCAGGGCACGGAGGAGACGATCAACGACGACGCGCTCGGCTACTTGTGCGGCGCTGGGGTCCCCGGTGAGTAGCCAGTGCCGTGCGAGGCGGGAGAGGTTGGCGGCTTGGGCGCGGGCTGGCAACCGGGTGTTATACTCCCAGTCGTGAAACATTTGTGCTGCCGCGATGGGTGAGAGGCCCACGCGGGACAGGATCTCTTTCCGAAGTTCCTCGTAGGAATCCCTCAGATCCGCCGACATTGAGAAATAGGCCCGCTGGGGTTCCCCCGTCAATAACGGTGCCAGCACGCGTGCCCATTCCTCCAGTGGCCAGTCCTCCTGGGTCGCAATAGCCTCAAACATCTGTAGGTAGCTTTCCACATCGTCGTGGACAGTCATCTTCGGCACGAGCATTGTGGCCCGAACGCGGGGGTCGGGCAGCGGAACCCGCTGGGCAGCATCGGTGCGGAGCGCAGCGATCTCGCGCTCGGTCTCTCCTTGTCGGGCGGCCATGTGTTCCACAATTTGCTGCTGTCTGATGCTCACCTCGGTGAGATGTTTTAATAATTCTTCCATGGCTGGGAAGGAGTCGCCGCCTGCACAAAAAAAAAAGAAAAAAGGAGAGGGAAAAAAAAACTCAGATAAATAGTCGCGCCTCGACACAGCGTCAACTCAAAAAAACCAAAAAGTACGCTTGTCGGTGATTCTTCAGGAGTATGCCTGTATTCTCCACCAGTGTAACGGGCTGAAGAATCACACGACAAGGAAATGACAATAAAGGCCCCGAAGGGTGCGTTTATTGGTGAGATGTGTCGTGCCGATGTGTCTTGGTGAGGTGAACCCGTGCTCCGAGATCCGCTTCCGTGGTTAATCCAAGTGTCCAGGTGCTGGGTGTCCGTGCTGTGCTCAAACGTCGTGGCTGGCCGGTCACACACTGCTCTCTGGAACGTAAACAGAGGAAGGTTAGTATCAGCTCGTCTGGAGACATGTCTCACCCGTGTGTGTGACTCGGCGGCTTTTGTAGCTGTCTCTTGATGAGTCTCAGCTGTGACCGGCCAGCCTGTGCAGATTGCTTGCAGGTGTGCCTCTTCTGTTTCCAGGGCGACGCTGATGAGTGCTCGGGACACGCGTCACAATATATATATATATATATATATATATATATATATATATATATATATATATATATATTACTTATGAATTATTATTAAAAATTAATATAATATTTTAATACTAATGTTTTCCTTGAATACTAGATTTCTTTATTTTATGTATATAATTATTATAAAAAATATTACACAAAATAAGAAATATTACTATTCTAACATATAACTGTAAAATAAAGAAATCTAGTATTTAAGAAAAATTAGTCAGAGTTTTTAATAATATTTCATAAGTAATATTTCATAATACAGTTATAATAATGTTATTTTACAGTACAACAATTTCTTCATTTTTAAAAGTTAAACCATCAGACTTTTATCAGCTTTCATCAGCTTTTTACTATAAACTGAGCCGCTCTGAGACAGAAGATACCATATCATAAGCAGATATATATTTAAATTAATTTATTTAATTAAATTTCTCCCTTTGCCATTTGATAAACGTATTGAACAATTTCACAATTTCGTTTTTATTTTTGGTTAATTTTGCAACCCAATTTTTATATTTTAAACTTTATAAAGTCTAAAAAATTTTGTGTTTTTATATATTATTTTATGATTTTTTTTGTTTACTTACAGTAAATCCAGTTTCAGTCAAACGAGTAAAATTAACAAAATTTTAATTCATTCAATACAATTAATTAATATAACATGACAAAATATTAGCTAAATTTAAGACATTTTTGTTAGTAGCATTTGTGTCCACTGAGAATTTTGTGTCAGCTGAATGATTTAACACTAATGTACTTGTTTTCATCTGTGCAAAATTAAATATGGAGTCTAAGGCCCATAACAACTCAATTCTGACCATCAGTCCCATATTTTAGGGTCACATCCCCAAGGACTCCCTCCGTGCTAATAATCATTAAATGACATTAAACACAGTCCATTATACATAATGGTGTGCCAGGACCCATAAATGGAGCGGCCCAGGTTTTGGTCCACTTGTCCAGTCCAGAAAAAGGGCTGTAAAAGCGCCTCTCCGTGGGCAGGAGGTGTGACTGCATGAGTTCATGACTTCAGAGTGAAACTGTGAGGGCTGTGGAAGGCTTCTGAAAGTCATTGGTGGGACCGGGAGGTCAGTGGGAGCGAGGGGGTGTGAAAGTAATATAATGAAGCCATGCTGTGCTGAGTTAGAGGGTCGCAGTTCGACGTAAATCACCTTGGTGGCTAAATTGTATTAATTTGCCATTCAAAGGGCCACATAATCTTTCACACATATGATCTGCTTTTTGGATAGATGGAAGTTTGTGCCATCATAGTGTGAAGGGAGGCTGTTTTCTATTCCTCCTGCCAGGGGTAATCAGTGAGTGAGAATGGTCTTGTGGTGGAGATTCCCTGTGTCATTATGGGATAGCAGTGGCTGCCAGTTTATCCTAAGCCACCACAGCTGCTCAGCGCTGATTTCACATGCATTCTGTGGGGAATTGCTATTGCACACAATCATCACATTGGATTAAAAGTTGTTGTGATTTTTAAGCGGTAAACTCCTTTGCCAAAATCAATAGAGTAAGTCAATAGCTAACCCTACTCTTGCCACTGTGCAGTTTTGCCTAGCGTAGTCGACTTGCTGTGCTTCACTATAGCACCTGAGCTATAGTCATGTGTTAAATTAATCCAGGAATGCTCAAACATGCTCTTTAGTCTCACATCTGTCTTGCTCTATTCAAGTTTTTTTTTATTTTGATTATCTACAGGCTGGCCTGCTACACAAAAGCCTGAAACATACAGGTATGTGAATGCTAATACTTCTACATGCTAACGTTTCATTCTGTGCCTGTAATTGCTGCAATTTTACGGTTTTCCCTTTTTGCTCAACTACTGTCAAGGCACAACAGTTGATGAGAATCTCGCTGAGCTAGTTAAATGGACATGCTAACTGGTTGGCAATTTTTAAGGTAACTGCCACTCCAGCGAGGTTTGTTACTTTTAGAGGTATGCAACAAAGCGCTATCAACCTGATCACTTGCAGAAGTCACTTTAATTCAAACAAATACGAGCATGGGAGACCAGAGACTCAAAAGAATGCAAAACAGTTTCATTTTCTAAAACTTTCTAAAGTTTAGCAAACTCTAATTTGTGGATTCACGTAATAAACAAATAAATGAATAAAAATATCAAACAGAAAATTGAAATGTCACAGATTAGCGTTCTGGTTTTCAAAAAATAAATAAATACATTTTGAAAAACTCAAATTGGCCAGTTTTCATCAGATGGAAGTCCAATTCCTGCTATCAGTTGAAAAAAAATAAAATAAAATAAAATAAAACACAAAAAACACAGGTAATTTTGAGGTAAAGTTAAAATTATGAGAAATAGTTTTTTTTTTTTATCATTTTAATGTTTTTACAATATGAAATATGAAATCTCAGGAAAATGTCTTTTGTGAGATATTAAGTCACAAATTTTGATTCAGAAATAAAGTCACAGTTGTGCAATGAAATCCTGTTGACTGTTTGAAACTCACAATTGCTAATAAAGTTCCAAATAAAGTCACTGACGTCACAATAAGAAGTAGTGGAGAAGTTTATGTAGAAAAAGTGAATGTTTCTCGGATAACATTTAGTCTGTCCTTTTGCTTTTTTTTTTTTTTTTTGAGATTGTAATTTCTGATTTAAAATCATAAGTTGTCATTTTTTTTTTTGGTATTTTTAATGCTTTTTTGAACATAATATATAGTATATTCTACAAAGATACATTCTCTATATTTGTTTTCATAGCCTTCCATTTACACATTGTTTGAAGGACATTGTGATGTGATATACAGTGGGTACGGAAAGTATTCAGACCCCCTTAAATTTTTCACTCTTTTTTATATTGCAGCCAAGTGCTAAAATCATTTAAGTTCATTTTTTTCCTCATTAATGTACACACAGCACCCCATATTGACAGAAAAACACAGAATTGTTGACATTTTTGCAGATTTATTAAAAAAGAAAAACTGAAATATCACATGGTCCTAAGTATTCAGACCCTTTGCTCAGTATTTAGTAGAAGCACCCTTTTGATCTAATACAGCCATGAGTCTTTTTGGGAAAGATGCAACAAGTTTTTCACACCTGGATTTGGGGATCCTCTGCCATTCCTCCTTGCAGATCCTCTCCAGTTCTGTCAGGTTGGATGGTAAACGTTGGTGGACAGCCAATTTTAGGTCTCTCCAGAGATGCTCAATTGGGTTTAAGTCAGGGCTCTGGCTGGGCCATTCAAGAACAGTCACGGAGTTGTTGTGAAGCCACTCCTTCGTTATTTTAGCTGTGTGCTTAGGGTCATTGTCTTGTTGGAAGGTAAACCTTCGGCCCAGTCTGAGGTCCTGAGCACTCTGGAGAAGGTTTTCGTCCAGGATATCCCTGTACTTGGCCGCATTGATCTTTCCCTCGATTGCAACCAGTCGTCCTGTCCCTGCAGCTGAAAAACACCCCCACAGCATGATGCTGCCACCACTGTGCTTCACTGTTGGGACTGTATTGGACAGGTGATGAGCGGTGCCTGGTTTTCTCCACACATACCGCTTAGAATTAAGGCCAAAAAGTTCTATCTTGGTCTCATCAGACCAGAGAATCTTATTTCTCACCATCTTGGAGTCCTCCATGCGGGCTTTCATGTCTTGCACTGAGGAGAGGCTTCCGTCGGGCCACTCTGCCATAAAGCCCCGACTGGTGGAGGGCTGCAGTGATGGTTGACTTTCTACAACTTTCTCCCATCTCCCGACTGCATCTCTGGAGCTCAGCCACAGTGATCTTTGGGTTCTTATTTACCTCTCTCACCAAGGCTCTTCTCCCCCGATAGCTCAGTTTGGCCGGACAGCCAGCTCTAGGAAGGGTTCTGGTCGTCCCAAACGTCTTCCATTTAAGGATTATGGAGGCCACTGTGCTCTTAGGAACCTTAAGTGCAGCAGAAATGTTTTTGTAACCTTGGCCAGATCTGTGCCTTGCCATAATTCTGTCTCTGAGCTCTTCAGGCAGTTCCTTTGACCTCATGATTCTCATTTGCTCTGACATGCACTGTAAGCTGTAAGGTCTTATATAGACAGGTGTGTGGGTTTCCTAATCAAGTCCAATCAGTATAATCAAACACAGCTGGACTCAAATGAAGGTGTAGAACCATCTCAAGGATGATCAGAAGAAATGGACAGCACCTGAGTTAAATATATGAGTGTCACAGCAAAGGGTCTGAATACTTAGGACCATGTGATATTTCAGTTTTTCTTTTTTAGTAAATCTGCAAAAATGTCAACAATTCTGTGTTTTTCTGTCAATATGGGGTGCTGTGTGTACATTAATGAGCGAAAAAAATGAACTTAAATGATTTTAGCAAATGGCTGCAATATAACAAAGAGTGAAAAATTTAAGGGGGTCTGAATACTTTCAGTACCCACTCTGTGTGTATATATATATATATATATATATATATATATATATATATATATATATATATATATATATATATATATATATATATAAAATACAGAATATAAAAAATAGGATTTTTATAGGGCTGCAACAGCTAATCGAAAAAAACTGGTAATACAATCCCAATTGTCCTAAATATGAGAATTCTTAATATTACAGGCTTCAAACAAAAGCAGACTGTTTTTATGTGACCTGCCCTATTATGTTCTTTGCCTGATGCATGTGCTGTTTACGGTTTCATTGTCCTTAGAATTAATTTTTAATTACAATTGTTTTTTTTTTGTTTTTGTTTTTTTAAATCCAATTAATCAAATAAATCATCAACAAATTAATCGATTATCAAAACAATTATTAGGGTTAGTGTTGCAGTCCTTTTTTATTATCTGATTAATTAAAGAAACACCCGCCAGATTAATTGATTAGCCAAATAATCGCTAGCTGTAGCCCTAATATTTTGTTTACTGTGGCCTCACATGGTTTAGTTTGACCCCTTCAGCTTGTGAAGGCCAATTAAGAACTTTCTTCTCATGCATAAAAAATAATGTCTTTTATAGACCATCATTAAATCCCACAGACTTCCACTTCTAGATCCAAGCAGACTTCTTTCTGTTTGTGAAGTGGAGCCGGGCCATGCGCTAATGTTAATTGAGCAGCACTAATAGCGAAGTGTCAAGGATGCAGAAACATTCTTAGCTAAAGCCATTCCACCAATGGGCTCTTGAGAATTATTTTTAGCTCATTCGATCTACCCATAGACAGATGCAACTTTTTTCACTCGTTTGTGTAGGTGGTGGCGATAAAATGAATGTTTGGCCCAGTGTCAGGAGTGAGAATAACCACTCATTGTGATACTCAACAAACAGATTTAATGGTGAGCGCTCAGCGGAGCGAGCAGAGAGAGTGGGTGGCGGGTTTACAGAGGACAGAATGGAAAACTGATTAGATGACTTTCGCTTGCATTTTTGAAGGTGAATGCCTAAAGAAATGGGCAAAGTCTCCAACTTCTGTCAAATTCTGGTGCCAAAGAAGAGGAAAGGTGGACCTATTTAAGGTTGCGGCTTTGCAAGTGCTGTTCATGTTCCTTCTTTCTCGTTCTCTCTCTCGTTTGCTCTGCTTCTGTCTCAGCTGTTCACACACACACAGATACGCCTGTGTCCAGGGATGAAATAAGCTGCTGTGTGCTGTAAGACAGGTGTCAGTGTGTCCTCTTCAGCAGCCATAAAAGTTAATTAAAGAAGAGGAAGGTTTATTGTGCTCCTGCACAGACGCAGGACCGCTGCTTAATAACAGCCTGTCCTGGATCTGCTGTCAAGATGAGCAGCCCGGCTGAATAATACACCTCTGTTATTTTCTGCTCTTCAAAAAAAAAAAAAAAAAAAAAAAATCATAGAACGTGAGATATTATTAATTAAATAACCTGTGACAGTTATCTGTGAAGTATTTTATTTATTTATTTACAGACATTTCTTGTATTTACTGGGACATTGAGGCTGGAAATAATAAGGGAACGGAGTCAGAATGTGACATGAGGTGAATTTGAAATCGCATTTCTGCATGAGCACTATGACTCAACAGCTCTATTCTAAAACCTAGTGAACTTGCTTTTTACAGCCCACATAGGCTGCTGTCTTCTAAGGCACTGTAACCAAAATAGATGTTATGAGGTGACTGGTAAACTCTTTGTGGATAGCAATTCCATGTGGTTCACAAATCACACACTTGTCAGGAATTCACTGCAGTCACAGTCACCCCAGTCACCAGCCATGACACACACCAGATTCCAGTCACCTGATTATTAATCACCCGAACCTGCACTCGCCAATCAAGCCCTCTACATAACCGCTCCTCTTTCAGTCCCTCAGCGTCCAGTCTACTGTTCACTTACCTGAACTTAGCCTGACTCTCTTGCTACTTACCTGCCTGTACTTAACCGCAGATTCTCCAGCGCTCCAGAGATCCCGTTCTCCTTCACTCCAGCTTGATCCCAATCAACCTACAAAAGACACAGCATCAACCATCACAGCTAAGAACCAAAGAACTATCGTATGTGTTTCTACTCACGCATTCTGCCTCCACGATATCACCCTGCAAAGTTGTCAATAAACCAACCAGTGTTTGCACTTACCTCTTGTCTCCGGCTTGTGTTGTGACAGAAGACCGGACCATAACATTCACCTCCATTGATCCCCGACACCCCACACCCGCGGATGTCCTGGAGGAGCTTGTCAATACCCTCTGGGCCTCTCTCACACCTGTCACCACACCTCCATCTGCCTCTGTAAGTCCCATGGCCCTGCCTGCCTCCTACGCGGGTGATGCAGCTGAGTGTGGCGGCTTCCTGCTTCAAGTGGCTCTATTCATTGAGATGCAACTGCAGAAATTCCCCTCCGAGCGCTCCAAGGTAGCCTTCTTAATTTCATTGTTAACCGGCAAAGCTCTGTTGTGGGCCTGAGCAATATGGAACACCAATAGAACCATAATCAATTCATATGATGGTTTCACAAACCATTTTAAGGAGGTATTTGGTTCAGCTACCGGAGCGTTGTTGGTGTCCGACCAGCTGTTGCGGTTGCGTCAGGGCGCCTCCTCCACCAGTGACTACACTCTGCAGTTTCAAACGTTAGCGGCGACTAGCGGCTGGAATGAGGCTGCCCTCCTCAGTGCTTACCATCAAGGACTAGATCCACACATCCGCGCTGCTATGTCCATCTATGATGACACAATGGGATTGGAAAGCTTCATGCAAAGAGCCACACGCATCTCTCAACGCTCATCAGCCTGCCAGCCCAACGAAGCCGCTAACCAGCTTGCTACACCCGCTGTCGGTTCCCTAGTACCAGAACCTATGCAGCTGGATTCCACTTGCCTCACTTGCGCAGAGCACTCTCGCTGCCTTGCGGCTGGCCTCTGTCTGTACTGCGCAGCAACTGGTCACTTCATCAAGACGTGCCCTATCAGACCCCCACTTCCTGTGGTGAGTACCATACAACTAGAACCAGAAATTACCGCGCTGTCTCTGTTACCAGTACAACTACTCACCCCAGATCAGTCTCCGCCCTCGTCGACTCGGTCTCTTCTGGCAATTTCATATCCCAAGACCTCCTAAGTCGACTCCACCTATCCCGTACCCGCCAGACCCAAGAGCTCCAAGTCAAAACCATCCAGGGAAAACTGCTGGGACGTGGGCGGGTGAATTACAAAGCTCCTCCTTTTGAAGCTGCGAGTGGGATGTCTGCACGAGGAAACCATCACCCTTCTGGTACTGGAGGAACCCACTGTGGATATCATCCTGGGATGCCCCTAGCTCAATCTCCATTCCCCAGAAGTTAGATGGGAACCATGTAACTCACTGGAGCGAGTTTTGCTTCCAGAACTGTCTCTCCGGGGTTCCTCAGCCGCCTGAAAATCCTATTCAAGTCCAAGTCGCTTCCACCCTCGTTGAGAGCCCCGAGCCTCAAGAAACTCCCACCATCCCATCTGACTGTGGCATTCCAGGATGTCTTTAGTAAGCAGGCAGCCACCCGACTTCCACCTCATAGGCCATGGGACTGTGCCATCGACCTGCTGCCTGTGGCCAAACTCCCCAAGGGTAGAGTATACTCTCTGTCCATCCCAGAGCGCAAGGCTATGGAGGATTACATCCGGGAGGCTCTACAGCAAGGATTCATCCAACCTTCTTGTGGGCAAGAAGGACGGGGGCTTGAGGCCATGCATAGACTACCATGCATAGACTTCCGTGCCCTGAATTACCAGACTGTGAAGCTGCCATACCCACTTCCCCTGGTCCCCGCTGCCCTCGAGAAACTCCATGGAGCCCGCATCTTCTCCAAGTTGGACCTGCGGAGCACATATAACCTCATTCGTATCAGGGAAGGCGACGAGTGGAAGACGGCATTCGTCATTCCATCTGGCCACTACGAGTACCGGGTGATGCTGTATGGCCTGGCCAACTCACCGTCCGTCTTCCAGAGTTTTATGAACGAGGTGTTCCGGGAGTTCCTCCATCGCTTCGTCATAGTTTATATTGATGGCATCCTCATATACTCCCGGAAACTGGCCGAACATCGCCACCACGTGAAGCAGGTCCTCCAATGGCTCAGACAACACCACCTTTACCTGAAACTGGAGAAGTGCAAAATCCATCGCTCCATGGTACAGTTCCTCGGTTATGTCATCGGTCGGGATGGAATCCAGATGGACCAGGGGAAGGTAAAGGGCATCCGGGAGTGGTCGCGCCCACAATCTGTGAAGGATCTGCAACGGTTCCTGGGATTTGCCAACTTCTACCGGTGGTTCATCAAGAACTTCAGTCTGCACACGGCTCTTCTAACCTCCATGCTCCGAGGAAAACCCAAGTCCCTGTCCTGGAGCCCTAACGCCCACAAAGCCTTTGAGAAGCTCCAGGAGGCCTTCAGCACGGCCCCCATCCTCCGTCACCCAGATCCCCCAAGCGCCGTTCGTGGTAGAAGTGGACACATCTACTACCGGAATAGGGGCCGTGCTGTCCCAACAGTATGGTGAGCCTCCCCGCCTCCAACCTTGCGCTTACTACTCCAGGAAACTATCCCCGGTGGGGCAGAATTATGACATCGGGAATCGGTAACTGCTCGCTATTAAGCTAGCACTGGAAGAGTGGCGTCACTGGCTGGAGGGACCCCACCATCCTTTCTTCGTAATCACTGACCATAAGAACCTTCAATACATGAGAGACGCAAAGAGACTCAACCCCCACCAAGCACACTTTGCACTATTCTTCACACGGTTCAATTTCACCATCACCTACCATTCTGGAAACCGCAATTGCAAGGCTGACGCCTTGTCACGCTTGTATTCCTCTGATTCACCCACAGAACTGGAACCAATCATCCCTCCAGCCCTGATAGTCAGTCCCATCCAGTGGGACCTCGCCAAGAACAACCGTGCCGCCACTCTCACCGAACCTACTCCGCTGGGAGGCCCAGAAGGGAGGACTTCTCAACAGTAGACCCTTCTGGGCTCAGTTCATGACATTCCGGGCTCTGGACACCCAGGCAGCAGATGGACCCTCTTGCTCCTCCAAGCTCTGTACTGGTGGCCCAGCATGACCCGGGACATCATCCGGTACGTCCACAGTTGCTCAGTCTGTGCCATGTCGAAGACACCTCGTCTTCTTCCCGTAGGGAAGCTCGTTCCACTGCCCGTACCTCGTAGGCCCTGGTCCCATATTGGGGTTGACTTCGTGACTGACCTCCCCAACTCTGATGGTAACACATGTGTCCTGGTGGTTGTAGACCGCTTTTCAAAGGCCTGCAAGTTGATTCCCCTCAAAGGCCTCCCTACTGCGCTAGAAACCGCTGAATGCCTCTTCAATCATGTCTTCAGGAACTACGGTCTCCCAGAGGAGATCGTCTCGGACCGGGGTCCACAATTCATTTCACATGTCTGGAAAGTCTTCTTTCGGCTAAAGAGAGTCACTGTGAGCTTGTCCTCCGGCTACCATCCACAGACAAACAACCAGACAGAGCATAAGATCCAGGAACTCGGACGTTACCTTCGGTCATACTGCCATGACGATCAGCACAGCTGGAGCCGCTTCCTCCCCTGGGCAGAGTATGCCCAAAGCTCCCTGCGACAAGACACCACCGGGCTAACCCCTTTCCAGTGCGTACTCTGCTTCCAACCACCGCTCTTCTCATGGACGGAAGAGCCCTCGGAGGTTCCAGCTGTGGACTACTGGTTCTGAGCGAGTGAGAGAGTGTGGAACTCCGCTCACGTCCACCTCCAACGTGCTGTGTGGAGGCATAAGACTTTCGCAGATGCCCGCCACTCCAACATCCCAACATACCGACCTGGAGACAAGGTATGGCTGTCCACCCGGGATCTGCGCCTCCTCCAGCCTTGTAGAAAGCTGAGTCCCTGCTACATTGGTCCGTTCCCCATACAGAGGCAGATCAACGAGGTCACCTACCAATTCCAACTCCCACCAAGGTACCTCATTCACCCTACCTTCCATGTTTCCCTCCTTAAACCATTCTCTCCCTCTGCACCAGGACCCACCGAGCTGGAGACACCTCCTCCTCCTCCTGAGATCCTGGACCAGCCTTCCATTTACCAGGTACAGGACATTCTGGATTCACGGCGACGGGGTGGCCGGCTAGAGTACCTCATAGACTGGGAAGGATACGGACCAGAGGAAAGATCCTGGGAGGCCCGGGACGATGTGCTCCATCCGATACTGCTGGCTGAGTTCCACCAAACCCATCTTGATCGTCCCGCACCCAGAGGCCGTGGTCGCCCTCGTCGCCACTTGAGGGCGTCAGGAGCCGCCCCTGGAGAAGGGGGTAATGTCAGGGATTCACTGCAGTCACAGTCACCCCAGTCACCACAGTCACCAGCCCCGACACACACCAGATCCCAGTCACCTGATTATTAATCACCCACACCTGCACTCGCCAATCAAGCCCTCTACATAACCGCTCCTCATTCAGTCCCTCATCGTCTGGTCTACCGTTCACTTACCTGAACTTAGCCTGACTCTCTTGCTACTTACCTGCCTGTACTTACCCGCAGATTCTCCAGCGATCCCGTTCTCCTTCACTTCAGTGACAACACTGAAGACACGTGTCAAATTGATTCCAATACAGTTAATGTAGCGTGTTGCAAAATTAACTCAGCAATACTAAAGATACAAAACACAACACACCTTGGGATAGGGCTGGGTGATGTGGCCAAAATATTATTACAATATTTTTTTTCCATATCATACAAGATCGATATTTATCACAATATTAATTTACCATTAATGAGAAAGAAAATGCTTTCCACGTGTTTGTTAGACCTTGAGAATTAATGTAAATATAATGTGTTTGTTCACAATTAAACTGAAGTAGCTACCTAATCTAATTGGGTCCCAAGAAATCCATTTTATTTTCCATAAAATTCTGTTTTTAATTTTTTATTTTATTTTTGCTGGATTCTATGCTTTATGATTTAATACAAATTTATAAAAAAAAGTGCATAATGAAATGAATTAATTCAACTTTATTTATTCATTTGAAAAAAAAAAAAAAAAAATTAACTATCTTTATCGCGTACCTTGTTAGTGTCTGTGCTTGCTTGGCCATTTATTGTGATTTAACAGGAAAGTGTGTTCAAGCGCCAGCAGAAGACAGTGTAAGAAATACTCTTTGAAAGAAGCAGTCCATCAGCAGAAGTTAAAAGCAGCTCGTAAGTGTATTTACTTGTCTCATTAGTGTTTAGCACAGTTGCCGTTGCTAGGAAACGCTTGTTTTGTTTACTGTGTAGAGACGTGCTGAAATCGCGATTGGTCTCGTACTGTATCGCGTACCTTGTCAGTGTCTGTGCTTGCTTGGCCATTTATTGTGATTTAACAGGAAAGTGTGTCCAGCTGAATTCAGTTGGTGATTTTGTTAGACGGGTATAAATAAGCTTAGTTTACAGCCCTCGTGTGAAGCCCTCGTCGTGTGAAGACCAAAGAGTGTAAAGACCATCGACTCTACCGTGCGACTCCACCGGACAGGGACACCGGCAAGGGATATAAGTATCACTTTTTATTTATCCTCTTTCCTATTACTTGTTTCACTTCTGTTTTATAACTAATTTTTACTATGTGTTTTCAGATCACTACTATCACTACCACTCGCAAACCTCACATCACACACTGTAGACAGCTCAATCCTAACAACCTGCGCACTTTGCCTATATCTGCTAATACACTAATTTCTTTTTCTATTGGTCTCTGGAATTGTCAGTCTGCTGTCAACAAAGCTGATTTCATTACTTCCATTACTAGTCATTCAAGGCTAAACCTCATGGCCCTGACAAAGACTTGGATCAAACCAGAGGACAATGCTACACCTGCAGTACTCTCCAATAATTTCTCCTTTTCCCACACCCCCCATTTAACTGGAAGAGGTGGAGGTACTGGTCTGCTCATTTCTAATAATTGGAAATTTACTCCTTTACCATCTCTGTGTATCAACAGCTCCTTTGAATCACATTCGGTTACTATTACTTACCCTCTAAAAATCCATTTTGTAGTTGTTTATCGACTTCCAGGACCACTATGTAACTTCGTGGAAGAATTAGATGTGTTGCTCTCAACCTTTCCTGAAGATGGTACTCCCTTAGTTATACTTGGAGACTTCAACATCCACCTCGATAAACCTCAAGCTGCAGACTTCCACACTCTGCTTGCCTCTTTTGATCTCGAGAGTGTTAACTACAGCTACTCACAAATCAGGCAACCTACTGGACCTTATTTACACACGACACTGCTCCACTGATCATGTGCTGGTTACTCCACTGCACACCTCGGATCACTTCCTCCTCACTCTTAACCTCAACATGATTCCTGACACAACACATACCCCTCCACATGTCACTTTTCGACGTAACTTACACTCACTCTCACCTTCCCGGTTATCTGCTATGGTTTCATCTTCGCTTCCTCCCTCTATACAGTTATCATCTCTTGATGCTAACAGTGCTACTGATACTTTCTGTTCCACTCTGACATCTTGTTTAGATACTTACTTTCTGCCCCTTATCTTCCAGGCCAGCCTGTACCACCCCTTCTGCCCCTTGGCTATCTGACGTTCTCTGCGAACATCGTTCTAAGCTCATGGCTGCAGAGAGGAAATGGCGCAAATAACAAAATCCTACTGACCTTAATTTATATTGATCACTCCTCTCTGACTTTTCTGCTAATGTCTCTACTGCATACTATCACAACAAAATTAACAATTCGCCTAACTCTCGCATGCTCTTTAAAACATTCTCCTCCCTCCTTTGTCCTCCTCCTCTTCCCCGACCTTCATCAACTCTAACAGCTGACGACTTTGCCACATTCTTCATTAATAAAATTTCTAACCTCACTGCACAATTCTCCACACCACAAACTGTCAAACACATCTTACCATCAAACATACATCTTCACATCCTTCTCTCTACTCTCTGAGGCAGAAGTCTCTAAACTCATCCTTTCCAGACATCCTACTACTTGTCCGCTTGATCCTATTCCATCCCATCTCCTTCAAGCCATTTTTCCTGCAGTTGTACCTGCACTCACTCACATCGTTAACACATCCCTTCACACTGGAGTTTTTCCCTCAGCATTTAAACAGGCTCGTATAACCCCACTTCTTAAGAAACCCACTCTTAACCCAACTCTTTTAGGGAACTATAGACCGGTTTCCCTTCTACCTTTCATTGCAAAAACACTTGAACGAGTTGCGTTCAACCAAGTCTCTGCCTTTCTCACACAGAGCAACCTCCAGGACAGTAACCAATCTGGCTTCAGAAGTGGACATTCGACCGAAACTGCCTTGCTCTCAGTTGTTGAAGCCCTAAGACTTGCGAGAGCGGCTTCCAAGTCTTCATTACTTATCTTGCTGGATCTGTCCGCTGCTTTTGATACGGTCAACCACCAGATCCTCCTGTCCACCCTATTGAGAAAGGGCATCTCAGGAACCGCACTCCAGTGGTTTGAGTCTTACCTCTCAGATAGATCCTTCAAGGTATCTTGGAGAGGTGAAGTATCCATGTCGCAACATCTAGCTACTGGGGTGCCTCAGGGCTCAGTCCTTGGACCACTTCTCTTCTCTGTCTACATGGCATCATTAGGTTCTGTCATTCAGAAACACGGCTTTTCATATCACTGCTATGCTGATGACACTCAACTCTACCTCTCATTCCATCTTGATGATCCGACGATAACTGCTCGCATCTCAGCATGTATAACAGACATTTCTTGCTGGATGAAAGACCATCACCTTCAACTCAACCTAGCTAAGACAGAACTGCTTGTAGTTTCAGCAAACCCATCACTTCATCACAATTTCACCTTCCAGTTAGGCTCATCAACCATTACTCCTTCAAAAACAGCCAGAAATCCTGCAGATTTGCTTCATATAATATTAGGAAGATCAGGCCCTTTCTTTCGGAATGTGCAACACAACTCCTTGTTCAAGCTCTTGTTCTGTCCAGACTTGACTATTGCAATGCTCTCTTGGCAGGTCTTCCAGCCAATTCCATCAAACCTCAACAATTAATCCCAAATGCCGCTGCAAGATTAAACTTTAATGAGCCGAAAAGAACGCACGTCACACCTCTGTTCATCAATTTGCACTGGCTACCAATAGCAGTTCGCATAAAATTCAAGGCATTAATATTTGCATACAAAACCACCTTTGGCTCTGCACCCCTTTACCTAAATTCAGTACTTCAGACCTATGTGCCGTCTAGAAACTTGCGTTCTGCAAGTGAACGCCGCATTATTGTACCATCCCAAAGAGGCTCAAAATCACTTTCTCAGACTTTTTCATTAGCTGTTCCCATCTGGTGGAATGACCTGCCCAACTCAATCCGAGCAGCTGAATCCTTAGCCATCTTCAAGAAACGGCTAAAAACCCATCTCTTCCATCTTTATTTGACCCTCTAACTCTAGCATTCTCTTTTCTAATTCTATTTTATCTATCTCCCTTCTTTTTATTAAAAAAAAAAACACGCATACACACTTGACCCTCTATCAATTGCATATTTATTCTCTAACTGCTAGCTTTTCTTAAAAAAACTAAAACACTAGCTTTCTTTTCTATATTCTATCTACTTGTTTTTAAAAAAAAAAAAAAAAAAAAAACCTTGCTACGTGTACTGCGTTAGGCTAACCGAGACTTCTCATAGTGCTTGCATATTGTTGCTCTTTTGTTGGTTTTGATTGCTTCTGTTGTCCTCATTTGTAAGTCGCTTTGGATAAAAGTGTCTGCTAAATGACTAAATGCAGGGCTCGCAAAATTTCAAAATCCCTGGCAGCCCTTCAGGCAGGTACTCTTCAGATTTTGGTAGCCCGAAAATTAATTTAACTAGTCCAAATAAAAAAAAAAAAAAGACTTTTTTTTTTTTTTTTTTTAATATAGAAAATCAGATAGGGCCTAAATGTCAATCAAAAATATTTTCAATACACAAATATCAACAAATATGAAGGAAGGAATTTTATTTCACTGTTTACCAGGTATCTGCAGAGTTTTTAAAAATAAATTTAAGGCAATTTATGACCCATTTTAAGAGCTGCACAAGTAAAATGAACACAGTATGAGCGGGGTTGGACAACGTCTATGGTAACATACAGTATTAAGCCATAAAATGACATGATTTACAGTTCAGATACAGGTTTTCACAAAAAAAAAAAATATAAAGCAGCATTTCAGCCTTTAAACCATTTTTATGAAAAGGGAGAAATCAAGCATTTAAACTACTATATTAATTTAAAAAGAATAAATATTACTGTCTTGATTGTTTAGATTTTTAGAAGGCACATTAACTTCTTTCTCATTTACAACTCTCTGTTTGCTGCGTAAAAACATGGGTCCATATTTGCATTGATCTGACCATAAACAGCAAGAAAGGCTTATTGGAAATGCAAATTCATTCTCTGCCACGAGGTGGCGCTTTAGGAGCGGCTTAATATAGCGGTTTCCATCAGAGAAAATCCAATCCAAAATTGTACACAAAGCAGCACCGTCCGTGCTCATAAACACTGTTTTATCAGGCATTATAGGTAAGATGAAATAAAAATGCCAACGACACATTTCTGAGGACAGTCGGTTCCCTTCAGATACATTCACATAAAGACATCTGCGCTGCGTTTTGACTTGAAACCTGCAGCGCTCATATTTATTCAGTTGCATCATTGCCTTTTGAAGTTTAATCCAGCCGTATCGCCATTCTAGTCTTTCCGTTCCCAACTGTAAGAGCTTTTGAAATTATAGTTAAGACATTTCTTATACCATTTAACGTATTTAAAACTTTTCATGGCCTTAAGTTTGATACAACTAAACTGAAGAGTTTTTAAGGACCCACGGGAGCCCTGTATTTAAGGTAGCCCGTCGGGCAGGGCAGTGATACATTTTGGTAGCCCGACTGGAAAACACAATAGCCCCGGGACGTCGGGCTAGCGATTTTGCGAGCCCTGAAATGTAATGTAATATTAATTTACAACAAACCATTGCAATTTTTGTCAAATAAGATGTTGCACAACAGAACTATATCAATTAAAACATGGATTATCTTGGTTGTATTCCTTTAAAATATATATTTGTATTATTATTTTGAGAAGTAATTTCTTCAAGTTAAACCAAACTTTTATTTTTATGGGTTGTCGTGAGGATCTTTGAGTTTCGGTGTGTTTGACGGTAGTTTTTCTCAAATGAAACAGTGAAAAGCTTGCAAAGTGACTCTCAGAGCAGCTCTGGAGATAAAGTTCATATGTTTATGTACTCATTTAATGAGCAGCAGATGCTGAAAACACTGTAAGTGTTACACGGGTTTGAGTTTGTATATCAGACAAAACCGTATCATTCATTCACACAGAGAGCATGCAGACTTATTTCTGCTATTTGATGGGCAGTTAATCCATATTGAGTAAAACATTTCCAGAGCTTATCATCAATACTGACACAAATTTTATTGTGATCTTGATATGATATTGTTAATTGCCCAGCCCTGCCTTGAGAAAAGTGTTTAGTTACTCTTCTGATCAATATTTTGTGTTTATTAAGCAAAAATGTATGTTTTTATTATTGACGTTTCTTTTACCTCATCTGTCATCTTGGGTGTTTTTTTTTTTTCCTTTTCTTTAAGTTTTTGTTTATTTTAGGACTACATTTTTCAAAAAGAACATATGTGTGTATGATGTTTTCTGCCCGGCTTTGGAAAAACTACTGTATTTCTTTGAGAGTCTGTGAGATGCCTGTAATGCCTATAATGCTGTCTAGGTAGGCAGCTCACTAACTATTCGAACAGAGCTGATATGTCAGAGTTTGAACTTAAAATGACCAGCATACAGTAGCTGGTAACCATATGTTGTGAACTTTGTGCTAAATTTCATGAATGATCAAAAACCCACTATCTTGTTGTTCATTTGGTCATTTCATCATGGTAGACTCTGACTGCATTACCAGATGCATGTTAAACTCACACATGCAGACATAGAGCTCACTTCACTGTGAGAGGCTGAAAACACCGGATCATAAGATGCTCATGTGAACACAGTGCCGTGCTTCACTCTAAAACACACAGTGCAACAGACTATATCTATACTTAATTCAATCACAGCCTTTTGATAAGCGTACTAAGCCAAGAAATGATGCAAACCACCACATTAGAGATCTCTTACTGTATGTTATTATGAGAAGTTTCAAAATATTTTTGGTTTATTATGATACTGTGGAGGGCCAAAGTCTGTGTAATTAATGGGACACAATGGACTGGATCCACCACTAACTAGAACAAATATAACACTTAAAATAACCAACTTTAAAGCTTATACTGACAGATCAGTGGACAATTCAGAGTAACGTAACCTCAGCAAACATTTAGAGACCTCACAGTGTCCCTGATTTTTATTTTATGAGACAGCTCATTGTAGTTCATTGCAGATTTTTAGGGGGTTGAAAGATGAAAGATGGGGAACCGAATAGCCTGCTAAATAGGGTCTATCAGCGCCTATGCATGAAACGGTGGACGTCATCACATTTTGCTTTATGTCCAGATTCAGTTTTAATCAGCAGGGCTCAGCTGCAGTGTGCTGCAGTGGATGTGAGCGAGAGAAACAAAGAAAAGGGAACGCGAGGGAGAGAGAGGAAAGGGAGGGAGGCAGAGGGTAACAGTCCAGCAGTAAAGGATGCATTAAGCAATTAAAGTTAGGGAGCGGGCGAATTAAGTGAAGCGATGATTTCTTTTTCAGTAATTGCCTGGTTATCACAAGGGAGTCAGGAATAGGAAAGAAGGCAGCAATATACTGTGCATCAGCATTTTATATTGACAGTCTTTAGTACACACACACACACACACACACATTTACAATGCTTTTTTTTCTTCTAGTCACACAGAAACAGCCTTTCTTTCTGTGTGCATCTATATATACTAATACATCTTATATATCAACCCGTGTGAATAAACACATAAACATACCTTATGCATGCATTTAGCATTGTCTAATTATATATGCATGAATATTTGATGAAGAACACAGGCATTCTCAGTTTACTGTATTAGACAGTGTGAATGGTGGGATTATATGAACAGCGCTCAGACTGGCTCATCTATGATTTATCTGGTGGCTGTGGCGGAGCTCGGCTTGCTTTCCTGCCCGCTTTCAAAGCATTTGTCTCGCCTGTCTGCGCCAGATAAGATAGAGGAAATTCTCCAGTCAGGATGCAACAAGAAGAGAGAGGAAGAATAGGAGCGATGGAGAGAAAGGGGCCAGAGGAGAAGTGTAACCTTTTGTTTGTGGCTGGTATGAATAGTGCAGCAGGGCTGTGATTAATGCTAATGTATGCGGTTGGGTGCGGGCAAGGCCTCCTGGCCACTGATTACCTATAGTGGAAGTGTGGAGGGGGGGGAGGGGGGGGAGGGGGGGGGGGGGGGGGGGGGGGGGGGAGGGAGGGCAACCTGGCTGCCCATCTTATTTCGGTTAATACGTCGCAGCATGCAACACACAAAGCGTTGAAGAGGCAAGAGATAATCAAGAGCCCAGCCCATGGGGACAGCCAGATACTGGACTGCACAAGGAGCGAAAGCGAACCAAAGCCAGATGGAACACGATTTATTCCACCAAAAATTGTTTTTTATTTATCCCCACTGAAGTACTGAGGAAAACCAGTTTCAATGCAAATCTGTTTGTGATTTATAGGTGAAATAAGTCATTTTGCTCACTTTTACACGTAAAGAAATACATAGCAGTTTATAAAATGTCAGGATCACATAACCAACAGAATACGACTTGATTTGTCTTGTTAATATTTGCAAACACTTCTGGCTGCAAAATAAGTTTTAAGTTATAAATGTGCCAAATATGGTATTTCTGCAGTGGCATTTATGGGTCATTGTTCAACTGGAGTGTTAAAAATAAATAATAATAGTTAATAATAGTTCATAATAAAATGTAAAACAGTTAATAATAAAATGTATTTCTATGCATTTAAAATTTGTTTAATATATTATATCCAGTTAAATGGAAGCATTTATATTTTATTAATTTTAATCAAATAATGGTGCTGTAACAGACCATAACAAATTAGCAAATATGGGTTGCCACGTTCAAATTTTATGTTTAGGGGACATTTTGGAAATATTAATAAGACTATATATCAAAAATGTATTAAATATGTAAAAATTAATATATTGATCAGCATTAAATCATAGACTGTGGTAAAGTGTGACATGAAATTTAGCTAAATTTATGAACATTAATAAGAATGAATCACCCGTCAGATGAACCATTACTTGCAATTACCTTTACACACTAAAAGTAGTCTGAATAAAATTCCCCTTTTCTTCAAGAGGCAACATCATTGTTGTAACGCAACAGACGTAAAATTGGGGGGACACAGCTTTTTAAAAAAAATAATAAAATATGTATTTTTTAGTTCTACATGTTACATAAACACTACATTCACAATATAACCACTATTTGTGTTAAAAATGTTATATTGTTGCAATTACATCCCAGGATACCTCTTTGAGGTAGAATATGCAGAGTTTGTTACACATGAAATCTATCAAACTCAAATATGTATTTTAGAATAAAATTGTAGCAATTAGCAGTGCATGGGTTGGTTTTCACCCTACATAATACAAATATGCAAACATTTTGTGCGTTATTATCGAATCTTTCAAATTCAAGCATACTTTCCCAAAAGAACGAGCTGAACGTCCAATATTACGTCCCCTTACGTATTACCGCGCAAGAGACGTGAGGAGGGGGAGGGTTTTTATTTAATTTTTTTTTAACACTTTACCAAAAATCTCTCTGTATTTTCCTCAAAAAAAAAAAAAAAGAAAAAAGATTGTTATTGTTATTGCGGACTGCTCTACATGCCTGTACTACGCGAGCTTTCATGAGCTTTCATTTTGTACAGTCTCAGTTTGTGTATGTGTGGACAACTAGGTATAGCAGTTATAGTATTTTTAGTATATGTATAGTCAGATAGTTAACTGTTGTATAGCTCTATTGTTTTTCCTATACTTGCATTGTTGTATGTTTATCCTATGTTTAACTAGTATGTAGCACCGTGGTCCTGCGAGACACGACATTTCGTTCCACTATATGTCCACACATGTAGCAGAATGACAATAAAGCTCGACTTGACTTGACTTGACTTGAGTGCGGTTGCCAGGTATCAAGAGTTCAAATCTCCGAATCAGAGCTTTGCTGTTGAAAGTATACATTTTCTACCCGGTGTTTTGCTTATTTTAAGCAATCTGGCAACCATGTGCACACGCTCGCTCCTCATTGCGGAAGCGCCGCCAACGATGATCTGAAACATAGACTGTAAAAAAAGATGGACGACGCATCTCCGCTTCCTTCCACTATAGAAAAGTGAAGCGAATTCATCTCAGTATGGCTGTTGCCATCTTGAAAAAATGACGTCATTTGGAGCCAGAGTCTGCGCAGTAGTGTCGTGAGGTGGAGCCGCGGAATCAAACTCCCGCCCAAACTCCCGCAGACCCAATCAACCATAACGACACGCCCCGTTTTTATAGCATCAAATTACTATCTAAAATGAAGCTTATCACAAAAACGAACAATTGAACATATATCAGTGTGATAACAACTACCTTAAATGACATAAACCATATTTCGGAAAATTGTAATGGAAGTGTAATTTATTTTTTTATTTTGACTCAAGACCCATTCGTTTACATGGAGAGGGCGGGGTTTATGACCTGTACTGCAGCCAGCCACCAGGGGGCGATCAAAGAGCCCGCCGCTTCACTTTTCAGGACATGTGAGGCACACCCGATCTGAAAACACCGACAAACAAGCTGGAGTTAAGCGATCAAAATGAAAGTGTCACTCAACCAGTCTGTGTTCTGTCATGAGATCTCGACTGTATTGTTTGCGATTGTGATCGCTGAATAAATGCACTTACTCAGCTGCTGTTGTTTGAATTGAGAAACATAGGCTATTGCAATTTGGAATTACTATTAGGAATTTCACTGTTATAATATTTTTCATTTGTTTTACCAGTTTTCATAATATAGACAGAGAGAGTGCATAAGTCTTTGGTATTGATTTATAAAAGCCTATAATGAATCAGTACACTATGAGGTAAGACAAACCATGTATGAGTCCACACTCTTTTGATTTGTGCTCATGGTGGTGGAGCATCCATGAGGAACATTTCCCCAAATTTGCACAATTAGCTAAGAAATACCTGTGTTCCAGCAACTAGCTCCCCATCTGAGAGGGTTTTAGTGCCGGTGGGAACATAGTTTCATGTCACAGAGCTTCTCTTAAACCAGAGACATGTGATAGACTTGTGTTCTTAGCTAATAACTTGTAAAAAATAAATAAATAAATAAAATAAAACAAACCTTCTTCTCCCAGTTTAATTATTTCCCCCAGTTGCACAGTGTAAACTTTGAATTGCATGCACTAAAAAAGTTGACAGAATGCACTTTCTGTACTTGTTTTGCACTACTTCAGTTACATATACGTGTTCATTTCATAAAAAGCAGTAAGTGATCACTTGGTCTAGATTTTTTTTTTTTTTAACTGCTTAAATTTGCACTAATCATTTTGTATTTACTTTGTTTTTTGTTGTTGTTGTTTTTTTTTTTTAATGGGGGAAAAATAAAATCATGTTTTCTCATTATTTAAAAGCAAATTCAAACATATCGAGATATATATTGAATATCGTACAAATTTTGACAATATCGAGATATCAATTTTTTATATATATCACCCAGCCTTATTTATTGGTATTTAAAAAAAAAAAATTAAATAAAATATTTTCAAAGAAAAAAAAAATTGCCACAGCAAATGAAGTATGACCCTTATAACTAAAACTCACTTTAGAGCTAGTGCAACAACCATAAACACCATAAATATCAACAGACAGCAAAAACTGACAATTTTCAAACTGCAACACTGGTGATTTTTTAGAATGAGATGTCAACCATTTTAAGCTGAGTGACTAAGTCAGTTCACACCCATAACAGCCAAGCATATGAGATTACTCTGACAACACAATGACATACAGCAGAATGCTAGTCACTTCATCTTGGTAATGTTATCTGTCACTTTTCATTGCTAAATAAATTATAAATATGGTGAATAAGCTATTTTTTACAATGACTTTGACATTGAAAGCTTACTTGCTTTTGCACACCAACCTCCACACCAATAGGTGTCAGTATATAAGTCCAAGACCACTGTTGTACTGGTTGTTTAGGTAGGTAAATTAGAGTTAGGTGAAATTATAAAAATAAACCATATACAGTAAAATGTTTAATATTTAAAAGCCAAACATTTTTAATTGAGATGTTTCCATGTTTAGCTGACTGACTTCAGTTCAGTTCACAGGCATTAACGTGAACGAACACCACATCATGTCATTGTGTTCCACTGATTAAAACAAACAAATGCAGCTTTATTAAATTACGCCGAAGGACATGGAGTCTTTACTGCTGATTATTGTTTCATGAAACGATGTTCAAAATTAACATTGATAGGCTAATTAGATTTAGTACTGCTCTGAGAACTGCCAGACTCTTGTGACTGCTCCTCACAGTTTGAGACGCTTGTCAAGGGTCAAACAGAGCCATGAGCTGGACTAAACTGATCTTCTGAAAGTTCAGGTTGGCTGAGTGGATTAAATGTACAGTGGTATTAGTGTTGGGCGATATGCTCAATTTTCATATCGTCCTATCGTCAGCCTGTGAGATCGCCGATACACGATATTATTGTGCTAATTTATTTAAAGGGGTCCTATTATGCTTTTTCACTTTTTGAATTTTAATCAGTGTGTAGTGTGTATGTTTGGGCATAAAAAGACCTACAAAGTTACAAATCTCAAAGTCCACTCCAAAGGGAGATATTTAGTTTTTAAAAAAAATCCCTTTTCAAGAACTACAACGAACGGCTCGTTTGGACTACAAAGTTGTTTTCCTGTATTTGTGACATCACAAATTGGCCCATTAGAATATCATTAAAATAAATCCCGCCTCCGGAAATTCAAATGCACGTTTCAAAATCGAAACCCAGTGTGGGTGTTTTTATATCACTGTATTTCTGATGGAAACTGTCTTCAGAAAATTTTGGATGTCATTTTCATTTCATCTTGCATGTAATGTCTGATAAAGCAGTGTTTGTGAGAGGAGCTCTGCTTTGTGTACAGCGTTCCCGGGGAAACCTCGCTCTCTCCCGCTCCAACAGCGCCTCCTGCTGGCAGAGAATGAATTTGCGTTTAGTCATTCTGTCTAGCTGTTTGCCAATCACAACGCACTGGGACAGCTAACCAATCACAACACATTTCGTTTTTCGGAAGGCAGCCCTTCATCAAACCCAGAACTAATCGAGCCGTTTGTGCCAGACTGGGGAGAATAGTATTGTAATAATGTAAATTACGTGAAAAATAATGCGTTTTTCGAACCACCAAACATGAGAGCATGTTCTAGTACACCCCCAAAACGAAATCAAGACTTTGTAAAAGAGCACAATAGGACCCCTTTAATTATTAATTTGTTTAGTTTCATTACCGGAAAGTGAACCATCTCCAGCATAAGGCTAAAAACAGCCTAATGTTTTTAATATGACAGAATTTATGTTTAACATGACAACAATTTAATAGAAACATTGTAAGTTACTAATTAGAATTCTTACATTTCCTTAGTTATTCAAAAAGCAGCTACAGAAAACGAGCAAAGAACATTTACATTATTAAAGAACATCATTACTGACTAACCTAGCCTAGTCTAGTGCGAGTTTATGCACTTTAAAAAAAAAATAAATAAAACACTCCTATTATAATTGAAGCTATCTACACTGTGTAATGAATTAATTTCTTACCCCTTATTTACACTGCACACATCTGTGGCTCCGATCACGGCCACCGGAGCTGATCGCGGCCACTTGTGTTTATACCAGCCGCACCACAGCACATTTCTGAAGCGTCCCAGAAGCAGCTCTCTGCGCTGCTTCGCTAAATATAAGCACCTAGTCTATTTTTGACGGATGATAATAATAATAATAATAATAATAATAATAATAATAATAATCGTCTTGCTATCGTCAAAGGCATCAGCAACAGGCAATATCTCTGACTGTCGTCGATACACAATACTTTTGTCTATCGGCACAACCCTAAGTGGTATAGTTGGTCCAGAGCAGAAGACCTTTAGATATACACAAACAATGAATTAAATATGCACAAAAAAAAAAAAAAAAAAACCTTTTAAATATGTCCCTTTATGTTTGGAGACTTTTATATTTTAGAGATTTTATGTTTAGGGGTTTGAATCCAAGGCTGGATGAATACTGGGGTATTTCATCGAAATAATTAAATAAGTACTTACAATGTCTTGAGTAACTTCAAATTATAGGCCTACACGAGCTTTGGTGACTTAGGGCCCATTCACAGTGAGGCATTCAAAATGAGAGACATGAGCAGTGGAATGGATGTAAGGAACAATGCAAGGTTTTGAGACAATTTTTAAAACTTCATTTAACTCTTCACTCAAAATATTTTAGATCAAATATTAATGTTCATACTTTTTTGCTAAATAAATGTAATTTTCACAATGAAAAGATTTATGCTGATTCTAAATGCATTTTAAAAATATTAAGTCAAATCAAATAAAAGATGCAAATAGTTAATAACTAGGCTGTTTGTTTGTTTATTTATTTATGCATTTTTCTTAACCTTTTTTTTACCTATTTTATTTATGTTTGACTGACAAATATGCATTACATTAATTTTATTAGTTTATGTTAAGACATTATTCGTTTTATTTTTCTTGCATTAAAATTTGTTGTGATTTATATTCTAGCCAAGTGTGTAAATATATTAATATAATAACTTTTTTTCATTAGGTAGAAATGATAAACCTACTCCTACACATCAAGCTCAGGGACATTTAGTATCTGTTGATGTGTATGAAAGATAAGTGGGAGTATAAAACCTTGGTTCATATTATAGACCTCCATGATTTATTTCAGAGAAGAGGCTGGACTTTGGAGGGTAGGCCATACTTTTCCATATTTTTGGCCACATTGTGCCAATAAAGACAACATTTACACTGAGCATGTGCTGTGTGTTCCCATCTATGGGGAAATGCTAGAGGTCATAGAAAAAAGCATGCTCATGCTGCACGGAGAAGGCCTAACCTCTCCGCCATCAGCCTGTGTGACCTTTGCCCCCCTACAGAAGAGCTCTCAAGGTCACATTAATGCATTCATTAATGCATTTCCATGAACTTATTGCAAACCATTTGGCGAATGGTGAACAGACCGGAGACCAACACAACCCCAGAGAAAAGGGGAAAGGGGAAGAGAGTGACAGAGATAGATTGTGCTCCCCTCCCCATTTGTGAGATGGAGCAGTAAAGTGCTGTCTGGTAGACGAAGAGCTTGTTTGGTGGAGTGTGCCACTAGGGAGCACGAGGCTGGGGCTATGAACTTAATGAAGTTTGACTAAACTCATCAGCGTCTGAGTATCAGGATCTCAGAGACAGAGAAAGCAGATGCAGAGGGGGAAGAAAAGCAGAAATTTCCAAAGGAAGCAGCTCACTTAGAGGTCATTATACTCTTCTACTGGAAGTCCCATGTGAATGGAGAAGGGGTAACAGAAAGAGTAGGGTTGGGGGGTTGCAACCCACCTGCTTTGTTTAGTGAGGAGAAAGAAACTCCAAACTCGTCTTGACTTTAAAAAAAGGCAGGAATTTAGTGTACTACTGGTAACTGTGATTGTCATGTCATGTTGAAATGACCATAGAGATATTGGACTTTTAGAATTTTTAGAGAGCAATTTTTATTTTTTAATGTATTGGATTTAAAAGGCCATTCAGAATGATATAGAAGTCACATTAGTTATAAAGAAACTCAACTGTAAAGCAAGTAGCAGTTGTAAAGCTGCTGCCATTTTGGTAGTTTCAGTACAAAGTTTCATACAATTTTGACACTACAACTTTTGTTCCCTATCAAAAGCTACTCTCGATGCTGCGTTTCAATAACGCTAATGAGAACATTCTTTGTTCGACCGGTTGTGAAGCACGTGTGTCAAACACGCCAAGAATTGGCTTAAATAACCTCGGTAGGTGACGTAACTGATTACACGCACCTGGAGGTTATAAATAGACGTGACACGGAAACATCCTCAGGTTTTTTTGTCTTCAAGGACCGCATTGTGTGTGTGTGTGTGTGCGAGAAAGAGCACGCTTAATAAAAAAAAAAAAAAAAAAAGGCAAAGCAGGAAGCGAGTAGATATATATATATATAGATATATATAGATATACTATGGCAGATCAGGAGAGGAGATGTTTACCTCCTTGTCAGAGGCAGCTCTCTGACGAAGATCTCCATGCTTTCTGCTTTGAGTGTTTGGGGGAAGAACACGCGATCCACGGGCTCGAGGGCGAGTGCGAGCACTGCGATCTCCTCTCGATCAAAGTGCTTCGCGCGCGGCTCGCCTTCTT